>OX638303.1:15018822-15354951 GCA_951812265.1 Taphrorychus bicolor
CCAGTAACGCTCCTGCCCTCCTCGATAGTTCTCCTGGGATACCCAAGACCGGTTTAGGCCCTACGAAGAGAGCACTTGCCGCTTTCCTTACAAGATAATCGGCGATATCATTGCCCTCAAGGACTTTGTGACATGGAATCCGGACTATCGGACTCGCAGCAGTGGTATACGGCAGTCTTAGTTTATTCTGGTCTCATTCCTCTTTTGTAGGGAGGATTACCTTAGTAGGCTGAAGTGTAGGTGATAGAGTGCATCATGTCCGAAGGCATACCCAGCAAAGCATGGACGGTTAATTCAGCCTACAGTTCTGCAGCATTTGGTTCCAATGTAACCTCCCCCCCCCCTTTGTGTGTTGTGGAGTCTGTCTATACTCCACTTGGCTTCCCGCTGGAGCGGGAATAGCCCGAGAAGTCTTTTCATTGCCAATGTTGGAGTGGCGCCAAATGCTCCACTGATCGCCAGGCTGAACGCTGCAAGTTACACAGTTTATAGCTCGCACTTCTTTGTCCACCCTTGGAATCCCAGACAATGGTTCCATACGTGATCATTGGTGTAATGATCGTCACTTACAGCCAGTGCATTAATCTTATTTTTATTCCCAGTTTTTTCCGCAGTGTTTCCGCAGTACCTTTTCCATTTAGCCCTGCTGATAATTCTTTCCATATGTGCATTCCAGTTCAGTGTCTAATCTTGTATTACGCCCAGATATTTTACCTCCTCTGCAAATGGAATGGTTTTGCCCAGCAAGAAGGGGGGCCTCGAAGAGTCCAATTTTCTCCTCCTTGTGAACGGAACCACCACGGTTTTGTCGGGGTTGATAGACATCTTCTGCCCAAGACACCATTCGTAGATGATGTTAGTAATCTCCTGGAGTATTTCTGTTATGTGTCCTCCATAATACCCTCGAATAAGAACCACAAGGTCGTCTGCATACGCTTGAACATCCACATCACACTGTTCAACCACAGCAAGTAGGTCATCCACCAGTACGGACGACAGAAGAGGTGACAGAACGCCTCTTTGCGGACATTCCCTGGCTGCTCTGAAATAAACTGTTGTTTCCTGAAGGGCTCTGGTGATTGCTCTGTTGTTCAGCATGCTGCGCGTCCAGTCCTTAATAGTTTGCTATACCCTTCTAGCACCAAGCGCTTTAGAGAGAGAGTTAGGGAGGGCATTGTTAAAAGCTCCTTCAAAAGAGTTTACAACAAACGAGAAGTTTAATTAGAAACGCAACAGATTCGAAGAGCTAGCAGAAAGAATATGATTTCTTTGGTACTTAGAAGCCACAATTTACTGCTAGTTACTTCAGAATGGCTTCTTGTGTTTCCTTGCATCCCATCTTCTTATGGCGCCCTCTCCTTTCGAAGGTTGGCAATCGACATAGCTAACATTGTTCTGGATACAGCAGCTTTGGATACAAACCATCTTCTAAGGTCTTTCAACCAGTAGTTCAGACGTCTACCAATAGATCTTTTTCCTTGAATCTTTCCTTCAATCATATGTTGCAGATCTGATATGTTATCGGCAAGGACTACGGTGTCGTCTGCGTATCTGACATTGGTGATACTTACTCCATTTCTTTCTTCTTTCTTTGAAAAGTGCTTCCGAATAGATGTTGAACAGGAGTGGTGACAAAATACAGCCCAGATATTCTTCTTTCTATTCCAAATTCGACGATCTGGTTCCAGTAGAGATTTACTAACAATGTAATATCCCTTTTCTCAATCCCAGTTACGAATAATATTTCTAACATCTTTTGATGCTTGACTCGGTCGAATGCCTTTCGATAGTCAATAAAGCAAGGGTAGACATCTATGTTCATATCTTTGCATTTCCGTGCTAAAACATTTAAGGAGAAGAGAGCTTCTCGACTGCCTAGTCCATTGTGAAATCCAAATTGATTGTCGTTTAATTGTTTTTCGCATTTCTTGTATATTCAAGTGCGGATTATTCTCAGAAAAACTTTAAGAATATGGAGCATTATTCGTTCGTTTTCTTCGGGATCGTTATAAAAGTTAGACTTGAGCCAGCTGGGAGGGATCTTTCCAGTTTTGTATATAGTATTGAATAGTTCTAGCATTCAATCCAGTCCTTTGCCTTCTTGACTAGCAATGGTTTTAAGTACTTCCATATACACCTTGTCTGCCCCTGGGGGGGTGGATGACCTCACTTTTTGGTCCAATGGTCCATGGTCCAATGGAATTTCTTCCCGACGTTTTCTCAACAGCTGCGGCAGACATATCAAAGGCGATGAGGCAATGGACGAAGTGATTTCCTGTGCATCCCGACGTTGACTGATATATGCGAATAAAAGGCCAAAGTGCTGACATCTTTGTTATTTGAAGCCATGGCGAGGACGAACTTGAAAACTTCCTTTTACACTTCAACTTTATCAAACCAAAAATTCAATTTACTAAGGAGATAGAATGGAAAGATAGCGCACACTGTTTATAGAAAAGGGGAGTCATAAAGACTCTGTCTGTGAAAGCGAAGAGAATTTGTGAGCCAGCTGATTTGGAACGGGAAATGAAGCATCTGGAAGGAGCCTTTGCTTGGAGTGGATACAGGAAGCAAGAGCTCGATAGCGACAATGTAGAGCGCCAAGAAGGAACAACAAGAGAAGATGAAGAAAAGCGCAGAGGGCTCAATCTACCAGACATCCACAAAGTAACGGTCAGGATCGGCAGGCTACTGGAAAAAAGAGCCACGAGAATTTGTGAGTCGGCTGATTTGGAACGGGAAATGAAGCATCTGGAAAGAGCCTTTGCTTGGAGTGAATACAGCAAGGACGAGTTCGATAGCGACATCCATGTGTAGAGCGCCAGAAAGGAACAACGGGAGAAGATGAAGAAAAGCGCAGAAGGACTAATCTACCAGACATCAACAAAGTAAGTCAGGATCGGCAGGCTATTGGTAAAGCACAATGTTAAAACTGCCTTTAAACCCACTCGTACAATACGACAGAGCTTGTGATCGCCCAAAGACCGCAGAGATTCCCTATCGGCATCCGGAGTTTACCGAGTTCCATGCAGCTGGGGCTCACTATACACTGGCACCACAAAATGTAGTGTCAACACGAGTATTACTGAATACAAGAGGAGTTACAGGCCAGAACAAACACAAAAGTCAGCAATAGCAGAGCATACTTTCTCTGAAGGTCACGAGATCCTTTTGAACGAGGTGGATATCTTATATCAATCGCAGCGTTTCTATCCGAGACTAACGAGAGAGGTCAATGACAACTTTAAACACGACAACAGTTTCAACAGGAAGAAATTACGTTTCTAAATGCAGACGGGGAGTAAGTTCTACGACATACTACAAGGGCGCCCAAAAACCGCGACACCACTACCCCCACCACAGTTCTTTCACTGCAGCGCGACGGCGGGGGCATAAATACCACGGAGCTCACCATAGTCGAATCAGTCAACGCCTGGAAGCACGAGAGATCACTTCGCCCGTTGCCTCATCGCCTTTGATAATATCTGCCGCAGCAGTAGATGAAACGTCATTAAGAAATTACATTGGACCACGGCTTCAAAGCCGGGAAAACACTTTAGATTAAACTAGAAGATTAATTCAGGCAAGCCCTGATATATAGTAAATTTGGTGAGCATTTACGATCTTCAAACTTCCAACTAATATTTATTGTTTTGTTTTGCTGTGACATTTGAAATACATCCATTATCACAGAAATAGAGAAAAAAAAAGTTTTGCAGCAGGCTTTATATAATTTTTTTGCTGCTGGAATTTGTCCAAATACCCAGACTTTTGTCCAAATAAAAGTTTAGCGTTCTTTAGAAATGAACAAGTTTTATAAAACTTTAATATGGCCCCTTCAAAAGATAGGAAAAAAAGGTACTAAAAAAAGAAAGAACGTTTCACGTATACAAGGCGTCCAATTTGTAAATGTCAAACGTGAAACTGTTAAAAAATTATCTGATTTTGAGCACAACAATGAATATTAACAAAAATAAAGAATATGTTATGCTTCGTAAAAATTGCTTGGAATGTTAAGTACCATTCAAAAAAAAAAAAAATAAGGAGATCTATTTAAAAAAATTGATCTTATGGTTATTTTGTTTCTCTCTCTGTTTTCTCTCGCCCAAAAAAGCACAAATCAAAAAGTGTCAAAATGCCTGTCTTAACCTTAAATATGTTTTATCCCGCATTATAAATTGTTCCTAAACAGCTCAAAACCTTATTTCAAAAAAATGCTTCTGTACATGTAAGTTGCTTTTTAGGAAATACAATTTTCATCATACTAGATAGCAAAAGATGTAGAGTGACTCTACATCTTTTGCTTATCATCTCAGCTTTATTTAGAAAAGTAATGTGGGTTGTAAAATGAAAGCCAAAGCTAGAAGGGCTTAGAAAAATAACGAACCCTTTCTCCCTTTTTTGCTTCTGAAAAATACCCAAACATCATTGGCATCGTCAAAGATGCTCCCTATAGCTTTGTGTCTTTTGTGCATGTCCTTTTAGCTAGTTGGCGTGCACCCTAATGGGGTATTAGGCTTTCCTGACATTTCTGCTCAACCACTAAGCGGGATTTAAATACAGGGATTTCATCCTGCCAGTCCCATTACGAGTTCCATATTCTAGGAAGTTTACGTACTTAGGTACGTAAAAGAAATATGCGAAGTTTACGAAAACCGAACAATTGATATACACAACAATTTTTCGAATTTACAGCAAGGACTATATTTCGTCAAAATTGCGAAAGTTTCGGGGGTTTTGAGGAGATATTGTGTGTCTTGCCTTGGGAAAAATATATCCATGTGATATATCAAAAGTTTTCTTGGAAAGGCTGGATCTGCTGCAAGGAAAACTTCTGAAATATGTACAAGAATGATATATTGTGTCTGGATGTGTATATAAAATATGTATGAGGATTTAAATGTGAGTTTATGTTTTCTTGCTTCCTCTTTTTGTCTCTGTAAGACTTTTTTTTAAAATTCCCTCAAGAATTCTGCAGATAGAAATATTAATCTGACAATTTAATATAAGCGCACATCTGATTACCCCTGCGTGGTATTCCAATCTCGTACAAAGGTTTTCGCCTAATAATATATAAAACGCTACGTTCTACGTGCTTATTCCAGATATATTCCAAATTCCAAGAGTTCACCTAAGGAGAACTAATAAAATAATATACGGGCTTCGAAATTCTGACGTGCAGTGTTAAATTTTGTAACCTACGTGCCTGGAATCGTTTACGTCTGATGGCTGATGCCAATTCTTGGGGATAAATGTTGCTCTGGTGCTCTTGTTTCTTGAAGGTTTTTTTCTAAAAATCATCTTTCTTGATGAATGACTGGATGAAACTCCCCTAATATCGCGCAGCAATTCCTTTCTGGAATTACTAGAAAGAGCCAATAAGCCAAGCGACAGTTTCTATCCAGACAAAATTGAGCCGATTTTATAAAATTCGCTCTCTGACTCGTGCTCGCAACCACAATAAATGAACGGCAACGAAAACGGATATGAACACATAAACGGGCCAGATATTTAAATTTTGCCCCAGCTAGTGCGTCGCTCTCGAAGAAATTTCCAGGGGAAATGGGAAATGTGCGGCTGTGTTTATTGCTAGGAAAATTGGAATTTTTCGAAGATATAGTCTCCGCCCGCTTGTATGCCACATACGAATTCCAGCGTTTTGTCGTCTTATAAGTTTATACGGGGGAGAATATTCTGCTTTTTATTGCATATAAAATAATAATAAAGTGCACTCGAAGACATGATATACCGAAGAACCCAAAATGAGAAATATTAATAGTCTATGTATTGATCTATGGAGGTAAGATCCGAACTTGCAAACTGGTGGTTGAAAGTACGGGGTGTTCAGGACAAAACTTCACCTAGTTGGCTGTGAAATGTCAAAAGAAAAGGATGGAGAAACAAAAGTCCATTTATTTTGATTATGTCATCTTTCTCTGTCAAAATTTCATAGCCTGCTAGATGAAGTTTTATAATGAACACCCCGTATTTCAGTGCAGCCACGTTTAACTAAAACACTATTTATTTAATGGACAAGCAAACAGAAGTACTATTCATCTGCTTATTTACCACTAACACTTTACTATAACCATGTAATATCGCGCTCTTCTTTTAGCTTAATTAGACTCAAATAAGAATTAGACCTACTAGACTCGCAGCGGTCCCTGCCTTTTATACCTTAAGCTTGAAAAACTAGAATAATCCATATCAGCGCCGCCCTTCGGTTTAATGTGATGAAGGACCCACTTGCTCCAGTGTAGCTTTTAAAGAGAGAGAGACAGAGTTTTAATTCACTAATGGTGTAAACGGACTGATTCGTTTTAAAATGCCTTTTAGGCTTTTGACAGTTTAGACAGTTTCACAGTTGACATTCAATCTTTCAACCAGAAACCACAAAAACAACAAGTTGTTTAACGGTAATATTTACAAAAACTAATACGATATAAGGATAGTTACAAGAAACTCTATATCCAATGAAACTATCAGATGCCTCGGAATTGGAAATGACAGGTAAGGATATTCGGATCAGTTTGGAGACGAAAATATAAAGGGGGTAATGGTCGTGATTTCCAGCTGTCTCTTTCTTTTATGAGATTTAAACCAAAATTAGGTAGCCAGTAAGTTAAAAAAAGAAAACTACTTTAATGAGAAAGAAAGAGACGACCGAGTTATGACTACCAGGCGAAACGTTTGACCCGATTTAGTTAACCTCAACTCGTAAACCACCTACTTATAAAGAATAGGTGGTCGCCAATTTGTCAATTTAGACCTAACACCCAGGTATGTTACGCCTATGTACTTTGTACTCAAAAACGCATATTTGGTTATATTAGAGTACACAAGTACAATTGATCAAAAACTAGTACAATCAACAAACTTGACAAAAAAATCGAAACTAGTTAAAAATGCCAAGATTTACACATTTACTGTAACAAAAAGCTAGAGACATCACGTTTTCAAAAAAATTAAAATTTGTTTAAAGTAGTGTAATAGACAGAATTTCCAAAAAGACCTAAAAAAAAAACGTCTTTAGGCCAGTTATTCGGGCAATATAATGTACCTATGATCTTTCTAAATCCATAGCTAAGGCTACAGAAGGGTAAAATTTCATTGAAACTAACACAAATTTAATCACAGTCTTAATTAATTGTCCAAAAAAAAACTGTATTGAAGACTACAAAACATCGAGGTTCGAACTGTTTCCTCACAGGAATTTTCAAGACTACAGAGACACCGAGCTTTCAAAAAAATTTAGAGTTTAAAGTAGTATAATTGACTGGATTTTCAACAATAAGAGTAAAAAACGTCTCTAGGCAAGTTATTCGGGCAATATAATGTCTCTGTAGTCTTTCTAAATCCACAGCTAAGCCTACAGAACAGCAAAATCTCATTGAAATTAACACAAACTTAATCACAATCTTAATTAATTATCCGTAAAGGACTGCATTGACATTTCAGAGACTACAAGGACATCGAGGTTTAAATTGTTTATTGACAGGGATTTTAAAAACTACAGAGATACCGAGTTCTCAAAAAAAATGTTTAAAGTACTGTAATTGACTGGATTTTCAAAAATAAGAGTCAAAAAGTTCGCTATGCAAGTGATTTGGGCAAAATAATGTCTTTGTAGTTTTTTAAATGCATTGCTAAGCCTTCAGAATAATAAAATCCTATTTAAGCACGAAACTAATCACAACCTTAATTAATTGTCCGAAAAATCGCATTGAAGTTTTAAAGACTACACAGAGAGGTTCGATCTGTGTTTCCCGACAGGGATTTTGGAGACTACAGAGACGCCAAGTTTAAACGAAAATTGGACAATGGACTGGATTTTCAATAAAAAAGAAAAAACGTCTCTAAACAAGTTATTTTGGCAAAATAATGTCTCTGTAGTCTTTTTGAATCCACTGCTAAGCCTTCAGAACAATAAAATCCCATTGAAACACAAACTTAATCAAACCTTAATTTATTGTCCGAAAAAAAAACTGCTCTAAGCCGAAAAAAACCGCCGAAGTTTTAAATTCTACACAGAAATCAAGTATCTAACTCTTTCTTAACAGGAATTTTTAGGGCTACAGTGACACCGAGTTTTCAAAACAATCTAAATTTGTTCAAAGTAGTGTAATTGACTGGTTGTTCAACAACAAAAAACTTCTCTAGGTAAGTTATTCGGGCAATTCAAGGTCTCTGTAGTCTTACTACTAAGCCTATAGTCTACTGCTAAGCCTGCAGAACAGTAAAATCCCATTGAAATTAATATGCACTTAATCACAATCTTAATTAATTGTCCGAAAAAACTGCATTAAATTTTTAAAGACTACAGAGACATCGAGGTTTTTGATAGGAATTTTGAATGCTACAGAGACACCGAGTTTTCAAAAAATGTAAATTTGTTCAAAGTAGTGTAATCAACTGAATTTTCAACAACAAGAGTAAAAAAGGCCCCGAGGCATGTTACTCCGATAATATAATGCTTTGTAGTATTTTTAAAATCATTGTTAAGCCTACAACACAGTAAAATCCCATTGAAACTAATACCAACTTAATTACAATCTTAATTAATTGTCTGAAAAAACTGCATTGACATTTTAAAAATTACAAAAACCTTGAAGTTTAAACTGTTTCTTGACAGGGATTTTGAAGACTACAGAAACACCGAGATTAAAAAAAAATTGTATTAAGTAGTGTAATTGACTGGATTTTCAACAATAAGGGTAAAAGATGTTTCTCGGCAAATTATTTGGGCAAAATAATGTCTTTGTAGCTTTTTTTAATCTACTGCTAAGCCTACAGAGTAATAAAATCCCATGGAAACAAAAAGTTAATCACAACATTAATTAATTGTTCGGAAAAACCGCTGAAGTTTTAAAGACTACAGAGACATCGAGGTTCGAACTGTTTCTTGACAGGAATTTTGAGGGCTACAGAGACACCGAGTTTTCAACAAAATCTAAATTTGTTCAAAGTTGTGCAATCGACAATGTTCAACAAGAGTAAAAAACGTCTATAGGTAAGTTATTCGGGCAATATTATGTCTCTGCAGTCTTCTAAATCTATTGCTAAAACTTAAGCACCATCCTAATTAATTGTCCGAAAAAACTGCAATAAAGTTTTAATGACTATTAAAGACTACAGAGACATAGAGGTTCGAACAGTTTCTTGACAGGGTGTCTTAAAAGAAAACTAAATTTGTTTGAAGTAGTGTAATTGACTGAATTTTTAGCAACCAGAGTAAACAACGTCAATAGGCAAGTTATTCGGGCAATATAATACTCTGTAGTCTGTCTAGATCCACTGCTAAACCTACAGAACAGTGAAATCTCATTGAAACTAACTTAAACTTAATCACAATCTTAATTAACTGTCCGAAAAAACTGCATTGGCATTTTAAAGACTACAAAGACGTCGAGATTTAAACTGTTTTTTGACAAGGAATTTAAAGACTACAGAGATACAGAGTTTTCAACAAAAAAAAATTTGTTCGAAGTAGTATAAATGATTGGATTTTCAATCATAAGAGTAAAACACGTTTCAGGGCAAGTTAATTTCTGCAAAATAATGTCTTTGTAGTCTTTTTGAATCCATCGCTAAGCCTTCAGAACAATAAAATCCCATTGAAGCACAAACTTAATCAGAAACTTAATTTATTGCTCGAAAAAAAACCGCATTGAAGTTTTCAAGACTACACAGACATCAAGTATCTAACTCCTTCTTAACAGGAATTTTTAGGGCTACAGTGACATCGAGTTTTCAAAACAATCTAAATTTGTTCAAAGTAGTGTAATTGTCTGGTTGTTCAACAACAAAAAACGTCTCTAGGTAAGTTATTCGGGCAATACAAGGTCTCTGTAGTCTTTCTAAATCTACTGCGAAGCCTGCAGAACAGTAAAGTCCCATTGAAACTAATATGGACTTAATCACCATCGTAATTAATTGTCCGAAAAAACTGCATGAAAATTTTAAAGACTATATAGACATCGAAATTCTTGTCATGAATTTTGAATGCTCCAGAGACACCGAGTTTTAAAAAAAATGTAAATTTGTTCAAAGTAGTGTAATCAACTGAATTTTCAACAAGAGTAAAAAAGGTCCCGAGGCAAGTTACTCCGGTAATATAATGCTTTCTTATATTTTTAAATCCATTTTAAGCCTACAGAACAGTAAAATCCCAGTGAAACTAATACCAATTTAATCACAATCTTAATTAATGGTCTGAAAAAACGGCATTGACATTTTAAAGACTTTGACTGAATTTTCAACAATAAGAGTAAAAAATGTCTAGGAAAATTATTTGGGCAAAATAATGTCTTTGTAGCTTTTTTGAATCTATTGCTAAGCCTACAGAGCAATAAAATCCAATGGAAACAAAAACTTAATCACAACCTTAATTAATTGTTTGAAAAAACCGCTGAAGTTTTAAAGACTACAGAGACATCCAGGTTCGAACTGTTTCTTAACAAGAATTTTGAGGGCTACAAAGACACCGAGTTTTCAAAAAAATCTAAATTTGTTCAAAGTTGTGCAATCGACTGAATGCTCAGCAAGAGTAAAAAACGTCTCTAGGTAAGTTATTCGGGCAATATAATGTCTCTGCAGTCTTCTAAATCTATTGCTAAAACTTAATCACAATCTTAATTGTCCGAAAAAACTGCATTAAAGTTTTAAAGACTATTGCTACTACAGAGACATAGAGGTTCGAACAGTTTCTTGACAGGGAGCCTTAAAAGAAAATTGAATTTGTTTGAAGTAGTGTAATTGACTGGATTTTTAGCAACCAAAGTAAACAACGTCAATAGGCAAGTTATTCGGGCAAAATATAATGCCCTGTAGTCTGTCTAGATCCATTGCTAAACCTACAGAACAGTGAAATCTCATTGAAACTAACTTAAACTTAATCATAATCTTAATCAATTGTCCGAAAAAACTGCATTGGCATTTTAAAGACTACAAAGACGTCGAGGTTTAAACTGTTTCTTGGCAAGGAATTTAAAGACTACAGAGATACCGACTTTTCAACAAAAAAAATTTGTTCGAAGTAGTGTAACTGATTGGTTTTTCAACCATAAGATTAAGAAACGTTTCAGGGCAAGTAAGTTTCTGCAAAATAGTGTATTTGTAGAGCTTCTCATAGGGAATTAGAGCAGATTTTAAAGGCCGCTTTGCTCCCTACAGGAAAAGAACGAGGCCGCTTGGCCTCACAAAACTGGGTTAAAGAAAACTAACCTAATCAAACGAAAAATATAACTGAACTGATCTGAACTAGTCTAATCAAAAGGCTACACATGAAAATGCAAAATGACCTTAACAGAAAAAGGCTTGATAACAAGTCATAAAAAAAAACAAGCAAACTGACGTCAGAGATGTTACGCCTATGTAAACCCATTCACTTATTATCGACATCAAGCAGACGTTGGAAATCTCATTTTGACATTTTTATCGTATCTTCTTAACATGTGCAGATAAAGAAAGAATGAGTTATAACGGGTGTTCATAAAAAAACCTCGTAATAAAACTGATCTGAACACAAATGGAACACTACAACGTAAGACATCACAGTTGCAGTGTTCCACATACAAGTTGTAGTGTTCCACATACAAGTTGTAGTGTTCCATTTGTGTTCAGAAGAATTTGTATTTTTTAAATCTTTGTGTTCAAACATATTTTAAATATACAGTCAAAATAATTTTAGTTATTTATTTTTATCGCCCATTGGTATCTGTGATTGTTTTTTGCCTACATTTGTAGCCTCGATAAAGACCGCAATATACGGTCGAAACGTCGGCAATTTGAAAATTGAAGTTGTTATTTGTATCACCTTCGTACTATTGGGCCGCTTAACACTTGGAATTCATCAGTAATGTTTCATTCATAATTATTTTTGATTATATTTATACAAACTTACTGTTGTTTGAGGTTGTTTATCCTCTTCTTCTACTACTAATATTTTTCTCTCATTAGTTTTTCTTTTTCTTAATTTTTCTCTTATTCTTTGTGATGTCTCCTTCAATTGTTTGTTTTCTATTTTTTTTCGTTGATCAGCATTAGACTTTTTATTCATTTGACCTAAAATAGGGTATGATATACAGGTAAATTAAAACTTTCCAATACTTTTACATACTCGATTTTTTTGCTGCAAATTTTTGAAAGTTTATTTGGCTTAAAATTGAATATAATTGAAATATCTGCTTCTAACTATCTACCTCTTTTAGTCATAATTTTTCTATAATTTCTGTCTATTCCAGATTTATTTCTTTCGGTGCTTTTCGTTGTTTTACATTTAAAAATTTTGTTTTTTATTGTAATTCTTTGTCACGTTTTCTGCAATTTTTGTTTTTTGTATGTACTGATATATGTTGGTAAGTAATTTAAACCCAAAACTCCATTTTAACTCTATTTTCACCCGAAACTGTGGTTTTTAAATTAGTGATTTCTAACTATTCTAATTTTCCATTCTATATTCATCATTTTCCATTTTTATATGTTTTAGTTCAAAATAGGACTTCATCAACCAAACCCAAAAACCGATTTTTATTGAAAAAATATTATTATAGATGATTGTGGTCCAAAATAAGAAATCATAAATTGGTGCCTCTACCTACCTCTTTTGAACATATCTTTTTTGCAATTATCAGATTTCCACACTGTTCTTAACTCTTGTAGTCCTTGTTCCCTTTCACTTTTGTAGCTTTTATTTTTTGTTTTTTGTCCATGTATTCTTCTTATTCCTCTATTATTATTTGTAATGTTTTCTTAAACTTCTTGGCCTTCATGTTTTTTCATCGATCTAAATTTTTCTTTTTCTAAATCTGCTTTGCTCTTGTTTCCATTCTTTCGAGGTAATTTTGACCCAACTTTTGCTTTATCAACGAGTGAACACTGTGTATTGATTTCTATCGAGACCATTTTGGTATAAAACTGTGTTTTTTTACAATTAGTGATTCCTACTCAATTCTTTACAGTAAATTTTATAAAAATTATAAATCTTTTAAATGTATGCCTTTAACAGCATGTTTTGGCAGTTAAAGCAATTTTTATTATACAATTTCTTTAGTATTCCAAATTTTTTTAATCTGGATGTTTTTTGTTGTTTTTTTTTTATTTTATTGTTAATATTATATCGTAATTTTTATCTGTTGTTAAGTTTTGTTAACATTTTTGTTCTTTTATATTTTTTGCATCAATCTAAATTGGATTATTTTGGTTTAAATATTTTGAGGTAATTTTGACCCCAAAGTGAGCTTTCCTTTCCAAACGAATTATATATTACAATGTATAATTACAATATATAATTACAAACTTCACCAACCATCCAAAAATCGATGGTTGTTGAGAAAATTTTGGTCCTAAAGATAATGGTTTTTGCAAAGTTTTAAAAATTTTTAGACAATTTTGGATTTTAGCTTAAAATTTGTGCGTATACCTACCTCTTTTGGACTTAATTTTTTCCAACATTTTCTGATTCTTTTAGGTTCTTATCTCGGTAGCATCTTTTGTAGTTTTTAGTTAATTTCTTTCTTTTATTTTTTTTTAATCTTTGCATTTTTCTCTTTTTATCTTTGGCACGTTTAATAATTTTTTTTATAGATTTTGCATTATATGTTCAAATTTTTAAGGTTTTTTTTTTACTTAAAATTGAAGTTTTCCTTCGAATAAACGGTTCTAATATAAAAAAAATTTCTATTAAAACAATTTTAGCTCAAACTATGTTTTTTAGCTAATAATGTTTCCTGTTCTTGTTCCCATTTTTTTATTAAGAAAATCTTTCTCCGAAAGGAAATTTGTTTAACAAAGTTTTAAGATTTTTAGACAATTTTGGACTAAAATTATATATTTGTGCCTCAATTTACGTCTATTAGATTTATTTTTTTTTCTATAATTTTCTGACTGGTTTCTCAATCCGGTGCTTTTGTAGTTTTTAGTTTCTTTTTTTTTCTTCATATTTTCCTGTTCTTATTCTGTATCAATTTTAATTGAACTTTTTTGCAAAATAGGCTGTTTATTGTGCTTTCATTCCTTGAAAGTTTTTATTGACCTTAAATTGAACTTTTTCAACGAGTAAACAATTCTAATGAAAATTAATTTCCGTTAAGATATCTTGGGCTTAAAATTACGTTTTTATTGATTCGTGATTTCTCAAGTTTTTCTTTATAATTTTGACTTAAGGTGGAAATTTTACAACGAGGCAGAAATCGACGTTTATTGAGAGAAAAATGTTCGGAAAAGGAACTTTATTTTAGCACATTATCGAAAGTTTTAAAATGATTTTAACCCAGAATTAGGAATATTTTAAATGTATGCTTCTAACTGTCTGGCACTTTTAGATATACTTTTTTCTATAAGTTTTTGTTTATTAAGGATTTTTAACCTGTTGTTTCGTTCAAATGTTTGTTCTCTTATATTTTTTGTTTCAACCTAAATTGGACTTTTTATTGGGGTTTTAACCCTTTAGAGTAATTTTGTCCAAAAAATTGAGCTTTTGCAACGAGTTATAAATTGCTATAAGGCAATTTTGACCTAAAACATTGTTTTTGAAGTTAATCATACCTATCTAATTTTTCAATTTTGCATATAGTTTTTGTTCGAAATAGAATCTCACCAACCATCCAAAAATCGATTTAAAAAAATCCGAAAAACGAATTCTTTTAGCGAAATTTTTAAATAATTTTGGCACAAAAGTTTTTAAATTTGTGCCTCTACCTACCTCTTTTACCTTTTTTTTTTGGGACTTATCTTTTTATATAATTTCCTGATTTTTCCAGATGCTCTTCTAGATTTTAATTTATTTTTATGCCTTATTGTTCTTTTATTCCTTATATTTTTCTATTCTTGTCCTTTAATGTCATGTAGTTTTTATTTGATTTTTTTTGAAAGTAAATTTTTTTTGTTTTGGAAATTGTTATGATCCTTGCAAGGTTTTTATGAGCTAAAATTCAATTTTAGCTTAATTAATTCTTATGTAAATTAATTTCCATTAAGACAATTTTGGCTCAAAACTATTTTTTTTTTAATTATTGACGATTCTTGATTTTTTTCTTTTTCTTTATTGTAAAATTTTTTTTTGGCAATCTCCCAAAAAGTTTTGACTATTCTGATCCAAAATTAGAAACATTTTAAACTTGTGCCTTTAACTAAATGGTACTTTTGGAACATATTTTTTTTTACTATTAAAGAGATTTTTCAGTTTCAGTTCTTTTCGTCAGACTTCAACGAAATTCTTGATTTCTTATTGCTCTTTTACTGTTTTTGTTTCTTGTTGCTTTTCTCACTTTTTATGTCTCAAATTGTAATGAGAAGTTGTTTTTTTCTCATTCTCATTTCTTATACATTTTAAATTAATATAACTAATACCACTAAAACTACTACATAATACCTACTATTTATATGTAATATTAATGTTGATTATTTCACTCTTCGCAGAAGCTAAAAGAAACACTGATAATAACTGATTTTAAATTTTTTTTGTTAGTAAAATAAATATTCAGGATTTTTTGTTATTGGGTGTTGTTGATTGTTATAAAATTATATTTTTTTGTTACGCGATACCGGTTTTTTACTTTAGGCTTTTTACCTACTACCAAAAACTTTTCTAAAGCTGTTGGGAAACGCAAAAGAACAAGAAAACGGAGAAATGGAGAAGAAATTTAAAAAAAAAGGAAACTGACATAATAAAAAATTAACTTTTAGTTGCGAACAAAGTATAAAGAAGGAAAGTAATAAAAAAGGCGATTTTTGGCAAAAAATTAATAGTTGAGAGTACATTAAAAACAAAACCAATAAAAAAAAATAACGAAAAACAAAAAAAAGACGTCAAGATTTAAAAAAAAGAATCTAATAAAATGTTACGTGAAAAGTAACCAGAAACGACAGTACCGAATAAACAAAAAAAAGGGAAAACTATGCAAAAGAATTAGACCTCAAACAAGGAAAAAAAGTTAAGAAAAGAGGATTAGTGTTAGATAAAGTTATTGTGTGAAATGTAGTAAATTTAAATATTGTTAAGGGTTTCACGGCCGGTTAAAATACAATCTGTTTTCCGGGCTTTGAAGCCGTGGTGCAATGGAATTTCTTCCTTCCTACGTTTCGTCAACAGCTACAGCAGACATTATCAAAGGCGATTAGGCAATGGGAGATCACTTCGCCAATTGCCTCATCGCCTTTGATAATGTCTACCGCAGCTGTAGTTGAAGCTTCAGGAAGAATGACCATTGGGCCACGGTTTCAAAGCCTGGAAATCATTTTAGATTGTATTTTGTAATTGCAACTGGAGGGGTCTGAGATCATATTTTCTTCTTTTGCCCTTCCTGATATACCTGATAAGGTGTTTTGGAGTTCCATTACATTGACTACTTTTTTAATAGAAAAACATTTATCAGCTGATTCGAAATTAACTTGTGGAGTTCATAGATTGCGTGCCAATAATCAAAAACATAAGTTCCCCATTGTATACTAATACAGGTATTGATTTCCGTGTATTGCATGTTTCCTTTAGAATTAGTGTCCTTTGATGATTTCCTAACTTTTTATGGCAGCAATAAATAAGGGATTAGTTCAGAATTTATATGGCCCCTCTGAACAGTAAGTTAACCTGGAAATCGATTTTATGTTGCTTGAATATGAGGATTGAAGCCGAACAAGGCTCTGCAAGTTGTCTATGAGCAAAAATTAAATATGTATCGATATTTGCATTTAACGATGGCCGAGACGTCCAAATATGACGTTACCACTGCGACAGATTTATTTTACAGCTCCATTGTCCCCGGGTAAACAACATGTAAAACAAATCATGCCCATCCATATGTTCCTTTCAGAGACATGCTCTCACATTTTACATGCACTGACATACGACGATCTGCAACAACCATAAAAATTCAAATAAACCAATAAATTTGAATGCGAGCTTATTGTCTGCCGATACTTGAACACAGTCAAATCCGACACAATACGCGAAACACATGCATGAGAAATCCACCGTAAAAAGGTGTACACGTATCGATAAATGAGTGATTTATAAGGGCTGAAAGGGTCTGCGACTCGGGCTGTTTTAAATAGTATCACAAGGTCCATTAATTCGCGTAAAATCCGTCCAGATACCATCGGATTTGAGATTTATGCAAAAAGGGGTGTCTTCATGGGCATCAGGTAGTCTTAACCCCTTCGGCCTGCGCGACGTACCATCTGCATACAAACCCCCTGTATCTGTTTTGTTCTCTGGTAATGAGTTTTCTTTGTTGGACAGACAGGGGGATGCGGTTTTTGGAAACAATGGAACGATCGTGCTGGGGGCTCATGACGTTCCTTTTTTTTGGGAGGATTTTGGTGAGGTTATTAATGAGTGTAACCGTCGCTTTAGACAATAAAAAAAAGTTTATTAGTAACAATTATTCATAACTTATTATAATGTCGTACTGTACTAACTAACTAAATACTGCCATTTATCACTTTCAATCCTCTAGTAGCATCAATCTGAAATAAAACGAAAAAACCATTAGAAAAGGACGTTTTACTCAAATCAATATACAAGGTGGGAACCATTGATATCTCTGTTTTTGAAGAGATACGAAGGAGATTAAATAAGAGCAAAGTTGTTGAGTTAACAGTGTATATCAAAACTCAAAAATTTCGAATGGTTTCTGAAAAAAATAATTAAAAAAAAAATAAAAAAACACATAAAATGAAAAAAACACTTCTTCATAGACAGTTTTGTACCCTTCAGCGTGTTATTTTCAAGTTTAAAACCCGACGTTGTGTTTTCATACAACCGTAATCCACTTCATTTTAGCAAAAACAGTCCTGGATACTTTCTTTATATCGGATTATGAATCTGCTTGCAATTCTGCATTCGGTGATATACCACAGTTGATAACTCTGTTATCTTTTAGGTTAGATTTTGCTGATTTTGTGATGTGATTGTTATGGCGAACAAGTCTGTAGACTGAGGGAGGCCAAAAAGGTCGTGATCCGACTTTATCACCAAATTATAAAGACCAAATCACAAAATTCACAAAACCTAAAAGTGAATAGGATTATTAATTGTTGCATATCACCTAATCAGAATCTTAAGGAGAAGAAATGAAGATAATGATGAATAAAAAGTCGGGCTTTAAATTTAAAAATACCACGTTGAAGAGAGCAAAAAGTGGCTAGTGTGTAAATTATATTTAATTATCATTTTAAATTAGTAAGAGGTAAAAAGATAAAAATGCGTTTTTCAAATTTTAGATTTTTTTAATATCTTTGAAACCTGGTTGAATTTCAATTAAAAACATTTTAGGAAACTTCCGAAACAACAATAAATTGTAACTACATCCGCTTAGATTTATTGATTATTTTAATATTGATACATTTACTTTTTTAACAATTTTCATCAGCTGTGAATAACTGATTAATTAAGGTTTAATTGATTAATTGACTATTTGTTTTCCCAACCTGTAAATTTAGGAATTTATTACACAATAACCACTAAATTGTTTTACCCCAGTTTTATAATCCTCTGTCATTAACGTTTTAGAATCAATAAAACCTAGCTCACCTATTATTGAATCTACTGACTAATTGAGTATCTATCTATAAGCATTACGTTCAATTTTTTCCACCTGTATCCGAAGTAACAGTTTATTGAGTGTTGAAAATATTAAATTACAGTTTATTAGATTTATTGATTATTACTTTAGACAACTTGTGTAATTATTGATTGGATTGAAGCACAAAAATAAATCGCCATTTTTTTAATTATATATTGATATTAAGGTGTCGTACAACATAGTTATTTTTGAAAATACTGATTTATGACTATCAATATTAAAAGTGCTGATTTATTGTTATTTCGATTCATAGTTTTTAATTCAACACATCTGTTTGTTTAGTGTCAGCTTCATTAGTTTCAGAGTGTAAACGGACTATTCTAGATGATATGATTTATAAATTTATATCCAGTATATGGTTTTGTTATATTGATTAATATTAATAAAATGAGAATCTAAAGTGTTGCTTTAGATCAAGTCTGTAGTCTGCGGAGGGGCAAAAAGGTCGTGCTTCGACTTTATCAACAAATTGTAACAATCAAATAACAAAATCCACAATACCTAAATGTTAATAGAAATTATTAATTGTTGCATATCACCAAATGCAGAATGGCAAGAAGAAGAAATGAAGATAATGATGAACAAGACTTCGGGTTTTAAATTTCAAAATAAAAAGTTTAAAAGAGAGAAAAAAGTGGCTGGTGTGAAAATTAATTTTAATTATCATTTTAAATTAAAGTAAAAAGAAATAAAAATGCTTTTTTCAAAATTTAGATTTTTTGAGTATCTTCGAAACCAGGTTGAATTGCAATTAAAAAACACATTTTAGGAAACTTCCGAAACGACCGTAAATTGTAACAACATTCGCTTGGATTTATTGATTATTTTAATATTGATACTTTTATTTTTTTAACAATTTTCATATTCTGTGAATAACTGATTGATTAGGGTTTAATTGATTTATTGACCATTTGTTTAACCAACCTGAGAATTTAGAGATTTATTACACAATAACCTCTAAATTGGTTTACCCCAGTTTTATAATCCCCTGTCATTGACGTTTTAGAATCAACAAAACCTAGCTCACTTACTATTGAATCTACTGACTAAATTAGATTTATTGATTATTACTTTAGACAACTTGGGTAATTATTGATTTGATTAAAGCACAAAAATAAATCGTAATTTTTTTAATTATATATTGATATTGAGTTGTCGTACAACATAGCTATTTTTGAAAATACTGATTTATGACACACAATGCCGAATGGCAAGAAGAAGAAATGAAGATAATGATGAACAAGACTTCGGGTTTTAAATTTCAAAATAAGACGTTGAAGAGAGCAAAAAGTGGCTAGTGTGAACATTAATTTTAATTATCATTTTAAATTAAAGTAAAAGAAATAAAAATGCTTTTTTCAAAATTTAGATTTTTTGAGTATCTTCGAAACCAGGTTGAATTGCAATAAAAAAACAACATTTTAGGAAACTTCCGAAACGACAGTAAATTTTAACAACATTTGCTTGGATATATTGATTATTTTAATATTGATACTTTTATTTTTTTAACAATTTTCATATTCTGTAAATAACTGATTGATTAGGGTTTAATTGATTTATTGACCATTTGTTTAACCAACCTGAGAATTTAGAGATTTATTACACAATAACCTCTAAATTGGTTTACCCCAGTTTTATAATCCCCTGTCATTGACGTTTTAGAATCAACAAAACCTAGCTCACTTATTATTAAATCTACTGTCTGAGTAGCTACTTATATGCATTACGTTCAATTTTTTCCACCTGTCTGCAAAGTGCCAGTTTATTGAGTGTTACAAATATTAAATTACTGATTGTTAGATTTATTGATTATTACTATAAACAACTTGTGTAATTATTGATTTGATTGATTGAACAATATTATATCGCCACTTTTTTTCGCCATTTTTTATTATATATTGATATTTACGTTGTCGTACAACCTATAGCTTATCTATGAAAATACTGACTTATGACTATCAATATTAAAAGTGCTGATTTATTGTTATTTCAATTTATAGTTGTTAGTTCAACACATCTGTTTTTCGAGTTTCAGCGCTATTAGTTTCAAAGTGTTAACGGAGTGTTCTTGTTGATATGATTTATAAATTTACATCCAGTATATGGTTTTGTTTTATTGATTAATATCAATAAAATGAAGATCTAAGGTGCTGCTTTAATGATCATATCTAATTAGGCAACTAGGTAAGTTAAGACAATCCTCTCGTTGACGTTCGGTTAGAGTGATTTAATTGTTGTTTATTAAAAATTTGGCTAATTTATTGTATCAATACACAGTGAAAGTTTTTCAAAATTAACCACTCGGTTATGAGAAGAGATGTGAAGAAGGTTAAATCAGGAAAAAGTTACGCAATTAGAAGTCTATAAAAATGGCATTTTCAAATTTTGATAATGTCTACTGCTTTAGGAAATATTCGGAAAAAAAAACAAAATTTTGAAAAAACCTTAATGTTTTAGTTTTAATTTAAGTAGATCATCAAAAATAATTGACCCTTCTTCGTGGCCATTTTTTGCTCTCTTCCACGTAGTATTTTTAAATTTAAAATCCAACGTTTCGATTTAATGCAACTCTATTTTGTTAAACACAGTTATGAATTTTTTGTATCGAATTTTGAATTTTCTTACAATACTGCAATGGGTGATATGCGACAATTAGTAATTCTAGAAGAGATTTTGCTGATTTTGTGAAATAATTGTTAAAATTTATTGTTAAAATCGGTTTACGGTCCTTTTTGGTCACTACAGACTGCAGACTTTTAATAGTTAATAGAATTATTAGTGGTCTCATATCACTCAATACAGAATTGTAAGGAGATTCAATCGTTTAAAAAAAATAATTTGATGATGATTCCATGAAAACGAAACGTCGGGTTTTAAATTTGAAAATACCACATTGAATAGCCCAAAAAGTAGACAGTGTGGCAATTATTTTTATTACTCGAGATAGTCAAGTTCGGATTTATGTTAAAATTGGTCAGAAATGACTCCAATCGTATAAAAATAGAAATTTGTAGTGTTTGGAAAACTTTGTTTCAGGAAAATTGCCAAAATCGGTTTAAAACGACTCAAAGCAATAGAAAATGCAAATTAACAATGTTTGACAAAAATCAAGCTAAAAGTGCTAAATAAACGAGCTAGTGATTTCTGGAGAGACCTTTCTGCTTTACAGTTTTGGCCCACCTTTTTAGCAGTGGGTACCTTAAAAATGGCCGCAATATCCGCTTGAGTTGACGTCACTTGACGTCTTACATTAAGTCATAATTGGCCAAATCATGTGCTCTGATGATGAAATTACTTCTTGGATACCATAAAAATTGCGGATATTCTTTTCTCTTCCTCTGATTTCCCTAAAACTGGTCCCTTTTTTGGCAAGATGTCCGCAATTTTTTAGGTATATGTGACGTAATTTTATCGTCAGAACACATAAATTGGCAAATCAGAACTTCAAATGATTTGACGTAAGACGTCAAGTAAGGTTAATTCATGCGAATACCTCCGCCATTTTTTAAGTGCCCACTTGCTAAAAAGGGGGCCAAAACTGTAAAATAGGAACGTCTCTCCAGATGTAAAATTCTAGCTTGTTGAGCCAAAATCAGTAAAAAAATACTTAACACTTTTAAAAATAAAAATTAATAAATTTTGGAATATTGCAGATTCGAAGCATCTAAAAATGCTAATTAAAAATTGTTAGGAAAATTCAGGTTTTTTAAGGTTAAAATACACTAACAATGCAGCATTTAAAAATCGGTGTTTTTAAAAAGTTTAATGATAAAATCGGTTTGAAATAAGTTAAAGTGTTAATAATAGACAATTTAGATTTTTTTAAAAATACTTGAATATCAATATTGAAACTGCTGATTTATTAGTTGCTTAATTTACCCCATCTCTTTTTACTTAGTGTCAGCGTGACTGGTGTCAGAGTCTAAGTATTTGATGATATGGTTTATAACTTTACATCCAGTATAGGGTTTATTGAATAAAAATAATAAAATGAGGATTAACTGAACTAATCTAAACTGAGGCGCTAAAGTGCGACTTTAAAAAAAAACTTAATTAGGTTGGTAGGTAAGTTGGGATAATCCCCTCGTTTACGTTCTGTTATTGCGAGTTTATTGATTTATCAAATCCTGGCTGATTTATTGAATCAATACAGAGTGAAGGTTTTTCAAGTTTAACCATGGGGATCTCGGTTATTTTAAGAGATCTGAAAAAAGTTAAATTGGGAAAAAGGTGTGCAATTAGAAGCCTATAAAAAATACTTTTTCAAATGTCGAAAATTCCCACTGATATGGGAAATATATAGAAAAAATATATATATTTTGAAAAAACTTTTTTAATTTTTTTAGCTCTAACTTAAAGAGATCATAAAAAAAATGATATTTCTACATAGCCACTTTTTGCTCTTTTCAACTTGGTATTTTCAAGTTTAAAATCCGACGTTTTGTTTTCATGCAACCATTATTATCTTAATTTTTTCTCATTCTGCATTTGGTGATATGCAACAATTAATAATTCTATTAACTTTTAGCTTTTGTGGATTTTGTGATATGATTGTTACAATTTGTTGATAAAGTCAGGTTACGTGTATCAATTATTTTTAATAATCAATAAAAAACATAAAAGCGCTTTTTTAAAACTTCGACTTTTTGCCAATATTTCCGAAACCAGTTTTAATTGCAATTAAAAACATTTTTGGAAACTTCCAAAACAACATTAAATTGTAACTACATCCGCTTAGAAGTATTGACTTATTCAATATTTGTTTACCCAAACTCCCTACAGATCTATTACACAATAACAAATAATTTTTTTTTACCATAGTTTCATATTCCACTATAATTGACGTTCTGGAATCAATAAAACTTGGCTCGATTATTATTGAATCTACTGATTTATCTAGTAGCTACTTCTAAGGGCTACGTTCGATTTTTTAAACCCTAACCCCAAAGTGCCAGTTTATTGAGGGTTACCAATATTAAATTACAGTTTGTTAGATTTATTGATTATTACTTTAGACAACTTGTGTAATTATTGATTTGATTGAAGCACAACAATATATCCCCATTTTTTTATATATATACTGAAATTGACATTGTTGTTCAACCTAGCTTATTTCTGAAAATACTGATTTTTGACTCTCAATATTGAAAGTACTGATTTATTGTCATTTCGATTTATAGTTGTTAATTCAACACATCTGTTGGTCTAGTGTCAGCTTCATTAGTTTCAGAATGTAAACGGACTGTTCTTGATGATATGGTTTATAATTTTATATCCAGTACTGTGCTGCTTTAATGATCGTAACTAATAAGCTAGGTAGGTAAGTTCGGATAATCCCATCGTTGATGTTTTGTTCGCGTGAATTTATTGATTTATAAAAGTCTGACCAGTTTATTGAATCAATACACAGTGAAAGTTTCTCAAGCTTTGCCACGGGGATCTCGGTTATTTGAAGAGATCCGAAGAAGGTTAAATTATATATATATAAAAATGATATTTTCAAATTATAAATATTTCGACTGGTTTCAAAAAAATTAAAATTTTGTAATACGTTTTTATTTTTTTCTAGTCTTAATTTAAAGAGATAATTCGAAAAAATGACACTTCTTCATAGCAAATGTTTACACTCTTTAACGTGTTATGCAAGTTAAAAGAAAGTTATTTTCTGCGAATTATGTTAGTGAACGAAATGTTTAGCTTTTTCGCAGGAAACTCTAGTTTGAATTTAAACTAGAGTTTCCTGCGAAAAAGCAAAAAATTTCGTTCACTTTAACGTGTTATTTTCAATTTTTAAATCCGACATTGTGTTTTCATACAACCATAATCCACTTCATTTTAGTAAAAACTGTCCTGGATACTTTACATCGGATTCTGAAACTCCTTGCAATTCTGCATTCGGTGATATGCCACAGTTGATAACTTTGCTATAGATTTTGCTCATTTGGTGATGCGATTGTTATGGTGAACAAGTTCGTAGACTGCGGGGGGCCAAAAAGTCGTGATCCGACTTTATCAACAAATTGAATGAAGATTGTGTGTCTGAATCAAATTCACGATGTAGGGAAAATCGCCGGAAATTGACATAATTAGGCGAAACGTTGGCGATGATGTAGTTGTATGTTTTGCTGCCTTGTCCTATTTCCGCCGATTTCCCCTACATTGTTTATCAACAAATTGTAAAAATCAAATCACAAAATCCACAAAACCTAAAAGTAAATAGAACTATTAATTGTTCCATATTTGCGAATGCAGATTTGGAAAAAGATTTTGCAATTAGAAGTGTATAAAAATGGCAGTTTCAAATTTTGAAAATTTTTGCTGCTTCAGGAAATATTGGGAAAAAAAGATCCTCGTCACCTTTGATAATTTGTGTAGCAGCTGTAGACGAAACGTCTGGAAGAAATTCCATTGGACCACGGCTTCAAAGACAGGAAAACACTTTAGATTGAATTTTGACCAGCCGAGAAAGCTTTCACAATTTATATGAAAACAATAAATTATTTAAATAAAAACTACAAAATTCATCAAAATAAAAGAAATCTGGAATTGCGCCTCGCAATTATAAAAGAAAAACATCCAAAAGAGGCAGATAGTTGAAGTCATACATTTAAAATATGTCTGATTTTAGTCATGGTCGAAGCCATATGTTTGGCTGTTTTGTTCCGAAACTGCATAAAAAATATTGAAAAATTACAGAATCATCAATCGCCAAAAAATGTAGTTTTGAACCAAATTTGTCTCAAAGGAAATAAATTGACAAGAGTCCAAGCTTGTGTCTTAAATTATCTGGACAGAATAAAAACATCACAAGGGGCAATTTAGATCATTTACAAAAAAAAATTTACGCACACAAAAAAAAAAGCAATAAGAAAACATGACAAATAATAGGAATAGAGAAGTATGAAAAAAATTATAAGAAAAAAAAATAATGGAAAACTACAAAGGCGCATGTCAAAAAATATATAATGCTATGAATTTTTGACAGAAAAGAATGACATATTTAAAGTAAATGGACTTTCGTTCTTTCTAGACTAATCAGCCAACTAGATGACGTTTTGAAATGCACACCCTCACATTCCAGTTGCTCAGTAGTTGGAAAAGTTCAGTTTTGGGTTAAAATTTTCCAAAAAAATAAAAAAAGCCCAACGCAAAGTGGTACAGTCGTCAAAAGTTGTATAAAACATGACAAAGAATATAAGAAAATATTTATAGTAAGAGAGGAAGTCAAACAATTCCTAACAACAGTTTTTTTAGAAACTTATTGAGTTACTTAGAGAAAGAAAAAATACTTAAAGAAGCGGAATTTCTGGTTGAAGAACTGGTACACCAAATAAAATAGAAAATAATTTTAATAAAATAATGAGTACTTAAGAAGGAAGTTGTCAAAAAGCTAGTAATAATAGAATAGTAATGCGATGAAGAGGAAAAAACTGAAATTGGGACTCTAGAGGAAAAATTAAAAAACCTTAAACAAAGGTTACAGGTGACAATGTTTCCAAGACAATAGATTATGCTTCTGAAGAGGTTTTTGAGCAAATACAAGAGGCACTTATTATTGGGGAAGTTGTTTTCTAAAAGTAGTTAAAATCGGATTTATAAAGGAAAAAATATGTCAGAGACAAACAAGATTGTTGCAATGTAGGAGGCTGGAAAAGAGCCACTTATTGCATTAAGTGACTGGTAAAAAACCTGAAGAATCGCAATGTTCAATTCAAGAGCTACCCGCGGATGTTCAAGAAATACCAGTATTTGAATACGGAGGTTTAAAAAAGCAGGTTATGAAGAGGAAAGTGATTATTAAAAATACGAAGGTTGACAAAGAGGAAAGAGACCAAATTGTGTCTTTAGAGTTGTCAAAAAATCTCAAACTACGGTCAACGTGAAAGAGCTAGTAGAAGTACATTAGACCAAGGTTCTAGAGGAATACCATAAACGTACACTCCAACCACATCCCAAGGGGTGGTAAGCATTGACTTTAAAATTTTATATGGAAGAAGGATAGAGTGATACTTCGTTTTGAAGGCCTGATCAAGTTGAATTTATTAACTGGCTCAATGTCATGTTCAATTCAAGAGCTACCCGCGGATGTTTAAGAAAAGGCAGTATTTGAATACGGAGGTCTTGAAAAGCAAGTTGTGAAGAGGAAAGTGACTACTAAAAACAGGAAGGTTAACAAAGAGGAAAAAAACAAAATTGTGCCTGTAGAGGAGATGTCAAAAAAGCTCAAGCCACGGTCACCCTGAAAGAGCTACCAGAAGTACAGGAGACCAAAGTTTTAGAGGAATAGCATAAACGTAAACTCCAATCACATCCAAGGGGTGGCAAGCATTGACTTTAAAATTTTATATGGAAGAAGGATAGAGTGATACTTCGTTTTGAAGGCCTGATCAAGTTGAATTTATTAATTCATGTTGAATTAAAGAGCTACCCGCGGATGTTTAAGAAATGGCCGAATTTGAATACGGAGGTCTTGAAAAGCACGTTGCGAAATAGGCGAGTGACTACTAAAAATATGAAGGTTGTCAAAGAGGAAAAAAACAAAATTGTGCCTGTAGAGATGTCAAAAAAGCGCAAACCACGGTCACCGTGAAAGATCTACCAGAAGTACAGGAGACCAAAGTTTTAGAGGAATACCATAAACGTAAACTCCAACCACATCCAAGGGGTGGTAAGCATTGACTTTAAAATTTTATATGGAAGAAGGATAGAGTGTTACATCGTTTTGAAGGCCTGATCAAGTTGAATTTATTAATTCATGTTCAACTAAAGAGCTACCCGCGGATGTTTAAGAAATGGCAGTATCTGAATACGGAGGTCTTGAAAAGCAAGTTGTGAAGAGGAGAGTGACTACTAAAAATATGAAGGATGACAAAGAGGAAAAAAACAAAATTGTGCCTGTAGAGATGTCAAAAAAGCTCAAACCACGGTCACCGTGAAAGAGCTACCAGAAGTACAGGAGACCAAAGTTTTAGAGGAATACCATAAACGTAAACTCCAACCACATCCAAGGGGTGGTAAGCATTGACTTTAAAATTTTATATGGAAGAAGGATAGAGTGATTCTTCGTTTTGAAGGCCTGATCAAGTTGAATTTATTAATTCATTTTCAATTAAAGAGCTACCCGCGGATGTTTAAGAAATGGCAGTATTTGAATTCGGAGGTCTTGAAAAGTACGTAGCGAAATAGGCGAGTGACTACTAAAAATATGAAGGTTGTCAAAGAGGAAAAAAACAAAATTGTGCCTGTAGAGATGTCAAAAAAGCTCAAACCACGGTCACCGTGAAAGATCTAGTAGAAGTACATGAGACCAAGGTTCTAGAGGAATACCATAAACGTAAACCCCAACCTCATCCCAAGGGGTGGTAAGCATTGACATTAAAATTTTATATGGAAGAAGGATAGAGCGATACGTCGTTTTGAAGCCTGATCAAGTTGAATTTATTAACTGGCTCAATGTCATGTTCAATTCAAGAGCTACCCGCGGATGTTTAAGAAAAGGCAGTATTTGAATACGGAGGTCTTGAAAAGCAAGTTGTGAAGAGGAAAGTGACTACTAAAAACAGAAAGGTTAACAAAGAGGAAAAAAACAAAATTGTGCCTGTAGAGGAGATGTCAAAAAAGCTCAAACCACGGTCACCCTGAAAGAGCTACCAGAAGTACAGGAGACCAAAGTTTTAGAGGAATAGCATAAACGTAAACTCCAATCACATCCAAGGGGTGGTAAGCATTGACTTTAAAATTTTATATGGAAGAAGGATAGAGTGATACTTCGTTTTGAAGGCCTGATCAAGTTGAATTTATTAATTCATGTTCAATTAAAGAGCTACCCGCGGATGTTTAAGAAATGGCAGTATTTGAATTCGGAGGTCTTGAAAAGCACGTAGCGAAATAGGCGAGTGACTACTAAAAATATGAAGGTTGTCAAAGAGGAAAAAAACAAAATTGTGCCTGTAGAAATGTCAGAAAAGTTCAAACCACGGTCACCGTGAAAGATCTACCAGAAGTACAGGAGACCAAAGTTTTAGAGGAATACCATAAACGTAAACTCCAACCACATCCAAGGGGTGGTAAGCATTGACTTTAAAATTTTGTATGGAAGAAGGATAGAGTGTTACTTCGTTTTGAAGGCCTGATCAAGTTGAATTTATAAATTGGCTCAGTGTCATGTTCAATTCAAGAGCTACCCGCGGATGTTTAAGAGACGGCAGTATTTGAATACGGAGGTCTTGAAAAGTAAGTTGTGAAGAGGAGAGTGACTACTAAAAATAGGAAAGTTAACAAGGAGGAAAAACAAAATTGTGCCTGTAGAGGAGATATTAAAAAAGCCCAAACCACAGTCGCCGTGAAAGAGCTACCAGAATTACAGAAGAACAAAGTTCTAGAGGAATACCATAAACGTAAACTTCAACCACATCCCTAGGGGTGGTAAGCATTGACTTTAAAATTTTATGTGGAACAAGGATAGAGTGTTACTTCGTTTTGAAGGCCTGATCAAGTTGAATTTATTAATTCATGTTCAACTAAAGAGCTACCCGTGGATGTTTAAGAAATGGCAGTATCTGAATACGGAGGTCTTGAAAAGCAAGTTGTGAAGAGGAGAGTGACTACTAAAAATATGAATGTTGACAAAGAGGAAAAAAACAAAATTTTGCCTGTAGAGATGTCAAAAAAGCTCAAACCACGGTCACCGTGAAAGAGCTACCAGAAGTACAGGAGACCAAAGTTTTAGAGGAATACCATAAACGTAAACTCCAACCACATCCAAGGGGTGGTAAGCATTGACTTTAAAATTTTATATGGAACAAGGATAGAGTGTTACTTCGTTTTGAAGGCCTGATCAAGTTGAATTTATTAATTGGCTCAATGTCATGTTCAATTCAAGAGCTACCCGCGGATGTTGTATGTATTTGAATACGGAGGTCTTGAAAGGTAAGTTGTGAAGAGGAGAGTGACTACTAAAAATAGGAACGTTAACAAAGAGGAAAAAACAAAATATTGCATGAAGAGGAGATGTCAGAAAAGCTCAAACCACGGTCACCGTGAAAGAGCTACCAAAAGTACAGGAGACCAAAGTTCTAGAGGAATACCATAAACGTAAACTCCAACCACATCCCAAGGGGTGGTAAGCATTAACTTTAAAATTTTATATGGAAGAAGGATAGAGTGATACTCCGTTTTGAAGGCCTGATTAAGTTTAATTTAGTAACTGGCACAATGTAATGTTCAATTCAAGAGCTACCCGCGGATGTTTAAGAAACGGCAGTATTTGAATACGGAGGTCTTAAAAAACAAGTTGTGAAGAGGAGAGTGACTACTACAAATAAGAAGGTTGAGAAAGAGGAAAAAAATAAAATTGTGCCTGTAGAGGAGATGTCAAAAAAGCTCAACCCACGGTCAGCGTGAAAGAGCTACCAGAAAGAGGGGGGCCAAAGTTCTAGAGGAATACAAGTTTTAAATAATACAAGTTTTAAATGGAACCCTCTAAAGTAATAGTTCGTTTTGAAGGTCTGATCAAGTTGTATTTATTAACTTGCTCAATATCATGTTATAAACATTAAAAATTTGTAAATTTTACTAGTTATAATATAAGCGGTTTAAGTTGTAGTCCAGAGGGGTTGAAAATGCTGCAATTTGCGTGTTTTTCCTAAAAACTAAAATTGAGCGAATTTCTATGTAAACATGTACTCAAATGGAAGATTAACGTTGTGAATTCTTTTCGATGGGCCACCCTCTATTACATACATTTTTTTTTTATAGAAATTTCAGCTTTTTAGGAAACAGATTATAATCTCTAAGAAAGTCTCAGACGTGAAGGGTGGTACGTTGAATTAGTTGTCAAAACAGTTGATTTTCATAACATAATATGTGACTTGCGTTTCTCTATTTTGAAATATGAATTTAGAGCATTGTGTGCGCGATGTGTGGAAGACGTATTCCTATTAAGGAATACGTTACAGCAAATTTCATCCCTCTGATAAGAAACCGGGCTCAAAATCCGTTCACATCCGTTCCCTCTGTAAAAGCAATATAAAATTGAAAAATAGATTGCGCCAAAAAGAGAGGAAAAATAAAGAATACTATCTATCCACGTCGCATGCAGGCTCACATCACATACATAGAGGCAACGTCGACGTCGTCGTCGTTCCCACATAAAATTCGTTTATAACAGCAACTCTTCTGCTCGCCTACGTATGTAGATTCCTTTTGATCCTGTCCCTGTTATATCTCGAGATCCTTCGGGAAGCGCACATATATATATATATATGTATGCGGCCCGATCCCTTTTACCATTCGGAAAGAGGGCTTTTTTACGAGAATTCCCTCGTGTGGAGCTCTCCAGGGCCGTTCGGTGGAAAATCCAATACAAAATACGACGTCGCTGGTGTTTTTTTTTGTCTCCTTTATGTGTGTGTGGGACGAGATTTGTTTATCGTACAAATTGTTCTTGCGTTAAGCTGGGATCAAAGCCAATAGTCATTATTTTTTGTGATATATTTTATACCTGTGCGAATACCCTTTTAAGTCAATTTTAATGACTTGGCCTACTTTTTAGGGCCACGTCATTTTTAATTGACCTAGTCTCTATGGGACTACATATATTTTAATAATGTGTGGTGAGGGGTGCGGGGGAGGCTTTTAGTCTTTTAGCCTTTGTCAATGCTGTTTAGTCTAAATACAATCGATCTTTTCGAGATCTCGAGTTTCACCATGGAGATCTCTGTTATTTGATGAGATACGAAGAAGGTTAGTTCAGAGACTGTGAAGGCTTTCACGGCCGGTCAAAATACAATCTAAAGTGTTTTTCGGGCTTTGAAGCCGTGTTCCAATGGAATTTCTTGCTGACGTTTCGCCTAGAGACGTTATCAAAGGCGACGAGGTAATGGTCGAAGTGATCTCCCGCGGTTCCCGACGTTGACTGATTCGACTGTGGGGAGCTCCGTGGTATTTATTCCCCCGCCGTCGCGCTGCAGTGCAGGGACTGGGGTGGGGGTAGCGGTGGCGCGGGGTTTCGGCGGACTTGCAGTATGTGTCACAACTCGCTTCCAGTCTGCTTTTAGAAACATAATTTCCTTCATCCTGGTGAAATTATTTTCGTGTCAGAGATCTCAATGGACCCTCTCGTTAGTCTTGGATAGAAACGCTGAGATTGATACAAAGTATCCATCTCGTTGAAAAGGATGTCGCGACACTCGGAAAGAGCGTGCTCTGCTACTGCTGACTTTTTAGTTTGTCCCAGCTAGCAACTCCTTTTTTGTCCCGTAATCCTCGTGTTGACATTGCGTTTTCTGGTGCCAATGGATACCGAGCCACAACTGCATGGAACTCGGTAAACTCCGGGTGCCGATAGGGAATCTCTGCGGTTTTTAGGTGGTCTCAAGATCTGTTGCATTGTACGAGTGGGTTTAAAGACAGTTATAACATTGCACTTTTCCACTAGCCTGCGGAACCTGTCCGTTCCCTTCCCTTGTGGATGTATGGTAAACTAGTCCATCTTCTCTCGTTGTTCCCTGCAGCTATGGCTCGGTATACATTGGCACCACAAAACGCAGTGTTAACACGAGAATTACGGAACACAAGAGGAGTTGCAGGCTGAGACAAACACAAAAGTCAGCAGTAGCAGTGCACGCTCTCTCTGAATGTCACGACAGCGTTTTCTTCGAGGTGTTCCTTTATCAATTGCAGCGTTTCTATCCGAGACTAACGTGAGAGGCCATTGAGATCTTTAAACACGACAACAATTTCAACAGGAAGGAGGAAATTACGTTTCTAAAGACAGACTGGAAGCGAGTTCTACGACATGCTTCAAGTGCGCTGAAACCCCGCGCCTCCACTACCCCCACCCCAGTCCCTCCACTGCAGCGCGACGGCGCTGGCGGGGAAATAAATGCCATGGAGCTCACCACAGTCGAATCAGTCTACGTCGGGAAGCACTGGAGATCACTTCGCCCATTACTTTATCGCCTTTGATAATATCTGCTCAGCTGTAGACGAAATCTCAGGAAGAAATTCCATTGGACCACGTCTTAAAACCCCGGAAAACACTTTTGACTGTATTCATATATTGTTCATATTTGTTAGGCTTTGTTCAAATGTTTATGCATTTAGTTTTTTTTATAGATGTATTTTAATTTTTAGTAGGTTTTTCTAACTAGGATGGTACAAAGACATTTTTACCCAAAGTTGAGCTTTTACAACAAAACAATTTAATGCAAAGTGTGTTTTATTAAATTATATCTTTTTTTTAACGTTTTTGTACTGTGTGTCCAAGCTAAGAATGCACTGCATAGGGATCGCCGAAATAGCGATAGATAAGAATTTGGTTAAATTAGAATAACATTGCGCAACGAGAAGACCTAATACATGCTGATTCTAAAAATGTGTTACTTTTTGTTTTCATTTTTGTATTTTGCAAAAAGCGATTTCAAATAATAACAAAAAACACTTACTGATTCCACATTTTTGCGTCTATTCTAAAGGGTGTTCATAAAAAAAAACCTCGTAGCAAGCCATGGATTTAAAACTCTTCTCTGACAAAGTTCATAAAAAAATTAAATTCGAAATATTTTGACATTTTCGAACTTCATTTCTTTATGAAGTCATCTCAAACCTACTATTCTAATTCCATGGCCTACTTGAGGTCTCTTTGAAATGAGCATGATACAATGGACGGTTATTAATTTCCATTCCAAGGTTAGGTTTCCGAAAACCCATCATAAATTTTACTTTTTTCACATGGACCGAAAAAAAGTAGATACTGCCAATTTTATGTCCAATTCAACAATGTGAGGTTTTTTTTTAAATATAGTGTAACATAATAACATATCATATTGTGCCATAAATGTAAAAAAAAAGTGTTATTTATCGCTTACTAACAAAAAATAAATGATATTTTATTAAACATTGCTTTTTTTATACAACATCTTTTTGCCGCAAATCATGTCTTGTTACACATTGTTGAATTAGGTATATTAAATAATATGGGGCAAAATATGTACTTTTTTATGACTATGTAAAAGAGTTGATGGTGGCCGCTAGATAACGAAACGTTGGAATAAAAATTAATAAATGCCATTTTATATCGCTTAAAAAGTGCAAGTCGATTTTTTTTTAAGTTGTAATATTTGAAGATACTCAAAAAAATAATTGAAAACCGAGAAAGCAAAAAAGCAACACATTTTTGCATAGCCTCGTATGAGATCTCCCCTTACAATGGATTTGCAAAAACTTTTCAAGCAACTTTCTTCTAATTTAACCGCCTTCGTATCTCTTACCACTTCTGAGATCCCCATGCAGTACAAACTTTCCTTCAATACACTGAATATATTCTTGGTTTGAAATTAAACTTTTCTAAAGAGCCAAAAATCGAATCTAATTGATTAAATTTTAGTCCAAAAGAGAAACTATTTTCCAAAAAAGTTTGAACCTTGACTATGTCTTCGAATTGGCAAAACTCGTGGCCCAAATGCGGCGCCAAATTGCCACTTTTTCATTCACATGCAAATTAACAGAATATCTGGGTTCATGTCCAAGTTATCCTTGCTTTTTATGTGTTTCCTAATTTCTCCTATTTAATTTGCACATTTAAAGCATGACAAATCCTGAGTTCGAGCATTGACTACGTCTTCGAATTGGCAAAACCCGTGCCCCAAATGCGGCGCCAAATTGCCACATTTTCATTCATATGCAAATTAGCAGCATCTCTGTTCATATCCAAATTATTCATGCTTTTTCTGTGTTTTCTCATTTCTCCTATTTATCTTGCATATTTTGGGCTTAACAAATCCAGAGTTCGGGCTTTGACTATGTGTTCGAATTGGCAAAACTCGTGCCCCAAATGCGGCGCCAAATTACCACTCTTTCATTCACTTGCAAATTAGCAGAATCTCTGGTCATATTCAACTTATTCTTGCTTTTTCTGTGTTTTCTCATTTCTCCTATTTAATGTGCACATTTTGGGCTTGGCAAATCCAGAGTTCGAGCCTTGACTATGTGTCCGAATTAGCAAATCTCGTGCCCCAAATGCGGCGCCAAATTGCCACTTCTTCATTCACATGCAAATTAGCAGAATCCCTGTTCTGATCCAACTTATTGTTGCTTTTTCTGTGTTTTCTTATTCCTCCTATTTAACTTGCATATTTTGGGCTTGACAAGTCTAGAGTTTGAGCTTTGACTTTGTCTTCGAATTGGCAAAACTCGGGACTCAACAGCGGCGCCAAATTGCCACTTTTTCATTCATATGCAAAATAGCAGAATCGCTGTTCATATCCAACTTAGTCTTGCTTTTTCTGTGATTTCTCATTTGTCCTATTTAATTTGCATATTTTGGGCTTGACAATTCCAGAGTTCGAGCCTTGACCTTGTCTTGGAATTGGCAAAACTCGTACCCCAAATGCGGCGCCAAGTTGCCACTTTTTCATTCACAAGCAAATTAGCAGAACATTTGTTCATATTCAATTTATTCTTGCCATTTCTGTGTTTTCTCATTTCTCCTATTTAATTTGCATATTTTGGACTTGACAAATCCAGAGTTTGGGCCTTGACTGTCCTCGAATTGGCAAAAGTCGTGCCCCAAATACGGCGCCAAATTGCCACTTTTTCATTCACAAGCAAATTAGCAGAACTTTTGTTCACATTCAATTTATTCTTGCTTTTTCGGTGTTTTCTCATTTCTCCTATTTAATTTGAATATTTTGGTCTTGACAAATCCAGAGTTTGAGCCTTGAATATGTCTTCGAATTGGCAAAACTAGTACCCCAAATTGCCACTCTTTTACTCACATGCAAGTTAGCAGATTCTCTGTGTTCATATCCAACTTATTCATGCTTTTTCTGAGTTTTCTAATTTCTCCTATTTAATTTGCATATTTTGGGCTTGCTAAAATCCAGAGTTCGAGCCTTGACTATGTGTCTGAATTGGCAAAACTCGTGCCGCAAATGCGGTGCCAAATTGACACTTTTTGCTTCACATGCAAATTAGCAGAACCTCTGTTCTTCTCCAACTTATTTTGCTTTTTCTGTGTTTTCTCATTTCTCCTATTTAATTTGCTTATTTTGGGCTTGACTAATCCAGACTTCGAGCCTTGAGTTTATCTTTGAATTGGCAAAACTCGTGCCACAAATGCGGCGCCAAATTGCCACCTTTTCATTCCCATGCAATTTGCAGAGCCTCTCTTCATATAAAACTTATTCTTGCTTTTTCTGTGTTTTCTCATTCCTCCTATTTAATTTGCTTATTTTGGGCTTGACTAATCCAGACTTCGAGCCTTGAGTTTATCTTCGAATTGGCAAAAGTCATGCCCCAAATTCGGCGCCAAATTGCCACTTTTTCATTCACATGCAAGTTTACAGAACCGTTGTTCATATATAACTTATTCTGACTTTTTCCGTTCGTCATTTTTTTTTAAATTGCATATTTTGGGCTTGACAAATCCAGAGTTTGAGCCTTGACTTTGTGTTGGAATTGGCAAAACTTGTGCCCCAAATGCGGCGCCAAATTTCCTTTTTTTCAATCACATGCAAATTAGCAGAATCTCTGTTCACATTCAACTTATTCTTCCTTTGTCTCTGTTTTCTCATTTCTCCTATTTAATTTGCATATTTTGGGCTAGACAAATCCAGAGTTCGAGCCTTGACTATGTCTTCGAATTGGTAAAATTCGTGCTCCAAATGCGGCGACAAATTGCCACTTTTTCATTTACCTATATGCAAATTAGCAAAATCTCTGTTCATATTCAACTTATTCTTGCTTTTTCTCTGTTTTCTCATTTCTCCTATTTAAATTGCATATTTTGAGCTTGACAAATCCAGGGTTTGAGCCTTGACTATGTCTTCGAATGGCAAAACTCGTGCCCCAAATGCGGCGCCAAACTGCCACTTTTTCATTCACACGCAAATTAGCAGAATCTGTGTTCATATCCAACTTATTGTTGTTTTTTATGTGGTTTAACATTTTTTCTATTTAATTTTCATATTTTGGGCTTGACAAATCCATAGTTCGAGCCTTGACTGTTGTCTTCGAATTGACAAAACTCGTTCCCCAAATGCGGCGCCAAATTGCCACTTTTTCATTCACAAGCAAATTAGCATCATTTCTGTTCATATCCAACCTATTCTTGATTTTTCTGTATTTTGCCATCTCTCCTATTTAATTTGCATATTTTGGGCTTGACAAATCCAGAGCTTGAACCTTGACTATGTCTTCGAATTGGAAAAACTAGTGGTTGAGCCTGTGGCAACAAATGGCTAGTTTTTTTTTGTTGATTTGCTAGTTTACATAATCTCTACATATTTCTAACTGATTTTATTTTTTTTGGTCTTTTATCCTTTCGCCTATCTCATTTTTAAATTTTGATCACTACAAATTTAGCGTTTGTACTTTGATTATGTTCATCAATTGGCAAAACTCGTGTTTGTGTCCCGACTACGGAACCAACTGTTTAATGCTTCATTAACTTGCAAATTTACATAATCTCCGTACATATCCGTGTTATAGCTTTTTTATGGCTTTTCTTCTTCTTTTCCTCATTCAATTTATACTTCTTGCTCTTCAACAAAAATCAAGAGTTTATACTTCAAAAGTGACGTCAAGCGGCTAGTTTTTCATCGACATACTAATTTACTGATTATCTTTGTACATCTTTAATTTATCTTTATTTTTCTCTTTTCTGTTCAGCTAAAATGAGTCAGTACTTTGACTATCTAATCGAATTTGCAAAATTCTCGTTTGTATCCCGACTGCGAAGCCAAGTGGCCAGTATTTCATTGATATGCAAATTTCCATAATCTCTGTGGATATCCAACATTTCTGTCCTTTGTTCTTTCTGTCATTTATTTTTTATTTACAGAATTTAGTGCCATTTTGTTATATCTCTCTGTTCCTCCACACCTCTTTCCTCGTTATTTTGTATTTCTCTCTTGATTCTCCTACTCTGTTCCCCTAGTTTATTTATTATCCGCCTCTCGTTCTGTACTACCATAATTTACTTATTTTCACTTTCTTTTCCTATTGTTCTTTGCTTTTACTCCTCACCTCATGCTTTTTTTCTCTGATTTCCTCTTTTCTCGTTAGTTTTTTCCTTTTTGCTTTTCAATGTGTCACTTTAATAGCTTATGTATTTTTATTTATACTTTTTAGCTATTTTTTTATTCATTCTCCTTCTTTTCAGAGATTATCTCTATCTATGGTATAGGGAGCCTTATTGGTTTTCCAGTAACTCTTCTAACCAACACTTTTATAATTCTATCCGTATTTTTATTAAATATTTGTATTATCTTTCTGTAATGCATGTTTTATGTAATTCCGCCCATAGTTTGATCTTTTTTATTTTTAATATATAATCGCCTTTTTTATTAGTATTTCTGTATCGAATTCCCCGATCTCGCTTTTGTTCTTAGATTTGTTGTTTTCTGACCCACTTTCATCCGCCTTATAAAATAACTCTATTTTTTTGATCTGCTTTTCAGTGTGTCAGTTTAAACTTTTTTTCCAATTTTCTATACATACGTAACTTTTGGATATTTTTTTTCTTGTTCTCTTTTCACTTTCTAGTTTAAAGTGTTATCGGTGTCTCTTTCTGTGTTTACTTGTATAAATCGTTACTAGGCAGATCATTAAGTTGTTCTGTTATTTTTCATACAATTCATATATTAGCTGTGAGTTTTTATCTCACTTTCGTAGTTTTCTTCATGATTTCTCTCTTTTTGTTTGTTTCCTTTATCTGCTGCATATTTTTTAAATTTAATTTTTTTTCCTTGTTAATATGCAGTGTGTCCAAGGTAGCGATGCACTGCATGTGAATCTCCGAAACGGTAAGAGATACGAAGGCGATTAATTTAGAAGAAAGTTGGGCAACGGGAAGAATTCATACATGGTGTCTGGGAAAATAAGTTATTTGTTTTCATTTCTTAGATATTAGAAAAAGCTTTTTTTTTCAAATTTTGGTTTTTATTTATTTCAAACAATATCAAAACGTAAAAAACACTTTCTCTTTGCACTTTTTTAAGCTCTACAAGTAGACCTTTATTAATGTGTATTCCAACGTTTCGTTACTGAAAGACCATCATCAACTTTACTATTTTGTATGGACAGAAAAAAGTAGATACTGCCTGAATAGACTTTTTGATACACAATTCAACAATGATTTTTGTTTAATTAAGAGTAACATAATGTTATCTAAAGTGTTTTCCGGGTTTTGAAGCCGTGGTCCTATGAATATTCTTCATCTATCATTTAGAACCGATTTATTACCAGAGCTCAATCTTCATCTGTTTTCATCTTTGTTTTTCCTTTTTAATTTCTATTATCTATAAGCTTATTTTTTATCTGTTTCTCGTGCTTGTTTACCTCTATAAAACTATCTCCGTTAAAATAACATCACTGAAAAATAAAATTGTGTATTATAAAATCACTATCTATTCTTAAGGGATGATAATATAACTAAAGTAAATTGACTTATGTTCCTCTATTCTTTTCTTTTGACATTTTACAGCCAACTAGATGACATTTTCAAATAAACACAACCTATACTGACAAATTATTCATCCTCAGCAGGTAGGCAGGATAGCAGAGTAGAGACGGTGGTCATGTTTACGTGTTTCTATGCTATTGAATTAAGAAGTTTTCTGAACTGCCAACTTTATTTCAATTTTAGTTACATATAACCCCTATTCCATATTGCCAGCAGCCCCATGTAACACCACGCGTGGTTGTGACGTTTCTTCTTCCTCCAATATACATTCTTTTTGTATCAAACATATCCCATTTTATTAGAGGCAGTCCCCCGAGGCGAAGCTTCCGTTTCCTTCCAGCTATGGATTTTCTGGAGTGGCGCAAGATAGACATTACGAATTGCATTTTATATATTCAATTTAATATAAAAGTCTAAAGCGAAAACTGGATTTTCGATGCGTATTCGTATATGTGAGATATTGGAGCGAAAATGAAACGACGATTTTTACATGGCACGTGTACGAGTCATCTCTGGGGCCTTTTCAAGAAGAATTTTTTATTAGCAAAGCATGACAAACTGGGTCCCTCAATGCCGGGGGCCATAATAGAGGGAAAAGCAAATCATCACCCTTACCTCTATGGAAACTATTCGAGCAAACTGAGAGGGGTCAATTGACGAGCGAAAGTCGACGTCGCGGCGTCATCGGCGCCATGCCGTCGTCACGAGCAATCAAGCGTGTGTATGTGTGTCCTGCTACCCTTTAAGAGAAAGAATTCTTTTATTTTCTTGTGTTCGTATCTTGCGTGCCACTGGCTACTCGTAATTCCATACATATCGACTTCCTGCAGTGTCTCAAAACAATGCATTTCATACATAAAATAAACCCAGCAGGACTCCTGCACGTACCTACGTACGGGGCATATAACAGAAGCGGTTTTGATATCAAAATGTCAGTGCCGACATAATATCGGAAGCTGGCAGCGTATATCGGAAAGCTCCCGTATCTTTTGCAGGTTGCCAGGCAACGGAAGTGTCTTATCTCCTGCTGGCGCGAATACGAAGAAGTGTATGTTATATGCCTGCATGGTTGTCAAATTTTACGATAACCGGTGAATTATTACTGCCACGTTGGGCTGCCACTAACGGCCCCGGTTGGAGGATGGAGGTTGATAACCTTGGCTATTGTTGACGAGATGGTTTAAGGGGATTAAGTGCCTGGTTACCTGGGAAAAATGCACTTGCAAGCCGCGAAAAGCGCATTGTTTGGTAATGCGGAATAATTAGTTAAGTTGCAGATAGATCTTATCGTTTTAGGTGAAAAAGCCAAGAAAGAAAAAGGAGGAACGCAGGAATTTATGTCCCTAATTTGCCGATGCTCCTATTTTAAACAACTTTGGCATTAAGGGGTTAGTGGTTTTTAAAAAATTAACTTGAGGAAGGCACGGCATTGGAAACCTGTGGAACCCCTTACACGCATCTTTAGGAAAATAGCTCAGAAAAAGATAGTTAAAGAGTTATTGTCATTGGATATGTCAGATAACACAGAGACAGGGGTTGTTATCGTTCAGTTAAGACCAGAGGACGAAGTAAAAGAAAAGTTGTGAATTTAATTGGTAAGCTCTTCTATAAAATGAGTTTTAAGAACAATATATAGAAGTACCTAAATAAGCACCTCCTTGGTAAAGAAATGTTGTCTTTGAATATCTTATAAGACACAGAAGTTTTCTGCGTGCGAAGTAAACGTCGTCAAATTGCAGACTAATTTGACTAAATCAGCTTAGAACAGAAGGAAAAGATCTAATACGCTGGTGGATGTCGCCTGCTCTGCACAAAATCTCACCGTTTTCCGGTTTCGGTTTAAAGCCGCGACAAACAGTCTCTAATTCGTCGACCAGCCAAAGCTGTGCTGATGAAGGGAGACCCCGAAACTTGTATACAGATGAGTTGATCGACAAATTGGTCACCACCTACTCTTTACACTTTGTTTGTTAACCTGCGAGGTTCAGAACATGATGGGCTGCTTCTCGAACTGAGAGCCATCTGCAATGCAGTATCAGAAATAGGCTGGTGGGTGCCACCTGCTCTGCACAACATCTCACTATTCTTCTTTACTTTTTTTCGGTTTAAAGCCGCGACACACGGTCTTCAATTTGTCGACCAGCCAAAGATCTGCTGTGCTGATGTTGATGCCCTCTGATGAGGGGTAGATCCCGAAACTAGTATGGAGATGGGTTGACTGACAAATTGGTGACCCCCTACTCTTTACACTTCGTCTAGGTTACGATAACCTGCGAGGTACAGAGCATTATGGGCTGCTTCTCGAAGTGAGCACCATCTGCTATGCAGTATCAGATCTACGCTGGTATACTCTTTTCGGTTTAAGGTGGCGACACACGGTCTCCAATTTGTCGAACAGCCAAATCTGGGTTGATGAGAGGTAGACCTCGAAATAGTATGCAGATGGGTTGATCGACAACTTGGTGACCACCTACTCTCTCAGAAGGAGAAGTATTAAACGTTACTTCTAATGTTTACTGGGCCTAGAACTTGGAGCTTTCTGAGCCTAAGCATTGATACATTTAGTAGCATTATACCAAATGAGTAACACGAACAAGTGTGGAGCTTTTCGTCTTAGTTCTCATACTTTTCTTTTCTATGAAGGGAGCTGCGTCCAAAAGTTACAGTATTTCTAGGACATTGCTTAACCCTTTGCTTCTCTTTAACCAGATTTATATTTACTCTTCTGTGTTATGAAATTAAGAATCACTTGACTAGTTCTGGTGACTAACTAGATCCAAATAGTGTGGAACTTTGCTTTGCATGCCAATTCTCTACCCAAATTATACAATTCTCCTTCAAAAAATATTCAGAAAGTCTATGGAATTCACTCAAAAATATTTTTTTAGTATGGTGCTCTTTTCTATGCCTAAGAACAAAAACGTTATTAAATGTATGATATTCTGACATTTTTCATAACTTTTCTGTCAGGCTTTCACCGATCCAGCACATTTCTTTTCAGATAGTTTTCTGAACCATACGATTTAGATTGATTTCATAGAAATCTGAACTACAAAAAACCAGATTTCGGGGCTGTATAAATTTTTTGTTTTAGGTATGTCTTTGCTATGAGTATGGCTACTGAGTTACCATCTCTCGATTACTTTAAGAAAGAGTTTTGAGAGTTACTCAGAAAACCTACTGGACATCAAGAAAAACGCTTTGAAGGCACCTCAGAGGCATATTTTATCTTTCGAGTTCTACAGAGAAAACAAAGACAGAATAACTGATTTAAGTCCCCAAGGTCCTAAGCTCTCACTCAACAACAAAGATTTTACCTTTCCTGTTAATGTTAATTTCTGAACCATTTCTAGCTTATACAAAATATCTCAGAAATTTGATAATATAATTATTACCGAAGACGTTTTAATAAGTGCCTTCATAACTCTAAGGGTGACTCTTACAACTATCAGTAAGACTTCAGTTTGAAGATAAAACACCACTAATGACGTAGATTACATTGTTGATAACAATGCAGTTTACGTCATCACTGGTGTTTTATCTTCAAACTGAAGTTTTACTGATAGTTGTAAAAGTCACCCTTAGTCTGGCCCCCATTTGACAAAATTTTTCCTGTTGTGATTTTACTCAGGAAGTTTACTGAACAATAGTCAAAAGCTTCCTCAAAGACAAACCTAAACCTAAAAAAAATTTTCTGTTTCTACAACAGAAAAAAAAGCAAAATGGAAGATTTAAGACTATATGTTCTTACTTGTATAATCTCAGAGATACCTTTCTGAGCAATTTTATACAAAATATCTTAGAACACCGAGCATCCAATAATACATTCATTTCTGAAAACTTTTCAATAAGTGCCTTGTGAGCTATAAGAAAACAAATTTCTGAGCCGCCTAAATTGTGTTGTTATAGACATGCTTAAGCTTTGATCGTGGCATATTGACAAGTCTGATCTCCCGATTGACAACATCCTTCTATTTGGTGTTTTAACCTCAGGTCAATTAATAAATAATTAAATTAAATGTGAGAAATCCTTCTGAGTTTTTTAAGGAAGAAGAGAGCGCTATATCAGCTCAGAGACTGAGAGCAGGAATTACTATACTTTGTTTCTGATACTGATTATTAAAGTTTATTTCTGAGCTCTTCTCATCTCACACACGAAACTCTGAGCATTCATTGATATATTCATATCTGAAGGCGTTTTTCATGTGTGTGTTCTGAACTATAAAGAAACTAGAAATGGAAATTTTGTGTTAGACATCAATCGGACTGAACATTTCTCGAATGACAAAATATTTCTTTCAACAGAAAGAACAACTTTTTTATTCAGAAAGTTTAGAGCAAAATATCCTCTTTGCCGGCTAATTTAAACCTTAAATGTCCCATTAATAGTCTGATATGCTCTCAAAACCATGCTTCGGAGATTATTTCTGTTAGTAAGATTTATTACTTATTCAGCCATTGAAGGTACCAATATGGCAACCGAGAGGATCTTCAGGAACTTCTTATTCAGAAAATCTCCTAATCTCCTATGAAAAAATTGCGTTTGATTAGATTGATTTTTGAACTATTCCCCCCCCCCCCCACAACAAAATCTCAGTAATCGGAGCATTCAATATCTTCTGATTGAAAAATGTCCCCTTTCTGGTGTTTTACGCAGAAAATTTACTGTAAAATAATTGCAATACTCTCAAGCTTCTTCCAAGAGAAAATAAAGCAAAATAGAACATTCGAGTTCTTACGTTTTTACTTCTGTAACCTCAGAGACACTGTTCTGAGCAACACTTCGAAGCCTTAAGTAGCCACTCACGAACAAAAATGATTATCCTTTGTTTCAACTTGATTCTAACTCTGGTCGTTATTGTCAATTTCTCAGCTCTTCTCTCCTTATACAGGACATTCTGAGCTTTCAATGCTATATTCATATGTAAAAACGTTCTTCATATGTGCCTTCTAAGCTACAAAGAAACTAATATGTTTGATTTTAGACTTAGCTAGGCTCTGACCGTTACTAATCTGACACAGTCTGACCGAAATCTCTCCAGTGCCAAAATATTGATTCGTCCAAGACTCAGAAACCCTTCTGCAGAAAGGCCTCTTCGTCTGTAAATTTAAACCTTAAATCTTTCTGGATTCTACAAAAAACAGGAAAGCAATAACCAAATTAAAATTTCTTCCTCCAGCAGAAATAATTCCAGAAACACTCTTCTGCGCCTTGCATTCAAGATATTAAGCATTTTCAGCCATTGAACCCACTAAAGCTACCAATCATTTGAACCAAGACTATCTTCAGAGACTTACTCAGAAATACTACCATGTAAAAGCTGCGTTTGCTCAGTACCTCCGTTGGGGTGCTGTAGTTGGTTGAGAAGCAAAGCTTGGCCTTAAATGCCTTCTGCACTCCACGAGAAAGAGAGAGAAAGAGGGAGAGAGAGAGAGAGAGAGAGAGAGAATGGAAAACAGAGTTGAAAGCTCTAAAGGTTTTATGAACGTTAGAACTTTGCCTACACTCAAAAAGTAATTTCTGAAAGTTTGGATTTATTTCTATCATAGTAAAGCTTGAATCTTTTATAATTCTGTTACATTTAATGCGTGTGCGTCTCAGTTGCATGTAATGTAAACTAAATATTCATTTGTCTCGAAATAGAACTCTTAAGAGCCTCAAATTTTCAGAAAGTGTTTTAGATTATATAACATCTTCGAACTCTCTCAATTGAAGCTCAGAAATAGCAATGCTTTATACAAATGTCTACATGCTTTACTATCTTTGCTCTCAGACGGTGCTCCAAAAGTACGAGGTGTTTATTATAAAATTTCATCTAGCAGGCTATGAAATTTTGACAGAAAAGGATAACATAATCAAAATAAATCGACTTTTGTTTCTCCATCCTTTTCTCTTGACATTTCACAGCCAACTAGATGAAGTCTTATAATGAACACCCCGTACATGCAATATATATTTACACACGAGTGTCAAATGTCAATGCTTCATATATCAGTTAGACCAGAAAATGTAATATTGCAGTTTTCCTACATGTTTGAAGCGGAATCTGTAAAGCTTGAAAGACTCAGGGAAATATTAGATGCATTCTGAGTTCTTCCCAGTTTCTACAAGATATATACAAATTTTGAGCATTCAATAATATATTCATTTGAACACATTTTCGATATCTTCTGACCTGTGTAGAATTTTTGCTTTAGACGTGTGGGTAAGCTTAACCTGACTCATTCTGATCAAACACCTCTCGGTTCCTCCTCTCAACGACGATTTTCTTCTACTGAGGCGTTACTTAGAAATAGGCAAAATGTGCAAAAAATTCTAATTCTAGAGTTCTAAAAAAAAAGCACAATACAGATTTAAGTCCATAAGATCTTAATTCTCTAATCTCAGAAACTGTTCTGAGTAGCTTCAAGGCCCTAAGTAGTCAACCTCTCAACCAGCCTCAACAACAAAGATTTCTCATCTTCGTACATTCAATAATAAACGATGACACGACGATAAAATAAATGATGATTCTATCAGTTTCACAACAACGGGAGGTTGTCCACAGGGCGGAGTCCTTTCACCACTTCTGTGGTCCCTACTAGTGGACGACCTCTGGCTACTTTGGAACTATGTTGAGTCGACGTTCAAGCATACGCGGACGACATCGTTATCCTTATAACAAACTACCCTTACCAACAAATCTCCAGCACGTTGCAAGAGATGCTGGATGTTGTACATAGATGGTACTCAAAGGAAAACCTAGCAAGAAACCCTAGGAAAACGGTGATTGTGCCATTTACCCGAAGGAAGTGTCTGGACTTGTCGAAAGAGCCATCCTTGTTCGGGAGGACAATGCCGTTTACCAACAAAGTAACATTTCTAGGAGTCATCCTGGACTAACATGGCCCCATATATGACTCGTACAGTTAGGAGGCCACAGCTCTCCTTTTGGTCGTGCAAGAACCTGTGATGTCATGGGTGATGGGACCCCACAAACTATGAGGCTGTACGTGACGGTAACAAGTTGGTCAACAGAAATCTTGAGTTGGTTTGTTTATGGTGTGCTTTTGTCACACTCGCGCGTCATTATTTCTGAATTTTTCTTAACTGAAATGTCAAAAGGTCTCACACTCCTTATTTCATTTTAAGTAATAGGTAAACAGGTAAAAAACGTGCTACAATTCATAAAACTGTACCACGAGTACCCATATCAAGGTTCCCTTTATGACATATTGTTTGTGATTGTGAATTGAATCTACAATTGAAATTTCAGTTTTCTAGCTTTGATTGTCCCTAAAAATGTAATATTTGTCAGTTTTTGGGTCACCCTATAGTATATAAATCAGAAGTCATGGGACTATTTATAATACGGGAATAAAACTTACAAAAAAATATATTTGTAAACAAAAAAACTGAAGTTAAATTTTGCAGAATTATTTGGGACACCGCATACTATTTAAAACAGAAATCAACGCTCTATTTATCATAAAACTACTGGCAATAAATTAGCTGATATTGATTTACATGCAAAACTCCTAAAATTACAGGTTGCAACATTTTTTTGGGACACAGTACGACCCAAAACGTAAATATATGCCCTATTTATCATACGACTACTAGAATTTACGAATAAAATCAATTACCATTGATTTATATGGGAAAAGTCGATATTTCTATATTAAACATATGAAGCTCTCCAACTGGTCCAAAAACCTAAATTATGAGAACAAAATCGTGAACGTCAGCCTTCAACAGCTTTTATCGCGTTTTAATGAAGATTTATTCGAAAAGCTATACGAGGAGCCAAAAAAGTATAATAATTTTAGTGTTTTTTAACCGTTTGTGGATAAAATGGCGAAGGAATTATTTCGCAGAAAATACTCATATTTGACAACACTAGACTCTTTGCATCATTAAAATTGCTTTAATTGATAAGTTTTAATAACGCTTTCATTGCCTATATCTAACATTTTATTCCGTCTTGCCTACGTACTAAATAATCCACCCTTTCTATGTAAAACACACTGCCTGTGGACCTCTTCTGTATTATTAGCATATATTAGCTTTCTGTATCATTTTTTGAGCCACCGTATACTATCTAAAATAGAAATCAACGTTCTATTCATTATATATTAAAGCTACTGGAAGTAACAAATAAAATCGATTACTATAGATTTGTATGACACATATCGAAAATTTCGTGTTAAATATAGGAGGATAGAGCTACACGTAGAGCCTATTTTCGAAGCTCTGCTTAGAACACTAACTGAGCACGGTTGGCCTATTTTTGGGCTACCCGTGCTCAGTTAGTTAGGTGGTAAACATTTTGCACTTTTTTTAACTTTTCTCGAAAACCGTGAAAGCTAACGTCTTTCTGATACATGCATTCGATAGCCCTTAATGACCTCTTCATACATCGTATTAACCTGCATATCGAAAAACCGTACCGTTTCCAAGATAAACAGAAAAAAGAAACATTTCAAAATCGTGTATCGAAAGATCTCTTTTCGAAACTTTTTAAATATATTCACTTTTTTTTGCTACAACTTACACAGTGTTGCTAAAGGTCGCTGAAACCAAAAATATCCGACGTTTCGACTTTATGCTTACTATACGCCATCATCAGGGTATTCTCTTTTATTACAAATATTGCGTTATAAATGTGCCACGCCCAAACAATCAGTTTTTCGTGTATGACTATCAAAATAGCTTTAACGAAGGCCATTCGACTGGTACTAACTGTTCGATTTTCTCGTTTCTAGGTTCCGAGATTTAAGTGATTAAATTTCTAAATGATAGGGGTAGAGTGACGTTTGCCATTTTATAGCAAAGCCATTTATGACAATAGAACAACAGTGTCCCAATTAAGTTAGTCGCGTCACATACTGCTCAATTTTTAGTTTAATAGTTAATTTTTAGTTTAAGTTTAATAGCAGTCTTATATAAAGTGAAAAACTGTTAAAATTTCGTAAAAATTACCTATTCTTTTTATTTGATCGAACATTACGTCAACCAAATTAAAAACCTTGAACGACAAATGAAGCCGGTATTTTGTGGTCGAAAATGCTCTATTCAATGGTGTCAATAGCATCGTTATGTCATGTTTAGTTTTTGAATTATATAGATATTAAGTATGAAAATGTCAATAAAAAGTGGAAAAATTACGTTTTGGCGCCATTTTGAAGGGGAAGAAAATTACTGAAAATTCCAAAATTGCAAATTTTTTACATATGTTTGTCCCCTCTTTCATATGAGACTATTTTTGATAAAATCTATGACATTCGATTTTGGCTGAAAATTTTCACGCTACCCCTTTGACAATTTTGAAATTTTTACATTTTTCTGTTTATCTTGAAAACGGCGGTAGGGTTTTTCGATATGCAGGTTAATATGATGTATGAAGAGGTTATTAAGGGCTATCAGATGCATGTATCAGAAAGAAGCTAGCTTTCACGGTTTTCGAGAAAATTTAAAAAAAATTGCAAAATTTGTACCTTTTTTTTGGGCCACCGGTGCTCAGTTAGAGTTCTAGGCAGAGCTTCGAAAATAGACTCTACCTGTAGCTCTATTCTTCTACTTCCTTAGCTCTTCTTACAGATTTTCTGATGGATCTTCATCGAAACGAGATATCAGCTGTTAAAGGCCGCAATGCACGATTTTCATCTCAAAATTTAGGTTTTTGGGCCGGTTTGAGAGCCCTATAATGCTTAACATGAAATTTTCGATATGTGTCATATAAATCTATAGTAACCAAATAAAAAATCATTTGTTACTCTCAGTCGTTTTATAATAAATAGGAAGTTGATATCTGTTTTAGATAGTATAGGGTGGCTCAAAAAATTATACAGAAAGCTAATATATGCTAATAATGTGTGTCTTTTACATAGAAAGGATGGATTATTTAGTACGTAGGCAAGGCGGACTAAAATGTTAGATATAGGCGATGAAAGCGTTATTAAAACTTATCAATTAAAGCAGTTTTAATTATGCAAGGAGTCTAGTGTTGTCAGATATGAGTTATTACTGCGAAATAATTCCTTCGCCATTTTATCCACAAATTGTAAAAAAAAACACTAAAATTATTCTACTTTTTTGGCTCCTCGTATAGCTTTTCCGATAAATCTTCATTAAAACGCGATATAAGCTGTTGAAGGCTGTAATTCACGATTTTGATCTCAAAATTTAGAGTTTTGGGCCAGTTGGAGAGCCTCATATGGTTAATATAGAAATATCGACTTTTATATAAATCAATAGTTATCGATTTTATTCGTAGGTTCTAGTAGCCGTATGATAAATAGGGCATATATTTGCGTTTTGGATAGTATAGAGTGTCCCAAAAAAATGTTCTAACCTGGAATTTTAGGATTTTTGCATGTGAATCGATATCAGATAATTTATTGCGTAAGTTCCAGTAGTTTTATGATAAATAGAGCGTTGATTTATGTTTTAAATAGTATACGTTGTCCCAACTAATGCTGCAACATCAACATTTAACTTTTTTTTTTGTAAGTTTTATTCCCTTATTATAAATAGTGCCTTGATTTCTGATTTATATACTATACGGTGACCCAAAAACTGACAAATATTAAATTTTTAGGGACAATCAACGCTAGAAAACTGAAATTTCAATTGTAGATTCTGTTCACAAACAATATGTCATAAACCTGTCTACCATTTTATATATTTTTATGAATTTTAGCACTTTTTTTTCCTGTTTACCTATTACTTAATATGAAGTAAGGTATGTGAGACGTTTCGACATTTCATTACTTTTAGGTATCTTCAGGTTCTTTGTTAATAATTTTACGGCAGTTTGGGCTACATCTGAGAAACGTTCGGATATTTCCTAAACTATCCTACAAAACCTCAAAAGTACTTTGCCCACAGTGTTCGGATTTCCTAAACTACGGGCGCGTGGTCAAAAAAAAAATGACAACAGCACACCATAAACAAACCAACTCACGATTTCTGCTGACCAAGTTGTTTGGTATCGAAAGAGCAAAAATTAAAGCTAAATTGTTCTATTTGCAAAGACAAATATGTCTCTGCATCACGGGGGCAATGAGAACGACCCCCACGGCAGTGTTGCCCGAGAGACTCATCAGATTCGTTGAGGGTCTGGGCATAACGGGTGACAACTAGTGGATCTAGCAGGGGCAAACCTGCTGTTGGCACCTCGAGTGAGCCACAAGAGACCGCAGGTCGCGGTGGAAGACTGTATAAGTCCACACACATTGATTACAATACAATAGCTGGTTTTTAAACTTAGTGCAGGTATTAAAACTCCGCATTAAACATTAATTTTATTTGGTTTAAAATAAATATAGTTGCTTTTGAGCCAATTTTCATTTGTTAACATTAATTTCAGATCAGAAATTAAAACTGATGGAATTAATATTAATTTTTATTAACTCGAGAATAAATAAACAGGTTACTTGAAGTGATTAATTTTTTTCACAGAATAAGATCCATTTCAGTTCAAAATTAATACTGTTAAAACTCTGCACTTCATTTATTTTCCATTGATCATGATTCACTTCAGTTCTGAAACTAAAACTGTTAAAACTCTTGCATTTAATATTATTTCCTGATAACTCAAATTAAATATAGTTGCTTCTGAGCCAGCTTTATTTAGGTTAAAACCAGTTTGTGTGCAATGCGCACGTGTGCAGGACTATTTACGCTTTAAACCCATTTTTTAAATGAACACCCGAAACCGTATAAAAATGCGAAGCATAAACACGCAATTCCTCCTCATCTGCGCCCCATAAAAGGTGTTTAACTGCAACAACAGGTTGGAGTGGCGTCGAGTTAGGGCAAATGAGCAGAATGAGAGTTGCGGCGAAAAGTTTAAGCGCGGAAATGAAATTACACACGTGAGCGTAAGTTTATTACGGCACCGCCGGAGTTTCCCGGGGGCGTTTTACGGGATCCGGGACTCGCGATTCCGGAGTTCATTATTTGCCATTAGCCGGGCGCGGAATTAAAGCGAAGACAAGGAGAGCGCGCGGCCGTGAATTTTTCGCCTTTTCTGGGTTAGTGATGTCGTCTGGGTCTGACCTAGATCGGTGGTATGAAGGTCATTAAATCCCTTGGAGCTCCTAATGACACTGCACTTCTATTGGTTTTTCACAAAAGATTATTTCAGTGGTTCGGTTAGGAAGAGCAGAGAAGGGTTATGACCCAGCTCTCTTCTTTTAAGGTCGGTTATAAAACTAACCTGAACTAATCTAACCTAATCTGAACCAACCTGAATTATCAATAATAAATCAGACCAATGACATTTTCCTAAAATACCTCATATCTAAAGCTATAAACTAATTTAGTTTTTAGAGTGGTTTATCAGAAGCAGTTATATTTGTCTTCGTAAGTCTTCTAAGCATCCTTCTTCTTCTTCTTTGTCAACATCTGTCCGCCCATTCCTGGATGCAGGTCACCCCAAATGGTTTCCATTTTTCCCTGTTCGCCAATCACATCCACCGATTGCTTGCTACTGCCTTAAGTCTTCTATTATTTTCATATCTGGCTTTGTGGTCAGCTTATTTTCCCTTCATCCTTCCTATTTCCTCCACTATCTTCCTCACTTTCGTTTCTCTTTATCTCTCTATATTTTAAGCATTGACATGCTAATGAAGCTAAATCTGAATTTAATTACTAAGATTGTTCAAGCTTTAGTAGACATAGAAACATCAAGAAGGTTTGTTCTGATAACCTATTGTTACTGACAATTTAAGATGTAGGTAATATCAGTAAATTATCTCAACTTAAACTCTCTGAGCTGCATATGAAATTTAATTCAGGAATTCTGATATATCTTGTTCGAAGCAGGAAGAACTCATAACGTAACAAAGAGTTTTCTGAGCCTTTTAGGCTTTACCAGTCATGGTGAGAACACCGATTATATCGCCTCAGAAGCACTAGGGGATATTAAGAATTAAGCACTCAGAAGGCAAACTTTTTTAAAAAAATTGATACTACATGCAAACCGGAAAGTACATATTGAAAATGTCTTCAGATATGAATATATTATCGAATCCTCGAAATTCTGATATGTTTTGAACCAAGAATAACTCAGAATGTAAAAAAAAAACACTTTTCTCAGCCTTTCAGGCATCGTAAGAACACCGATTATATCGCCTCAGAAGCAAGAGGAAATATTAAGCTTTTAGCATGCAAGAAAACTGCAGATATATATATGTCCTAATCCAATTGTTATATAAAGAATTGACAGCTGACACTAATGTATAAGTACATGTTACATAACTTTTGGAACAACACCTGAGAACATGGATAATACGGCATGCGAAAACATATGTAAAGTCTTTCAGTTTCTGAGCTTAGATTGAGATATTATATTCTCTCTGACACCATATAATTCAACTTTCTGAGTACTTGAGTTGAGCATATTTTGAGTCTGTTGAGTATTTAAATTATGTTGCATGCTACTCACCGATATGATGAGAACAACAAAGACACTTGCAGAAAACAGTTCTCTGCTGAGTCCCTGTTGAAGTGTGAACACATGCTCAATTACGTTTGCTCAGAACTAATGATGCCAACTCTGGCTTATGTCATAATAATTCTGGATTGGACTTTCTAAAAATGTATTGCTTTTTCAAACACAACTTTCTGAGTAATAAAGGTTGTGCTTCAATCTCTCAATCGATTCACATGAGATGCCCATTTTGATAAATTAGATTCGACATAACTGTAAGGCTGCTGAGGTTTCTCAAGCTTATTTAAGACAGATAATGTCCAAACGTTCAGAAATCACTCTATGAGTGTACCACAAAGTTCTAACATTCATAGAAAACTTTCGGGCTTATGACTCTGCTTTTCCTTCAATGCGCATTGTGTGCAATATGTCTTGAAGAGAACGCTCTTTCTTGGAGCTCAGAAGACATGAAAGGCAAACTTTGCTTCTCATCGAACTACAGTACCGCACCAGGGAACTGAGACAAACGTGGTTTTTACATAGTAGATTATCTGAGTAAGTCTCTGAAGATATCCTTGATTGAAATGATTGGTAACTTCAACGGCTGACTAAGTGCTTAGAGTTCTTGAATGTGAGGATGAAAATGGTGATTCTGACATTATTTTTGTTAGAGGGGAAAAGAAAAAGAGATAGATCTGTTATTTTGCTTTCTGGCCTCTTTAAGAACTCAGCAGACATTCAAAGTAGAGGAGAAGGCTTGAGTTCTCATTTCAGAATAAAAATGAATCTGAATCGGCAAAAATAAAGACTTAGGCTACTTGGCCTGAGAAGCAAAACTATTATTATGGTCTGAAATAATAATAAAAGCAGAGTTTTAACAGTTTCAGTTTCGACACTCAAACGAATTTTAATGACACAAAAAAGTAACATCCTTTAAATAATTGGACTCAGAAGCAATTATATTTGTTCTGAGTAATTTGATTCAGAAGTAAGTGTATTGTTTTAAGCTAATAAAAAATAATGTTACATTAACTAATAAATAATGTAATGTTTTAACAGGTTTAGGATGTATACTGAAATTAATCTTAGTTCCCAAAAAAAGTAATGACCTGAATTAACATAACTCAGAAGCAACTATATTTATTCTGAGAATCTTGGCTTAGAAGCAAGTATATTAATTTCTACTTAGCTAATAAAAATTTATGTTAAATGCAGAGTTTTGACAGTTTTCAGTTCAGATCAAAAATGAATCTTGATGAGTGAATATAATAAAGTCATGTAATAATTTGTGTCAGAAGCATAAACAGTTTCTAAAAGGAAATTAAATCGTTCTGAAATGGAAATTTAATTGACCTGAACTAAATTGGCCCAAAAGCAATTATGTTTATTCCGAGTTAATGAAAATTAAAGTTAAATGGGGAGTTTCAACAGTTTCATTTTCTGAATTGAAACGACTCGTAATAGTTTTAGTTTCTAAAATTAAATTAAATTTTTCTGAAACAGAAAGTTAATTGACCTGAACCAAATTGTCCCAAAAGCAATTATGTTTATTCTGAGTTAATAAAAATTAAGTTTAAATGTGGAGTTTCAACAGTTTCAGTTTCTGAATTGAAACGACTCGTAATAGTTTTAGTTTCTAACATGAAACTAAATCTCTCTGAAATAGAAAGTTAATTGATCTGAACTAAATTGTCCCAAAGGTATTATGTTTATTCTGAGTTAAAAAAAAATTAAGGTTACATGCGGAGTTTCAACAGTTTGAGTTTCTGAATTGAAATGACTTGTAATAGTTACAGTTTCTAAAATGAAATTAAATCTTTCTGAAATAGAAGGTTAATTGGCCTGAACTAAATTGGCCTAAAAGCAATTATGTTTATTCTGAGTTAAAAAAAAAATAAGGTTAAATGCGGAGTTTCAACAGTTTGAGTTTCTGAATTGAAACGACTTGTAATAGTTACAGTTTCTAAAATGAAATTACATCTTTCTGAAATAGAAAGTTAATTGACCTGCACTAAATTGGCCCAAAGAGTTTCAACAGTTTCAGTTTCTGAATTGAAACGAATCGTTATATTTTCAGTTTTTAAAATGAAAATAAATCTTTCTGAAATAGAAAGTTAATTGACCTGAACTAAATTGTCCCAAAAGCAATTATGTTTATTCTGAGTTAAAAAAAAAATAAGGTTAAATGCGGAGGTTCAACAGTTTGAGTTTCTGAATTGAAATGACTTGTAATAGTTACAGTTTCTAAAATGAAATTACATCTTTCTGAAATAGAAAGTTAATTGACCTGCACTAAATTGGCCCAAAAGCAATTATGTTTAATCTGATTTAATGAAAATTATGTTTAAATGAGGAGTTTCAACAGTTTCAGTTTCTGAATTGAAACGACTCGTAATAGTTTCAGTTTCTAAAATGAAATTAAATCTTTCTGAAACAGAAAGTTAATTAACCTGAACTAAATTGGCCCAAGAGCAATTATGTTTATTCTGAGTTAATGAAAATTATGTTTAAATGAGGAGTTTCAACAGTTTCAGTTTCTGAATTGAAACGACTCGTAATACTTTCAGTTTCTAAAATGAAATTGAATCTTTCTGAAATGGAAATTTAATTGACCTGAACTAAATTGGCCCAAAAGCAATTACGCTTATCCTGGGTTATAAAAAATTAAGGTTAAATGGAGAGTTTCAACAGTTTCATTTTCTGAATTGAAACGACTCGTAATAGTTTCAGTTTCTAAAATGAAATTAAATCTCTCTGAAATAGAAAGTTAATTGACCTGAACTAAATTGGCCCAAAAGCAATTATATTTATTTTGAGTTAATAAAAATTAAGTTTAAATGAGGAGTTTCAACAGTTTTAGTTTCTGAATTGAAACGACTCGTAATAGTTTCAGTTTCTAAAATGAAATTAAATCTCTCTGAAATAGAAAGTTAATTGACCTGAACTAAATTGGCCCAAAAGCAATTATATTTATTTTGAGTTAATAAAAATTAAGTTTAAATGAGGAGTTTCAACAGTTTCATTTTCTGAATGGAACCGACTCGTAATAGTTTTAGTTTCTAAGATGAAATTAAATCTTTCTGAAATAGAAAGTTAATTGACGTGAACTCAATTGCCCCAAAAGCAATTATGTTTATTCTGATTTAATGCAAATTAAGTTTAAATGAGGAGTTTCAACAGTTTCAGTTTCTGAATTGAAACGACTCGTAATAGTTTCCGTTTCTAAAATGAAATTAAATCTTTCTGAAATGGAAATTTAATTGACCTGAACTAAATTGGCCCAAAAGCAAATATGTTTATTCTGAGTTTAAGAAAATTAAGTCAAAATGGGGAGTTTCAACAGTTTCAGTTTCTGAATTGAAACGACTCGTTATATTTCCAGTTTTTAAAATGAAAATAAATCTTTCTGAAATAGAAAGTTAATTGACCTGAACTAAATTGTCCCAAAAGCAATTATGTTTATTCTGAGTTAAAAAAATAAGGTTAAATGCGGAGTTTCAACAGTTTGAGTTTCTGAATTGAAATGACTTGTAATAGTTACAGTTTCTAAAATGAAATTACATCTTTCTGAAATAGAAAGTTAATTGACCTGCACTAAATTGGCCCAAAAGCAATTATGTTTAATCTGAGTTAATAAAAATTATGTTTAAATGAGGAGTTTCAACAGTTTCAGTTTCTGAATTGAAACGACTCTTAATAGTTTCAGTTTCTAAAATGAAATTAAATCTTTCTGAAATGGAAATTCAATTGACCTGAACTAAATTGGTCCAAAAGCAATTATGTTTATTTTGAGTTAATGAAAATTAAGTTTAAATGAGGAGTTTCAACAGTTTCAGTTTCTGAATTGAAACGACTCGTAATAGTTTCCGTTTCTAAAATGAAATTAAATCTTTCTGAAATGGAAATTTAATTGACCTGAACTAAATTGGCCCAAAAGCAATTATATTTATTTTGAGTTAATGAAAATTAAGTTTAAATGAGGAGTTTCAACAGTTTTAGTTTCTGAATTGAAACAACTCGTAATAGTTTCAGTTTCTAAAATGAAATTAAATCTTTCTGAAATAGAAAGTTAATTGGCCTGAACTAAATATTCCCAAAAGCAAATATGTTTATTCTGAGTTAAAAAAAATAAGGTTAAATGCGGAGTTTCAACAGTTTCATTTTCTGAATGGAACCGACTCGTAATAGTTTTAGTTTCTAAGATGAAATTAACTCTTTCTGAAATAGAAAGTTAATTGACCTGAACTCAATTGCCCCAAAAGCAAATATGTTTATTCTGAGTTAAAAAAAAACTAAGGTAAAATGCGGAGTTTCAACAGTTTCAGTTTCTGAATTGAAACTACTCGTAATAGTTTCAGTTTCTAAAAATGAAATTAAATCTTTCTGAAACAGAAAGTTAATTAACCTGAACTAAATTGGCCCAAGAGCAATTATGTTTAATCTGAGTTAATGAAAATTATGTTTAAATGAAGAGTTTCAACAGTTTTAGTTTCTGAATTGAAACGACTCTTAATAGTTTCAGTTTCTAAAATGAAATTAAATCTTTCTGAAATGGAAATTCAATTGACCTGAACTAAATTGGTCCAAAAGCAATTATGTTTATTTTGAGTTAATGAAAATTAAGTTTAAATGAGGAGTTTCAACAGTTTCAGTTTCTGAATTGAAACGACTCGTAATAGTTTCCGTTTCTAAAATGAAATTAAATCTTTCTGAAATGGAAATTTAATTGACCTGAACTAAATTGGCCCAAAAGCAATTATATTTATTTTGACTTAATGAAAATTAAGTTTAAATGAGGAGTTTCAACAGTTTTAGTTTCTGAATTGAAACAACTCGTAATAGTTTCAGTTTCTAAAATGAAATTAAATCTTTCTGAAATAGAAAGTTAATTGGCCTGAACTAAATATTCCCAAAAGCAAATATGTTTATTCTGAGTTAAAAAAAATAAGGTTAAATGCGGAGTTTCAACAGTTTCATTTTCTGAATGGAACCGACTCGTAATAGTTTTAGTTTCTAAGATGAAATTAACTCTTTCTGAAATAGAAAGTTAATTGACCTGAACTCAATTGCCCCAAAAGCAAATATGTTTATTCTGAGTTAAAAAAAAATAAGGTAAAATGCGGAGTTTCAACAGTTTCAGTTTCTGAATTGAAACGACTCGTAATAGTTTCAGTTTCTAAAAATGAAATTAAATCTTTCTGAAACAGAAAGTTAATTAACCTGAACTAAATTGGCCCAAGAGCAATTATGTTTAATCTGAGTTAATGAAAATTATGTTTAAATGAAGAGTTTCAACAGTTTCAGTTTCTGAATTGAAACGACTCTTAATAGTTTCAGTTTCTAAAATGAAATTAAATCTTTCTGAAATGGAAATTCAATTGACCTGAACTAAATTGGTCCAAAAGCAATTATGTTTATTTTGAGTTAATGAAAATTAAGTTTAAATGAGGAGTTTCAACAGTTTCAGTTTCTGAATTGAAACGACTCGTAATAGTTTCCGTTTCTAAAATGAAATTAAATCTTTCTGAAATGGAAATTTAATTGACCTGAACTAAATTGGCCCAAAAGCAATTATATTTATTTTGACTTAATGAAAATTAAGTTTAAATGAGGAGTTTCAACAGTTTTAGTTTCTGAATTGAAACAACTCGTAATAGTTTCAGTTTCTAAAATGAAATTAAATCTTTCTGAAATAGAAAGTTAATTGGCCTGAACTAAATATTCCCAAAAGCAAATATGTTTATTCTGAGTTAAAAAAAATAAGGTTAAATGCGGAGTTTCAACAGTTTCATTTTCTGAATGGAACCGACTCGTAATAGTTTTAGTTTCTAAGATGAAATTAACTCTTTCTGAAATAGAAAGTTAATTGACCTGAACTCAATTGCCCCAAAAGCAAATATGTTTATTCTGAGTTAAAAAAAAATAAGGTAAAATGCGGAGTTTCAACAGTTTCAGTTTCTGAATTGAAACGACTCGTAATAGTTTCAGTTTCTAAAAATGAAATTAAATCTTTCTGAAACAGAAAGTTAATTAACCTGAACTAAATTGGCCCAAGAGCAATTATGTTTAATCTGAGTTAATGAAAATTATGTTTAAATGAAGAGTTTCAACAGTTTCAGTTTCTGAATTGAAACGACTCTTAATAGTTTCAGTTTCTAAAATGAAATTAAATCTTTCTGAAATGGAAATTCAATTGACCTGAACTAAATTGGTCCAAAAGCAATTATGTTTATTTTGAGTTAATGAAAATTAAGTTTAAATGAGGAGTTTCAACAGTTTCAGTTTCTGAATTGAAACGACTCGTAATAGTTTCCGTTTCTAAAATGAAATTAAATCTTTCTGAAATGGAAATTTAATTGACCTGAACTAAATTGGCCCAAAAGCAATTATATTTATTTTGACTTAATGAAAATTAAGTTTAAATGAGGAGTTTCAACAGTTTTAGTTTCTGAATTGAAACGACTCGTAATAGTTTCAGTTTCTAAAATGAAATTAAATCTTTCTGAAATAGAAAGTCAATTGGCCTGAACTAAATATTCCCAAAAGCAAATATGTTTATTATGAGTTAAAAAAAATAAGGTTAAATGCGGAGTTTCAACAGTTTCATTTTCTGAATGGAACCGACTCGTAATAGTTTTAGTTTCTAAGATGAAATTAAATCTTTCTGAAATAGAAAGTTAATTGACCTGAACTCAATTGCCCCAAAAGCAAATATGTTTATTCTGAGTTAAAAAAAAAATAAGGTGAAATGCGGTGTTTCAACAGTTTCAGTTTCTGAATTGAAACGACTCGTAATAGTTTCAGTTTCTAAAATGAAATTAAATCTTTCTGAAACAGAAAGTTAATTAACCTGAACTAAATTGGCCCAAGAGCAATTATGTTTATTCTGAGTTAATGAAAATTATGTTTAAATGAGGAGTTTCAACAGTTTCAGTTTCGGAATTGAAACGACTCGTAATACTTTCAGTTTCTAAAATGAAATTGAATCTTTCTGAAATGGAAATTTAATTGACCTGAACTAAATTGGCCCAAAAGCAATTACGTTTATCCTGGGTTATAAAAAATTAAGGTTAAATGGAGAGTTTCAACAGTTTCATTTTCTGAATTGAAACGACTCGTAATAGTTTCAGTTTCTAAAATGAAATTAAATCTCTCTGAAATATAAAGTTAATTGACCTGAACTAAATTGGCCCAAAAGCAATTATATTTATTTTGAGTTAATAAAAATTAAGTTTAAATGAGGAGTTTCAACAGTTTTAGTTTCTGAATTGAAACGACTCGTAATAGTTTCAGTTTCTAAAATGAAATTAAATCTTTCTGAAATAGAAAGTTAATTGGCCTGAACTAAATTTTCCCAAAAGCAAATATGTTTATTCTGACTTAAAAAAAATAAGGTTAAATGCGGAGTTTCAACAGTTTCATTTTCTGAATGGAACCGACTCGTAATAGTTTTAGTTTCTAAGATGAAATTAAATCTTTCTGAAATAGAAAGTTAATTGACCTGAACTCAATTGCCCCAAAAGCAATTATGTTTATTCTGATTTAATGCAAATTAAGTTTAAATGAGGAGTTTCAACAGTTTCAGTTTCTGAATTGAAACGACTCGTAATAGTTTCCGTTTCTAAAATGAAATTAAATCTTTCTGAAATGGAAATTTAATTGACCTGAACTAAATTGGCCCAAAATGCCCATGTTTATTCTGAGTTTAAAAAATAAGGTTAAATGCGGAGTTTCAACAGTTTGAGTTTCTGAATTGAAATGACTTGTAATAGTTACAGTTTCTAAAATGAAATTAAATCTTTCTGAAATAGAAGGTTAATTGGCCTGAACTAAATTGGCCTAAAAGCAATTATGTTTATTCTGAGTTTAAGAAAATTAAGTCAAAATGGGGAGTTTCAACAGTTTCAGTTTCTGAATTGAAACGACTCGTTATATTTTCAGTTGAAGACTAGAGTTAATGAAAATTAAAGTTAAATGGGGAGTTTCGACAGTTTCATTTTCTGAATTGAACCGACTCGTAATAGTTTTAGTTTCTAAAATTAAATTAAATTTTTCTGAAACAGAAAGTTAATTGACCTGAACCAAATTGTCCCAAAAGCAATTATGTTTATTCTGAGTTAATGAAAATTAAAGTTAAATGGGGAGTTTCAACAGTTTCAGTTTCTGAGTTGAAACGACTCGTAATAGTTTCAGTTTCTAAAATGAAATTAAATCTTTCTGAAATAGAAAGTTAATTGACCTGAACTAAATTGTCCCAAAAGCAATTATGTTTATCCTGGGTTATAAAAAATTAAGGTTAAATGGAGAGTTTCAACAGTTTCATTTTCTGATTGAAACGACTCGTAATATTTTCAATTTTTAAAATGAAATTAAATCTCTCTGAAATAGAAAGTTAATTGACCTGAATCAAATTGCCCCAAAAGCAAATATGTTTATTTTGAGTTAAAAAAAATAAGGTGAAATGCGGAGTTTCAACAGTTTCAGATTCTGAATGGAAACGACTCGTAATAGTTTCAGTTTCTAAAATGTAATTAAATCTTTCTGTAATAAAAAGTTAATTGACCTGAACTAAATTGGCCCAAAAGCAATTATGTTTATTCTGAGTTAATGAAAATTAAGTTAAAATGTGGAGTTTCAACAGTTTCAATTTCTGAATTGAAACGACTCTAATAGTTTTAGTTTCTAAAATAAAATTAAATTTTTCTGATGTAGAAAGTTAATTAACCTGAACTAAATAGGCAAAAAGCAATTATTTATTTATTGTGAGTTAATAAAATATAATGTTAAATGCAGAGTTTCAACAGTTTCAGTTACTGAACTGAAACGACTCGTAATTGGTGAAAAAATTGATGACCTGAATTACCTTTGTTCAAAAGCAACTATATTTATTCTAATCTAATAAAAATTGATGTTTCATGCAGAGTTTTAACAGTTTCAGTTCCTGAACTAAAATTACCCTTAATCAGTCAAAAAATTATTGGCCTGAAGGAACAGTTTCAATTTCGGTACTAAAGTGAATCCTAATCAGTGAAAAAAGGATGTCTATCAAACTTGACTCAGAAGCAACTTAATTCGATTCTGAGTAACTGGGTTCTGAATAAAGTATAATTGTTTTAGGTTAATAAAACAGTTTTAACAGTTTCCGTTTCTGCACTAAAATGACGTTTAATCAGTAAAAAAATAATGACTTGAACTAACTTAGCTCAAAAGCAACTCTACCTACTCAAACTTAATATTAAAAAAATAAATTAAATTAACGTTAAATTAAAAATTTAACAGTTTCAGTTTCTATACTAAATTGAATTTAAATCAGTGATAAAAGTTTTTTTTTTAACTTACTTGGCTCAAAAAATCTATATTTATTTTGTGTAACTTAGCTCAGAAGCATGTTCTAAGCTAATAAAAGTTAATGTTAAATTCGGTATTCTAACAGTTTTATTTCCTGAACTGAAATTAATCGTATTCAATTCAACAAATTAAATTGTTTAAACTGCACGGATTGACTTCAAGCTACTTGACTAGATTGCTATTCAAGGTCACGTCAAGGTAGAGGGAGTAAATATCAAGTCAAGTAGGTTGTGTTTCAGATACTTGAAAAGTCATGTAATTTGTGTTCAATGCGCAATATGTTTAACACATAATGTTTAGTGATTTTTTTAACATAATTTTACAAGTTGCACAACAATGTAGTACTTTCTACAACCTTTGTCTCGAAAAAGACAAAACATAGAAACAATTATAAAAAAATTCTCCAAAAATTGAATGGCGAATTTAGTTGGGTTTAATTTAAGTGTTTAATTTAAAGTTAACTTGAACCAACCTGCTGAGTTCAAACAAAATTCTCCTCATATCTTTGTAAGTAGTCCTGAGCTGCTAATTTAACCGTACGTTATTTTGTGAGAAGCATCTCTGTGCTTAGGCCCAGTTTTACAAGTTTAGTTTAGACTTTAGATTGAAGGTAAATGAAATATTTTGGCAGGTAATAACTGCAATATGCGTACGTCAAATTTGGACTTTCAACATTAGGTAGGGTTTTGTATAAGTGGCACTTAGTCGTACATAATCGAAATATTAATTGCTGCTTTCCAACTCCGGCTGCCTTATCAGTGAACCTCGACAAAGAACCTCTTCATAAATCCATCTGTGTGTATCGCAAACAACGACCGAGAAAACTTTTCAAAAAACACCATTAGCAGGAAAAACTCTCCTCGACTGCACCATTTATCACGGGCGGCGCACATTTTGATACACTCGCGCCGGCGACGTGAACAAATTTATCATGCCGCAGGAATAATAACGCACATATTCCACCCAGATAAATAGTTCTGTCTATCATTGTTCAAAGTTTGCGTGGTGCCATGGATTATAAATGGCCCTTTAGGGCTGAGAAATGAACCTTTCGGGAAAACCTTGCCGGTTTTCCTTCCTGCGAACAGCAGGGGCGGATCCCTCATCCTACTTCAGTGTGCATGCATGTGGAGCTGGATAACACGCTCTGTTAAGTTCGCCTCCGACCATTTTTCATGTATTATGAAGAGATGCCGGAAAGAACGATGGGGTTTTTACATTTACCAAGGTGATTGACACGGTTTTACCCGAAATGCTACAACATTTCTCAGATTATTTGTTCTCAAGTAATGCACTGCTCAACCACTTTATGCATAATGAGCAAAGTCTAGAAGAACTCACTCTTGCAACAATTTCCAATGACTCCAACATCGAATATGTGTCTCTGATACAACTTATTGAAAAGCAGAAGCAAAAGAAAGTGATGAAGAAACCAAGATTCATTTACTTTGTTTATGTCATCCTTTTTTGTCAAAAATCCATGGCTTTTATATGACGTTTTCTAATGAACACCACAAGTTCTCAAATTGAGCTAAATTTTATGTAATTTAAAATATTTGCGAAACATTTTCATTGATTTAAAAGGCATGTGATTTTACTCAGAAAAACTCAGAATGTAGAAAATGTGCAAAATACTAACTGAATATCTATCTGGAAATATTTTCTAATGACTTAGAAGATTTCAAAAATGTGTCTGCTTTGAGTTTGATTATTGAAAAGTAGTTCTTAAATTCGCGTGCATTTGTGTAATTTAAAAAATTTTGTGAAAAATATCCATTGTCTCATAAACCTAATATATTACTCAAAAAAAGCTCTGAATGCAGAAAATTGACTGTATACGAACTAATTATCTGACAATAACTTTCAATAGCTCAGAAAATACTAAAGATATGTCTGCTTCTAATTCTGATTAATAAAAAGTTGATCTCAAATTCTCTTGTGTTTGTGTGCGCAAAATTTTGTGAGACACCTTTATTGATTTACAAGGCACAAAATCTTACACAAATTACTTCAGAATGCAGAAAATTGGCCAACTGAATAGGTAGTTAGTTAGAAAGCAAAAACTTTCAATTACTCAGAAGGCACTGAAGGTATTTCTGATTCTGATTCTGATTAATAGGAAATAATTTTCGAATTTGCGCGCCTTGATGTGATAAGGATATTCTAGGAAAAGTCCATTGATGTGCCAAACGGCACAAAATTAAAAAAAGCTTGGAGTGCAGAAAATTGGCTACATACTAAATGAATTTCTGGTTATGACTTAATGACTCAGAAAACACAAAGATGTGTCTGTTTCTGATTCTCGTTAATAAAAGTAGTTTTCAAATTTATGTGCAGTTGTGTGATTTTGAAAAACATTTCTGTTGGCCATAACTTTCAATGACTCAAAAGACACAAAGACGTGTCTGCTTGTGATTTTTGATAATGACAAGTAGTTCTCACATTTACGTGCATTTGTTGCATCTACAATATTTTGTGAAACATTTTTGTTCATTTAGAAGGCACAAGATTTTACTCAAAATGCAGAAAATTAACTAAATACTAAATGAGTTTCTGGTTATGACTTTTAATGACTCAGAAGACACAACTATGTGTCTGATTCTGATACTCGTTAATAAAAATGGTTCTCATATTTACGTGCATTTATGTGATTTACAATATATTGTGAAACATTTCTATTGATTTAGAAGACAGAAGATTTTATTCAGAATGCAGAAAATTGGTAAATACTAACTGTCTATCTGGACATGTCTTTCAATGACTCAGAAGACACAAAGACGATTCTGCTCCTGATTCTAGTTTCTGAAAAGTAGCTCAAATTTACGTGCATTTGTGAGACCTACAATATTTTGTGAAATATTTTTGTTCATTTAGAATAATGCACGTAAGTGAATATCTGATTATGACTTTTAATGATTCAGAAGACACAAAGATCTGTCTGCTTCTGATTCTCGTTATTAAAAATTATTTCTCGAATTCACGTTTATTTGTATGATTTGCAATATTTTGTGAAACATTTCTATTGATTTAGAAGGCAGAAGATTTTACTCATAATGCAGAAAATTGGTAAACACTAACTGTCTAATCTGGTTATGAATTTTAATGACTCAGAAGACACAAAAATGTGTCTTCTTCTGATTTTCGTTAATAAAAACTAATTCTCAAATTTACGTGCGTTTGTATGATTTACAATATTTTGTAAAACATTTCCATTGATTTGGAAGGCAGAAGATTTTACACGTAATGCAGAAAATTAGCTGAATACTAAATGAATATCTGGTTATGACTTTTGATGACTCAGAAGACATATAAATGTGTCTGCTTCTGATTCTCGTTAATAAAAAGTAGTTCTCAAATTCACGTGCATTTGTGTAATTTACAATATTTTATAAAACATTTCTATTGATTTAGAAGACAGAAGATTTTACTCAGAATGCAGAAAATTGGTAAATACTAACTGTCTCTCTGGTTATGACTTTTGATGACTCAGAAGACACAAAGATGTGTCTGCTTCTGATTCTCGTTATTAAAAAGTATTTCTCGAATTCACGTTAATTTGTATGATTTACAATATATTGTGAAACATTTCTATTGATTTAGAAGGCAGAAGATTATATTCAGAATGCAGAAAATTGGTAAATACTAACTACCTACCTGGTCATGACTTTCATGGACTCAGAAGACATAAAGATGTGTCTACTTCTGATTCTCGTTAATAAAAATTAGTTCTCAAATTTACGTGCACTTTTGGGATCTACAATATTTTGTGAAACATTTTCGTTTATTAGAAGGCGCAGATTTTAGTCATAATGCAGAAAATTAGCTGAATACTAAATGAATATCTGGTTATGAGTTTTGATGACTCAGAAGACATATAAATGTGTCTGCTTCTGATTCTCGTTAATAAAAAGTAGTTCTCAAATTCACGTGCATTTGTGTAATTTACAATATTTTATGAAACATTTCTATTGATTTAGAAAACAGAAGATTTTACTCAGAATGCAGAAAATTGGTAAATACTAACTGCCTCTCTGGTTATGACTTTTGATGACTCAGAAGACACAAAGATGTGTCTGCTTCTGATTCTCGTTATTAAAAAGTATTTCTCGAATTCACGTTTATTTGTATGATTTACAATAATTTGTGAAACAGTTCTATTGATTTAGAAGGCAGAAGATTTTACTCAGAATGCAGAAAATTGGTAAACACTAACAGTCTTATCTGGTTATGAATTTTAATGACGCAGAAGACACAAAAATGTGTCTTCTTCTGATTCTCGTTAATAAAAACTATTTCTCAAATTTACGTGCGTTTGTATGATTTACAATATTTTGTAAAACATTTCCATTGATTTAGAAAGCAGAAGATTTTACACATAATGCAGAAAATTAGCTGAATACCTAATGAATATCTGGTTATGACTTTTGATGACTCAGAAGACATATAAATGTGTCTGCTTCTGTTTCTCGTTAATAAAAAGTAGTTCTCAAATTCACGTGCATTTGTGTAATTTAAAATATTTTATGAAACATTTCTATTGATTTAGAAGACAGAAGATTTTACTCAGAATGCAGAAAATTGGTAAATACTAGCTGTCTCTCTGGTTATGACTTTTGATGACTCAGAAGACACAAAGATGTGTCTGCTTCTGATTCTCGTTATTAAAAATTATTTCTCGAATTCACGTTTATTTGTATGATTTACAATATATTGTGAAACATTTCTATTGATTTAGGAGGCAGAAGATTATATTCAGAATGCAGAATATTGGTAAATACTAACTACCTACCTGGTCATGACTTTCATGGACTCAGAAGACACAAAGATGTGTCTACTTCTGATTCTCGTTAATAAAAATTAGTTCTCAAATTTACGTGCACTTTTGGGATCTACAATATTTTGTAAAACATTTTTGTTTATTTAGAAGGCGCAGATTTTAGTCATAATGCAGAAAATTAGCTGAATACTAAATGAATATCTGGTTATGACTTTTGATGACTCAGAAGACATATAAATGTGTCTGCTTCTGATTCTCGTTAATAAAAAGTAGTTCTCAAGTTCACGTGCATTTGTGTAATTTACAATATTTCATGAAACATTTCTATTGATTTAGAAAACAGAAGATTTTACTCAGAATGCAGAAAATTGGTAAATACTAACTGTCTCTCTGGTTATGACTTTTGATGACTCAGAAGACACAAAGATGTGTCTGCTTCTGATTCTCGTTATTAAAAAGTATTTCTCGAATTCACGTTTATTTGTATGATTTACAATAATTTGTGAAACAGTTCTATTGATTTAGAAGGCAGAAGATTTTACTCAGAATGCAGAAAATTGGTAAATACTAACAGTCTTATCTGGTTATGAATTTTAATGACGCAGAAGACACAAAAATGTGTCTTCTTCTGATTCTCGTTACTAAAAACTATTTCTCAAATTTACGTGCGTTTGTATGATTTACAATATTTTGTAAAACATTTCCATTGATTTAGAAGGCAGAAGATTTTACACATAATGCAGAAAATTAGCTGAATACCTAATGAATATCTGGTTATGACTTTTGATGACTCAGAAGACATATAAATGTGTCTGCTTCTGTTTCTCGTTAATAAAAAGTAGTTCTCAGATTCACGTGCATTTGTGTAATTTTAAATATTTTATGAAACATTTCTATTGATTTAGAAGACAGAAGATTTTACTCAGAATGCAGAAAATTGGTAAATACTAGCTGTCTCTCTGGTTATGACTTTTGATGACTCAGAAGACACAAAGATGTGTCTGCTTCTGATTCTCGTTATTAAAAATTATTTCTCGAATTCACGTTTATTTGTATGATTTACAATATATTGTGAAATATTTCTATTGATTTAGAAGGCAGAAGATTATATTCAGAATGCAGAATATTGGTAAATACTAACTACCTACCTGGTCATGACTTTCATGGACTCAGAAGACACAAAGATGTGTCTACTTCTGATTCTCGTTAATAAAAATTAGTTCTCAAATTTACGTGCACTTTTGGGATCTACAATATTTTGTGAAACATTTTTGTTTCTTTAGAAGGCGCAGATTTTAGTCATAATGCAGAAAATTAGCTGAATACTAAATGAATATCTGGTTATGACTTTTGATGATTCAGAAGACATATAAATGTGTCTGCTTCTGATTCTCGTTAATAAAAAGTAGTTCTCAAATTCACGTGCATTTGTGTAATTTACAATATTTTATGAAACATTTCTATTGATTTAGAAGACAGAAGATTTTACTCAGAATGCAGAAAATTGGTAAATACTAACTGTCTCTCTGGTTATGAGTTTTGATGACTCAGAAGACACCAAGATGTGTCTGCTTCTGATTCTCGTTATTAAAAAGTATTTCTCGAATTCACGTTTATTTGTATGATTTACAATATTTTGTGAAACATTTCTATTGATTTAGAAGGCAGAAGATTTTACACATAATGCAGAAAATTAGCTGAATACCTAATGAATATCTGGTTATGACTTTTGATGACTCAGAAGACATATAAATGTGTCTGCTTCTGATTCTCGTTAATAAAAAGTGGTTCTCAAATTCACGTGCATTTGTGTAATTTACAATATCTTATGAAACATTTCTATTAATTTAGAAGGCAGAAGATTTTACTCATAATGCAGAAAATTCGTAAATACTAACTGTCTCTCTGGTTATGACTTTTGATGACTCAGAAGACACAAAGATGTGTCTGCTTCTGATTCTCGTTATTAAAAATTATTTCTCGAATTCACGTTTATTTGTATGATTTACAATATTTTGTGAAACATTTCTATTGATTTAGAACGTGATATAAATTCACATATATTCGCGTGATTCAATATATTTTTTGAAAACTTTTTTTTGATAGAAGGTAAAAGATTTTACCCAAAACTTAAATTTAACCAAAACTGATGTAGAGTTTGAAGCTTCAGACCCTCGTTTAGAAGCAGATAATTATTTTCGGTGTCTTCTGAGTTATAAAATTTATGGAAAAACATGTCCCAGAATTTTCAAACTTGCCGTTTCGATCACAACTTGTATCAGTTTTATCATTGGTTGCTGTATCTTACCTTGAGCCTAAGTTTGAAGCAGCACAATGGCTCAAAAGCAGCTATTTATTTTTACTGTCTTCTGAGTAAATAAAAATTATTGGTAAAAATAGGAATGACTATTCAAACTTGGACATTTTGCTCAAAACTTCTATCAGTTTAATAGGTTGTAGTGGCTTTCTTTGAGGTAAAGTTTGAAGCAGCACACCTTGGTTCAGAAGGAGAATTTCAGTGTCTTCTGAGTAAATAAAAATATTGGTAAATATGCCATAGAGTTTTCAAACTTGCACTTTTCGATCAAAACTTGCATCACTCTAATCTTTGGTAGTACTAGCTTTGATGTAGAGTTTGAAACCTCAGACCCTCGTTCAGAAGCAGATACTTATTTTCAGTGTCTTCTGAGTTATAAAATTTATGGAAAAACATCTCCCAGAATTTTCCAACTTGCCCTTTCGATTATAAATGGTATCAGTTTTATCATTGGCTGCAGTATGTTACTTTGAGCTTAAGTTTGAAGCAGCAGAATGGCTCAAAAGCAGCTACTTGTTTTTACTGTCTTCTGAGTAAATAAAAATTATTGGTAAAAATGGGAAAGACTTTCAAACTTTTTGCACAAAACTTGTATCAGTTTAATAGGTTGTAGTGCCTTTCTTTGAGGTAAAGTTTGAAGCAGCAAACCCTGGTTCAGAAGGAGAATTTCAGTGTCTTCTGAGTTAATAAAATTATTGGTAAATATGTTATAGAGTTTTCAAACTTGCACTTTTCGATCAAAATTTGAATCACTCTAATCTTTGGTAGTACTATCTTTGATGTAGAGTTTGCAGCCTCAGACCCTCTTTCAGAAGCAGATAATTATTTTCAGTGTCTTCTGAGTTATAAAATTTATGGAAAAACATGCTTAGAATTTTCAAACTTGCCCTTTCGATCACAAATTGTATCCGTTTTATCATTGGTTGCAGTATCTTACTTTGAGCTTAAGTTTGAAGCAGCAGAATGGCTCAAAAGCAGCTATTTATTTTTACTGTCTTCTGAGTAAATAAAAATAATTAGTAAAAATAGGAAAGACTTTTCAAACTTGGACATTTTGCTCAAAACTTCTATCAGTTTAATAGGCTGTAGTGGCCTTCTTTGAGGTAAAGTTTGAAGCAGCAAACCCTGGCTCAGAAGGAGAATTTCAGCGTCTTCTGAGTAAAAATAAAATTATTGGTTAATATGTCATAGAGTTTTCAAACTTGCACTTTTTGATCAAAACTTGTATCACTCTAATCTTTGGTAGTACTAGCTTTGATGTAGAGTTAGAAACCTCAGACCCTCGTTCAGAGGCAGCTAATTATTCAGTGTCTTGCGTTATAAATTTATAGAAAAAACTGTCCTAGAATTTTCTAACTTGCCCTTTCATCGTATCACGTATCAGTTTAATAGGTTTTAGTGCCTTTCTTTGAGGTAAAGTTTGAAGCAGCAAACCCTGGCTCAGAAGGAGAGTTTCAGTGTCTTCAGAGTAAACAAAATTATTGATAAATATGTCATAGAATTTTCAAACTTGCAGTTTTTGACCAAAAATTATATCGCTCTACTCTTTGGTAGTACTAGCTTTGAGGTAGAATTTGAAACCTCAGACCCTCGTTCAGAAGCAGAAGTAATAAGGTTGGAGAAGCATTCCTTGGCTCAGAAGCAGATATTTATTTTCAGTATTTTTTAAGTAAATAAAAATTATTAGTAAATATGCCATAGATTTTGAAACATTCACGTTTTGATCAAAACTTTTATCTATCTAATTCTTCTTTAAGTAGCTTATTCTAGATTAAGTTTGAAGCCGGAGACCATTGCTCAGAAGCCAATATATATTTTCAGTGTCTTCTGGGTAACTAAAAATTATTGGTAAAAACTTGTATGAATCTAATTTTGTAGTAGTTCACTCTGAGATGAAGTTTGAAGCAGTAGACCCTGGCTCAGAAAAAGTTATTTATTTTCAGTGCCTTCTGAGTAAATAAAAATTTGTGGTGAATATGTCGTAAGGTTTTCAAACTTGCACTTTTTGATCAAAACTTGTATCAGTTTTATCATTGCTTGCAGCAGCTTACTCTGAGCTTAGGTTTGAAGCAGCAGACCCTCGCTCAGAAACAGGTTTTTAGTTTCACTCTTTTCTTAGTAAATAAAAATTATTGTTAAAGACACCAAAGACTTTTCAAACTTACACTTTTTGATGAAAACTTGTATCAGACTAATTTTTTGTTGTCCTAGCTTACTTTGATGTAGAGCACCTGAGACCCTGACTTAGAAGGAAATATTTTTTTTAAGTGCCTTCTGAGTTATAAAATGTATTGTAAAATAGGCGGAAGACTTTTCGAACTTGCACTCTCCGATCAAAATTATATCAACCTAATCCTTGGTAGTAGTAGCTTACTTTCAGGTAGAGTTTGAAATCTTAGACCCTGGCTCAGAAGCAGATATTTATTTTCAGTGCCTTCTGAGTTATAAATTTATTGGTAAATATGCCGTAGACTTTTCAAACTTGAACTTTTTGATCGAAACTTGTATCAGTCTAATCCTTCTTTATAGTAGCTTACTCTAGATTAAGTTTGAAACAGGAGACCATTGCTCAGAGTCAGATATTTATTTTCAGTGTCTTCTGAGTAAACAAAAATTATTGGTAAAGATGCCAACGACTTTTCAAACTTACACTTTTCTATCAAAACTAATCCTTGGTTATAGTGGCTTACTCTGAAGTAAAGTTTGAAGCAGCAAACGCTGGCTCAGAAACAGATATTTATTTTTAGTGTTTTCTGAGCAAATAAAATTTATTAGTAAATTTGTCACAGACTCCTCAAACTTGCATTTTTTATCAAAACTTTTACCAGTCTAATCCTTGGTCCAAGCGACTTACTCTGAGGTTAAGTTTGAAGCAGCAGACACTGGCACAGAAGCAGATATTTATTTTTTGTGTCTCCTGAGTAATTCAATATTATTGGTAAATATGCCATATATTTTTCAGACTTGCACTTTTCGATCAAAACTTATATCAGTATAATCATTGGTTGTAGTAGCTTACTCTGAGGTCAAGTTTGAAACCGCAGATCAGAAGCAATTATATATTTTTGACCCCTTTCTTTATGCCTAATATAAGTTCGTTTAGGTCAGTGTGCCTTTGTCTAATATTTAATACAGGCAATTGCTCATAAAAATAATTATTAATTGTCGACTGCACTCATGAAGAGTTCAGAGAGAAAACTGTCATCCCTTAAATCTTGGCAGTAAAAAGTTATAAAAATCGCACTGTCATTTTCAAAATCATAGACATAATTTCGCCTATTGGACCGGCAAACCCCGAAAGGAACAACAGTATGATCGATACATCTCACATCCGAAACGCACGTGGAAACATCCCTAGGAAATTCAAGTATTTTCCGCGAAGGGAGGCGCTTTCTTTCTCTCGAAGGGGCGAAGGTTTCCCAAAAACCGAAGGGTGTGAGTGTGCATGTGTAGGGCCATCAGTCTTTCGCCAAACGGTATCTTCGCCTTGCAGACGAAGGAGTGCGCGGCCCTTTCGCATCCCACGCAGTAAAGTTTTTCAAGTTTGCACTTTGAGAGCGAAATTTCTTTGGCAGAGTGGTAAGTGGCTTTTGTGTGTGTGTGCTTATAGTAATAGTGTGAAGGCGACTTACCATAAATTTAATAGTTACATGCGGCCGTTAGGTGGAGAATTTTACACCTTTCTGATATTTCCCATCCTGAAAAAACATAATATATGAGACACAAAAAGTCGAATTTTTAATATTAGTAGTAAGGCTTGGAGAGTCCTGGGCCCTATAGTGACCTTGACTTCCTAACATATATTTGTCCTAATAAATTAAATTTTGTACCTTTTATGCGGTTTATATTAACCAAAAAAGGCAAATATTACATAGAGGGTGCTCGTTTAAAAAAGTCATCTAGTTGGCTCTGAAATGTCAAAAGAAAAGGATGATGAAATAAAAGTTCTTTTTTTTAATTAAAATCTGATAGCGTTTTAGATAACTTTTTCTATCGAACACCTCTTCCTTTGTAAGCAATTATTTGATTACTAACTATAAATTTTCCATTTCAGGTAAGATATTAACGAGTTACAAGGCATTTAGCGGCACTTTGCAGGTAAGTTCTTTTGCTTGTTACCACAGGTTGGATCTCTTTTGCAATAACCCCATTTGGAGTCCCTGCGGGAGTGAGAACAAATTCTCCTCTCCTGTAAATCGAAAATACCGCATGCTCGCCTCCCGCAGGACCAACAAACAATATTTCTCCGTAAATATAGCTTTACGTTCGCCAGAATATAATATAGAAAAGAATGATAAAAACTTGTTCTCCCTGCAGTATAACAAATCTAGCTGCCGTGTGACGTATATCGCGAATGGTATTGCCCAGGGGCAACGTGCCGCCACATTTCCCAGAGTAAAATTTACGGGATTTGGTATGGGAACCAGCGACGCCGACGCCTCCTGACGGCGAAATTGTGCTTTGTGTCGAGAAAGACGATATATTTATATGTTCAATATCGAGGGGTTGTCAACGTATGTGTATCATGTTATTTCCGCGCTTTTTGTGCCCCATGAAAAATTGCGAGAGAACGTACGCGTGATGAAAATTATGGATATTGCTTCAGCGCATTTTTATTGGCTGCCAGGGCAACCTTTGAAAGCACCACGTTTTTTTACGTATCAAGTTCGTGAACTTGAATCGGATCCAGGTTTGCAGTATGTCAAAGTCAGATTTCTAACGCCTACTTGATGTCAATAATAAGTGAATAGTTTATAGATAAAGCATACTCACAAATTATATTGAAAAGTCCAAACAGAGCCAAACAATTAAATGAAGGAAAGCAGTAAATTAATTGCAGGAAACGTCTGAGTTTTCAGACTTAATTAGAACATATCAGAGTTGGCAGGGTGTGAATAGAAATTTTTTTAGTAGTGACAATTCTATTTTGTAAACATAGAAATACCAAGAACGGGTTATTAACAACTCACTAATATTTACTAACAAGGCAGCAAAACATACAACTACCGTTTCGTCTAGTTACGCATTAAACTTCATCAGGACTCGAGATATTATCGTAAATTGCTCTAGTCAAGGTAAAAAAGCAATAGCAATCAGTCCTGATGTGCTATTGCTTTTATACCTTGACTAGAGCATTTTGCGATATCTCGAGTCCTGATGAAGTTTAATGCATAATTGGACGAAACGTTGACGAAGAGGTAGTTCTATGTTTTGCTGCTTTGTTCCAAATTCCGATTTCCCCTAAATCGTAATAATAACTAATTATATGGAAATAATAATTAACCAACAATAAAATAAACACAATTATAAAAAACGTTAAATTAAAGGACCAATTCAATGGAGAGATAAATATTATCAAAGTAGATTAAAGAAAAAAGTAAAAGTAAGGAATCGGTACTTTAAAGCGCAGTTAATTTTTTTAAATTTTTATATTATTTATTTATATATTATTTAAATATTTGTAAAATAATTAGCTCAGAACTAGGAATACAAACATTAAATTTCATAGATTTTTACTCATAGCTTTTATTACATTTTTCTCAGAAATCATAGTTTCCATGTCTGGTAAAAATGTCCTAAATTTAGAGAATTTTTGCCCTTTTTGGTGATTTGGTGACAACTTTGAAGAAAAAAGTAAAATTCTCTGGTTATTTTGCAATTTCTTTTACTATCACAGCAGTTTCCAAAAATTTAATTCAGTTTTTCAGTTTTCTTCGTTTTTCTTGATGACCTTGATCTTTTTTTCAATTTCTTTTCACTTGCAGTCATCTTTACAGATTTTTTACAATCACAGTAGTTTCTGGTAACCTACCTTCCACCTTAATAGTAACTTTATTCTGCTCTATTTCATTCTTCTCTTTCTTGAAGACTCCCACTCTTGAATCTTTTTTTTGGACTACGTTTCTCTACAGCTGTGACCTTCGGTATTTCTTCTAGTAGTTCTTAAATAGTTTAATTTGGACATTTTTCCTCAGTGGTTTAAAGATTTGTGCCTTTTTCATCTAGAGTAACAATTTCGGTTTTCCCCTCTATGTCACCCTTCTTCTTCTTGATAATCACTGTCCTCTTCACAACCGTCTCCTTAGCTACTTGGTGTTCACAAAACTGTTATTTTATTAAAATCCTCTACTTCTTACATTTGATATTATAATTCTTAAGGTTTTTGTTCAACATCAACTGTGGAGAATGGCAGCTTTTCTTCTTTAGAATTGGTTTTTTGATTTTTTGTAGGGTCACTTTGTTCAGAAGCATATTGGTTGGAAGTTCTTTAACTGAAATTGTTGTTTGAGGTTTTTTAATTTTTAATCTATAGTAACATTTTCAGTTTTCTCTTTGTACCGTCTTTCTATTTCTTTCTTACTAGTTTTCTACAAGAAATTCCGGTGTTTTAGATATTTCTTCCTCCTCTAAGTAACTAATAAAACTCTAAAAACTAATTTACTGTTCTGTATGACTGTCTTCCTTCCTCTTCGACTATTTCCTACTCTTCTTTATTGTTCCCTTTTTTCTCTTTTTAAGTTTTTTTAATTTATCATATTATTATTATTATATTCCTTGTCACACAGCTTTATTCAATTTCTTGTTCATCCAAAATTAAACATTTCCAATGAGTGAACAATTGTTCACAATTTTGACTCAAATATTTAGACTTAAATTGAAAATATTTTTAATTTGTTGTCCTAACTATCTACTTTTTTTGAACACAATTTTTTCTATAATTGCTGCCTCCACCTGATTCCTTTTTCGGTGCTTTTTGAAGTTTTTCATTTAAAATTTTGTCTTTTAATGTTCTTTTATTGTGGAAAACTTCTATTTTTATTCACTGTTACTATTGCACTTTTCATTTTCTTCCAATTTTTTGTATGTTTGACCCAAAATTAGAAATTTTCTAACAAATAAATTATAATTTTTATGTAAATTGAATTGCTTTGAGACATTTGTGATCCAAATTTGCCAAAGCACTGAAAACCCAGATCCTTAAGTTTCGAAAGAAACGATTACCTCTTACTTGATAACTTTTCAAAAAAGTAAAAAATACAAATGTATTTTATTTGGAATTATCTCTGCTAGTCTACTTTAGGACTAATCACTTGAATAATTTTTGTTGGGTACTACAAGATCCCGTAGGTTGCCAAACTAAATTCCAATGAACGAGCAGTGACTGGAAAGTATAAAGTGTCACGTTGTGCTAATTTTTAAGTTTCAATTTTTATGTATTTTCTTTAAAATCTTGGTGACACAAGATTAAAAAGTACTGCTCTTTGACGCAGTCTCAGTGCTTTTGTTTTATACTTAAGCAGCTGTGGTCCAGAGGTTTTTATGTATTTTGCTGATTTGTCTGAGTATTCTTGGGGCCCCTGGAGTAACGAAAAATCTTCAACTTAATGTTCTAAGCAGAGTAACAGAGGAAGATTAATTAAGACCATTAAGATACCATTAAGACACCATTAAGACCTTGAACAATTTTTATTCTTCTGTCCGCTGAAGACACAAACATCACTTGCAAACTGAGAGCTCAGAAAGCTTAAATAACCCTGTGGAACCATTTTTTGAAGTCACTACCTTGAAAAATAGAAATATTAAAATTATTATTGATTTCGAAAATGCACGAAAGTAATGAAGAGCTATAGACTAAATTTGAAACGGGACCTTTGACACCTGAAAGTAATGCTTACCAATTATCTGGTAAAGTGTTAAAACAACGTGCCTTTATTAACATTTTCTTTTAGTTTGCTTTAAGAAAAAAATTGGTTACTACAAGGGCATCAAGACCACCAATAAAAATCACACAATTGAATTCAGAGCCCGGTTAGCTCCATTCCAACTAAAAAGTTAGTAACTTGAGACTTGAAAATGTGTGCTCGATTGGGGAAAGTAAGTTTTTTACTAATATCACATAATATCATGCTTGCGTTCTAACTGAAGACAAACAACTCCTTGTTTGCATCAGATTCAAAGATACTTATTGTTCTTTTTTTATGGCACTTTACACGCTCTAAATATTTACTAATTTGTATGTTATACCTAAATGCATCAAAGAAGAGATTTTTAAATACATTATGACACTAACATTGGATTTCAATATGTGTTTATTAGAATCCGTCATCTAGCCACCTATGAAATTCATTTGTTACTTTAAAACATTTCGTGACTTTCTCCTTGGATATTTTAGTTGTCACTTACGTCAAATGTCAAAATTGGTGGACGATATTGACGGTTCCAGAGAGCTTTGTTTGACAGTACCCTCATCCTTTGTTTTCTTGTTATGAATGTAAGGATGAGAATAGTCTCAGACCTATCTAGTGCTGCCATCCAAAATGTGAGCTAATAAGTCAACAAATGACAGTGACAATTAATAGATGGATCAAGTTTTGATGTGCTTTTACAAAGCTCGTTTCAGACTGGCATATTTCTTGTACAAGATCTGGGACAATAAATTGGATTGTAATTGAAACAAAGTGGTTAACAATTCAATATATTTTCTGTAATAAACTAGCCAAGGAAATGGCCCAAAACTTGACATTAATACAATGCCTTTGACAAGGTTTTCACAGATGACATTGTCCAAATGACAAGATACTTTGCCAGATTTTGAAATAATACCGGTAAGAGGTTTCCCGCGGTTTTCGGGCTACAAACTCCAAATAATTCTTTGTTATATTAATTATTGTAAGTAAGTTTTTTTTTAATGTTGTCGCACACTTCGCTTAATAATATTTGTTTGTTATTTTCTGCGATATGTTTTTAATAATATTTTGAAAAAGTTTTTAATCCAAGCAACGACTGGTAGGAGAAATGCAAAGCAAAACCTGGTAGGAGAAATGTCTGAGAAAAAGAAATGCTGGTCGAGATGTCCTTAGTTTATTGAAAAAAGATCTTTTAGCCTAACCTGAACAATACAAAAATTTTGACTGCCTTATTATTTACAATCTGTGCTTTTAACAATAAAATTGGAAGCAACAAAAACCACGATTCTTAATAAGATTATGATCACGATAGATACACAAACAACTCATTCATAAATGCGCATGCCTGAGGCCTAGAAATTGTCTCCGATTAGAACAGGTTCTATTTTCCAATCAATTTAAGATCCAATCTAAGAATCTCATACAATTTACCGTATGATACTGTCCTATTTGAGTTGTTCAAGATATTGAACCATTACTTGTACAAGAATAGGGCCGTCTAAAACGAGCTTAACTTTCTTCCTCTCTAGCAAAGAATTATAGCCAACTAGTTGACGTTTTATAATGAACGAATGTATTATTGTTGGATTGTATAAAATTTTCTGTTAGTTCACTTTAAAACATTAAGTTTAAGAATTTTAGTTACTTCAAGGTTACCAAAACGAATCAACCGAATACAGAAAAACTTTGGCTCACGACTAGCTAATTAGAAAAATATAAAAATCGAGATGATGAGGATGACTGCTTAGAGAGTCTGAAATGATCCTGTGATAACATAGGTGACTTTAAAAAGCAAAAATAACACAACGTGACGGCTTTAAAAACCCCTTCCAAAAAAGAAATACCATAACAACGGTTTGGTTCAAAATTTTTATTTTTTAGAGAAAACCAGAGAAAATCTTTCGATTAAAATGTATGTCTCAGGAAGTTGACGACCTATTATTTGGTAAATTGCCGAAGAAAAAGGGAATTGAAACTTACTTTCTTTAAAAAATGTTCACTTTAAGCTGTTAAGTGGAATTATTTTAGTTACTTGAAGATAATAAAATAATATAAAAAAAATAAGATAAGAATAGCAAAGGAGGTATGGATGACTGAAAGGTGCAAGGAAATTGAAAAATTAGAATGAAAAAATAAAAGAAGTCACCGGTGTGGTGAGTCACTGTGCACTGGTTGCTGACTTCGATGCCAGACTGAGACTGTGGCAGCAATATACAACTCAACTGTTTGATGAATAAAGAACGGAGACATATGACAAACTAAGAATCAATTGAAACGATACACCCCAAATTTTTAATGAACTTTAAAACTGTCTATCTCTAAAGCCACTAAACCGATTTTCGTTGGAGATGCCATTTTGGTAAGATGCATTCGGTTATATGTTTTGCAGGTTTTCTAATACAGGGTTCAACAAAACTTGATGCATGTATGTAAAAACTTTTTGAGCAGATAATTTTGCGGAAAAAAAAATCAAAACCTCTTTTGCTACGGAAGTATGTGGAGATGCATCATACCTCGGGACATATTTGCTGCTTTTTGAATATTTTGCTTGGTTCTATAGATATTTAGTTTTTTCTATAAAAGAGGTATCATTTAACACTGGGGCTCCAATTTGCGTCATACTACAAATATTGACAAAAATTTCATATTGAATTAAAGACTATGCATAGAGCAAGCTAGACGTATAGGCGTAATAAGTGAGAAACGTCTACAGTGGTGAGCAAAAAGTAAATTTTTTTCAAATATCGAAGTGATAATTGAATGTCCACAATTAAGTGATGTGGAACAAAAAGTGTGGATGATTTTGGAATTCCGCTGCTTTATTATTGCAGCTATTAATGATACCTCGGGACCTCTTTCTGTCCTTCTTTATATCTTCCTTAGCTTCAAAAAAAAGTAAGTTTTTCTAAAAGTGTAACATTTCAAGACCATAAGAAAAACAAATCTCCTATTCAATGAGCATTACAACAATTTGAAATTCGACATAGTTATTTGCGAACCAGAGCAATGCCTAATTGTTTAGATGTACAAGGTGGGCCACGAAACTGACACTATGCCTGATTTTTTAATCATTACATTCTGAATTCTGACCGAATGAAACTGAACTTAGAATTTTTTTTTGCATTAATAGAAACAGATTAACCGAATAGCAATGTTTTAGTTGACTACGTTCAGGAAGTACGGCTAATCTGAAGAATGGTGTAACAAGTTGTCACACGTAAAGAAAAGTAACATGAAAACACTAAAAATCCTAAGTTGAATAAATACGAAAAACGTAGAACAATAATAGAAACATTTTGTTAAGCTTTAGTTAAGCTTTAGTTTAGGCCAAATCAGTCTCGCAGGTTACGTAGCCAGGAAATTCTCCGTCGATCGACGCTTCTGCGTCCCACGATCTTCCCCTGCATGATGAGCTGCAGAATTTCATATTTTGAATTACGCATAACATGCCCAAGAAACTCTAGTTTTTCTTCTCTTAATTGTGAAAAGAATTTCCACTTCCTTATCCATTCTTTCCAGAACTTGTTCGTTAGTAATGCGGTCCATCCAGGAGATATTTAACATTCGGCGGTACACCGACCACTTAAGCGATTCCACTCTCTTCGATATTTCCTTGTTCAGTGTCCATCCTTCAAGACCATATAGTAACACTGGAGAGACGTAACACCGCACCATTCTTACTGTCAAAGTCAAAGATATATTTCGGGCTGTCAGCAGTTTTATCAGTTTCATACATGTTGCTCAATTCTTGACAAGATTTCTTGTTTGTGGGCAACATTTTCATATATATATATATATGTATAACATCTTTATTTCCAGGAAAATAGGCTATCGACCATTTGGTCTTTCTGCCCATGTTATAATATTACACAAATGAATTCCATATACAAATATTACAAACTTAGGGAAAGGAAGAAAAGCGACTCATTTCTGAGCTTGGCCTCTCTACGTTTGGAAATGTTCCATTAGGGTGGTTGTAGGGAAAACGAAGCGGGACTGTCTATTTTGTCTTGTTAGCAAAGTGGGTTCAGTAGAGTCATATTGTGTGGGTTGTTTTTCCATTTAGTCTGAAGTTGTATCAGTCTTTCACTTATTTTTGTCATGTGTGTGCGTTCGTAGAGTAGTTGGTTGGAAGGATTGTGCAGCTGGTTTTCGGGGTGTCTTATCTTGGTTATCATTCTTAACGCGATTTGTTCTGTTGTTTGTGTGTATTGTTTAGTTTTCTCTGACGCATTTGCTCTTAGCACGTGTCCATAGTCTAACAGTGGTCTGTAAATGGATTTGTATATTTTTATAGCCGTTTTTGTGCCAACATTTTCATTTGTGATAGTTCCTAGGTATTTGAAGTGATGGACTTGCTCAACCCTCTTATTGCGTATAGTCAGCTGACCACTGATGTTCCTTTTGGATATTATTAGCATTATTGTTTTATTGATATTAATATTTAGCCCATAATCTTCGCTAACTACTGTTACTTTGTCTACCAGTCTCTGCAGATTTTTGAGGCAGCTTACTATTACAGCTATATTGTCAGCGTACCTAATGTTCTTGACAGTTCTGCCATTGATCGCTATACCCGCCGGCTCCTCTTCCAATGCCTGCCGAAAAACAAACTCCGAGTAAATGTTAAATAGCACAGGAGAGAGAACACACCCCTGTCTGACTCCCTTCCGAATACTAATTTGTTCTGTCAAAGAATTGTCATATTTCACTCTAGAAATTTGTCCCCAGTAGAGATTTGATATTACTCGGACATCGTGGTAATCAATGCCAAGCCTTTGGAGTATATCCAGAAGCTTTTCATGCTTGACATTGTCGAACGCCTTACTATAATCTATGAAGCATACGTAAAGGTCTTGGTTTACATCTAGGCATCTCTAAGACAAGACATTCAAAGCAAAGATGGCCTCTCTTGTGCCCATTCTGTTGAGGAATCCAAATTGTGTGTCTGATGTTTCAGCTTCACATTTTTTGTATTTTCTAGTATGTATAATTTTTATAAAGATCTTCAGAACCTGACTCATCCAACTTATCAGTCTGTGATCATCACACTTTGGCGCTCGAGATATTTTTGGGATAGGAACAAAGGTGGAAAGCAGCCATTCTCTGCGAATTACTCCTGATCTATAAATGCTATTGAATAGATCCATTATGACACTGATTGAACGCTCATCCAGCAGTTTCAAGACCTCACAATGCACCTCATCTGGCTCTACTGCGTTACCGGATTTTGAGGTTTTGATGGCATACTCTACTTCTTCTTTCGTTATTTCTGGAGCGCTTTCTGATATAAACTAAGAATCAATTGAAACGATACACCCCAAATTTTGAATGCACTTTAAAACTGTCTATCTCTAAAGCCACTCAAGCTATTTTCGTTGGCGATGCCATTTTGGTAAGATCCATATATGGACTGCTTTAAGTGGTTATGTACTCGGTTATATGTTTTGCAGGTTTCCTAATACAGGGTTCAACAAAACTTGATGCATTTTTGTAAACACTTTTTGAACAGATAATTTTTGCAGAAAAAAAATTCAGAACGTTGTTTGCTACGGAAGTATGTGAAGACGCGTCATACCTCGGGACGTATTTAGTGTTTTTTGGATATTTTGTCTGGTGCCATAGATATTTACTTTCTTCTATAAAAGAGGTATCATTTAACATTGGTCCTCCAATTTGCCCCATAATACAATTATTGATAAACATTTCATATGGAATATAAAGACTATGCATAGGGCAAGCTAGACGTATAGGCGTAATGGCTATAAAGTGAGACACATCTACAGCGGCGAACAGAAAGTAAAATTTTTTCAAATATCGAAGTGATAATCGAATGTCCACAATTAAGAGATGTGGAGCAAAATGTGTGGACGATTTTGGAATTCCGGTGCCTAATTATTGCAGCTATTAATAAGACCTCGGGAATTTTCGCTGTTCTTCTTTACATCTTCATTAGTTTAAGAAAATAGTAAGTTTTTTTAAAAGTGTACCATTTCAAGACCGTAAGAAAAACAAATCTCCTATTCAATGAGCATTACAACAATTTAAAATTGAACGTAGTAATCTGCGAACCAGAGCACTGCCTAATTGTTTAGATGTACAGGGTGAGCCATAAAACTGACATTAATCCTAATTTTTTTAACCTTTACATTTTGAATTCTGACTGAATGAAACTGAACTTCGAACATTGTTTGTATTAATAGAAAGAGAGCGAGTCAACCGATAGTAGCAATTTTTTATTCGAATACGTTCAGGAAGTACGGCTAATCTGAAGAATGGCGTATAACAACAAGAAGTCATACGTAAAGATGAATAACTGAGGGCCTTGAAAACACTAAAAGATACTAAGTTGAATAAATAGGAACATCGTAGAACAATCCAAAGCTTAACAAAATTGTTTTTAAGAACTTAAAAACTTTCAACTGCGTTCGAGAAACTTTGAATAATTCCAAATCCTTGAAAGCAATAATTCATCTAGGCTGACAGTCAAAGCAATGTCGACTCTTTTAGAAGTATAGTTGTAATATCATAAAATGTCACTGATAAAATATTATTCAGAAAAAAAATATATTAAAAATAAGAAAATAAATAAAATTTACAGCTTACTAAAAATATGGAAACAATAATAAAAACATTTTTTGTTAAATGCTAATTTTGGATGAATGATAATCTGATGTGCTTGTGGCCCTATATTTGTTAGTACCTGGTTGCAGCACCATGAACTTGCAGCATTGCATCTACTCGCCTAGGCATACTATCTATCAGATTCCTAATAAAATCTTGAGGAATGGCTTCCTAAGCATTCAATATTGCTTGCACCAAATCATAAAAATTTTGAAGAAAGTTTACTTTTTGTTCTACTGTAGATGTGTCTGACTTTAAAGCCACAAAACCCTCATCATTTATGATTTGGTGAATAAGCTGTTAATTTTGTTGCTTTGTCATTTTTAATATAATTTTTCTCTGAGTAAAATTTAATCAGTTACTTTTTATGATATTACAACCATACCTGTAAAAGAGTGGACATTGCTTTGCCTGTCAGCCTAGATGGATTATTTTCAAGGCTTTGGAATTACTTAAAGATTCTCGAACGTAGTTGAATATTTTTAATTTCCTAAAAACAATTTTGTTAAGCTTCTGCGAGACTGATTTGGACTCTCATCTATCAAACTATTTCGGACAGCTGCCTCTAAAGTTAGAATAGCCATGATGATCAGCAAACTCCGAAGGTGAAGCTGAGATCAAGAAGAAGAATAAAAAAAATATAAAAAGAAAAAAGAATATAAAATAGAACAACGTGACGTTTTTTTTTAAACCCCAAACTAAAAAAGGGACGCCACAAACCAACTTTAGTGAAAGTCTTTGTTGATTTCTTGAGAAAACTAGAGAAAAACGTTGTGTTAAAATTTTAAATTTTGCGACCTGAAAGTAACGATTACCTATTATCTGGTAACTTGCCAAAGAGTAAAAGAATTGAAATGTTTTTCTCTAAAAAATTCTGTTAATTCGTTTTAAAGCATCTTAGTTACTTTAAGGTCATTATGATTACCAAAACGTATTTCAGTAGGTTAACAACTGAAAAATCAGAAAATCGAGATGCTGAGAAAATTGAGTGCTTAGAAAGGTGACCCTGTGGTAGCATAGGTTACTTTGAGGTCAACGAAATAACGCAACGTAGCGGTTCTAAAAACCCCGGTTAAAAAGGAAACCATAACAATAGATTAGTTTAAAATGTTTTATAAATTTCTAGAGAAATGTAGAGAAAAAGCTTCTGTTAAAATTCAAAGTTTTGAGATGCCTTTGAGCTTTGAGCTTGAGAATTCAGTCAGTTCACTTTAAGATATTGAATCAATCAAATACATAAAGAAAACTTTGAATCACGGTTAACTAAGTAGAAAAATAAGAAAGTTAAGATATTAAAAAAATTGAGAGCTTAGAAAGGATTAAATGACCTTGTGGTAGCATAGGTGACTTTGAAGTCACTGAGTTTTTGCTTGAAAAATAACCCGTCGCGGCTCTAAAACCTATTTAAACAAGACACCATAACAACACTTTGATTTAACGTTTTTATTCATTTGTAGAGAAAGCTAGAGAAAATATAATAAAAATGAATCTCTATAAGTTTTCAGCTAAGCGCCAATAATGACTAGAGGGGAACCCTCCATCTGTTAAAATCAAACGCCTCCTTTGTCACCTGAGAGTAATACTTACCAATTATTTGGTAAAATGTTAACAAAATGTACCTTTACTTATATTTTCTTTGTAAATATTTGTTAGTTTACTTTGAGAAAAAAATCGATTATACCAAGGTTATCAAGGGTAGGTTAGTTACCAAGGTTACCAAGAATACGAAAACGAATAAATCAAATCCTAAAAAAAATAGTAAATTGAGACACATGTGAAAATTTGTACTTGATAAATTACCTTTCTTACTGATTTGCGTTCTAATTAAAGGCAAACAACTCCCTGTTGGCTTCATGGTTAAAGATGCCATGAGGAAAATCTATTTTTGTCCTTTCATGGCCTTGTGTGTATAGGCTCTTAGCGAGCATTTGTACGGAATATTGCGTCAGTAACACTTTGCGTTTATGATTTCGCAGTGAATGTTCGCAAGCTGGAAAATCTCTGATGAAGACCCAAATACAAATCGAAACGTTGGCGATTTATAGGCTGTTTTTACTTGTCCTACAGCCTTACAACCAATTTTTCAGCTCTCGACATTGTAAAACATCTCACCGCTTTTCCGTAGATTTATGGCGTTAAGCCGCGAACTCAAGGTCTCCAATTTGTCGACCAACTAAAGCTGTACTGATGAAGAGTAGACCCCGAAACTAGTATGCAGATGGGTTGATCGACAAATTGGTGACCACCTACTCCTTACACTTCGTTCTTGTTCCGATAACCTGCGAGGTACAGAGCATTATGGGCTGCTTCTCGAACTGAGAGTCGTTTGCCCTGCATTATTGGATCTAATAGGCTGGTGGATGTCTCCTGCTCCTGCTTTGTATAACATCTCACCACTCTTTCGTAGATTTTTGGATTTAAACTCCGAACTCACGGTTTCCAATTTGTCGACCAGCCAAAGCTGTACTGATGAGGGGTAGACCCCGAACCCCGAAACAGTATGCAGATGGGTGGATCGACAAATTGGTGACCACCTACTCCTTACACTTCGTTATGGTTCCGATAACCTGCGAGCTACAGAGTAATATGGGCTGCTTCTAGAATTGAGAGCCATGTGCCATGGCAGTATTAGATCTAATATGCTGGTGTATGTTCCTTGCTCCTGCTCTGTACAACTTTCTCACCGCTCTTCCGTAGAACTTTGGCTTTAAGCCGCGCACTCACGGTCTACAATATGTCGACCAGCGAAAGCTGTACTGGTGAAGGGTAGACCCCGAAACTAGTTTGCAGATGGGTTGATCGACAAAATGTTGACCATCTACTCTTTACACTTCGTTCTGGTTCTGATAACCTGCGAGGTACAGAGCAATATGGACAGCTTCTCGAACTGAAAGCCATCGGCCATGCAGTGTAAGATCTAATACGCTGGTGGATGTCGCCTGCTCCTGCTCTGTAGAACATCTCACCGTACTTGCGTAGATATTTGGCTTTAAGCCGCGACCTCACGGTATCCAATTTGTCTTCCAGCCAAAGCTGTACTGGTGAGGGGTAATCCCGAAACTAGTATGCAGATGGGTTGGTTGACCAATTGGTGACCACCTACTCTTAACACTTCGATCTGGGTCCGATAACCTGCGAAGTACAGAGCAATATGGGCTGCTTCTCGAACAGAGAACCATCGGCTATGCAATACTAAATCTAAAACGCTGGTGGATGTCGCCTGCTCCTGCTCTGTACAACATCTCACCGCTCTTCTGTAGATTTTTGGCCTTAAGACGCGAACTCACGGTCTCTAATTTTTCAACCAGCTAAAGCTATACTGATGAGGGGTAGACCCCGAAACTAGTATGCAGATGAGTTGATCTACAAATTGGTGACCACCTACTCTTTGCACTTCGGTCTGATTCTGATAACCTGTGAGGTACAGAGCAATAAGGGCTGCTTCTCGAATCGAGAGCCATCTCCCATTCAGTATTAGATTTAATACGCTGGTGGATGTTGCCTGCTACTGATCGACCAGCCAAAGCTGTACTGATGAGGGGTATCCTCCGAAACTTGTTATCATATGGGTTGATCGACAAGTTGGTAACCCCTTACTCTTTACACTTCGTTCTAGTTCTGATATATTACGAGATACAGGGCAATATATGCTGCTTCTCGAACTGAGAGCCATCGACCATGCATGGTATTTGTTAGAAAAAGTAATAGGCATATACTTTGTTGTCTATTATATTTTAAGGTAACTCGCGTAAAACTAGTACAAGTGAGTGTTGCACAATAAAATAAGTATAAAGGTCTACGGAAGTGTAAAAGACATCTACTCTAAACGCGGTTCTGCTTTGGACTAACATTCTTCTCAACCAGGCTTCTTGGGTCGGGGCTTCCGGTGGTCATCCTTTTATCGTCCTCAGGCCCTTGGCTGTAAAACGAAAATATATCGTGCCCCAGGTAGAGACAAGCTTTATGACACTGTTACTTCTTATTCATAATCTTAATGACATTCTTATACTAGCATATAATTAACAGTTAATCGAAGCACTATAACCTTATTCTAACACCCTTCCTCTTCGATTAATAGAATGTATAGTTTATGCATATAGGCCACTCATTTTAACAAAATAATTTAATCTGTTCAACAGCTTTGTGAGCATATCTGCCAGCATATGTTCTGTAGGGCAGTACTCAAACTTCATCATCCCTTTATCATGCAGGTCTTTTATAAAATGGAATTTGGTGTCAATATGGTTCGTGCGGTTGCTAGACCTTTTATTAGTGATCAACTTAAGGCAGCTTTGATTGTCTTCATATATGGTTGCTGCTTTTAGTTGTGTCCCTAAAAAATCTTCTATTAGGCGACAGATCCAAATTGCTTCTTGACATGCTTCTGCTAGTGCAATATATTCAGCCTCTGTAGAGGATAAGGCCACACACGTTTGCTTGCGACATGCCCAGCTTATTGTTGCGTTCAAAAACTGAAACACATATCCACTATTAGATTTACGAATTGCTCTATTTCCTGCCCAATCCGCATCTGCATAACCAATTAGATGATCTTCCTTTCTTGTATTTCCAAGGGTCAGCTCGTAATTTTTAGTGCCCTTTAGGTAACGGACAATTCGCTTTAGCTCCTTCCAACCTGCCACTAAAGGTTGTTTATTGAACTGACTCATAATTGTTACACTAGCCGCTATATCGGGCCTTGTGACTACTGCTAGGTACAATAATGCTCCAATGAGTTGTTGGTACCGCTGACCATCTTGCATTGGTGTCTCATCTTTTCTACTTTTGATGTAGCCTGTATCCAGTGCCGTATGGGAAATTTTTGCTTCTTCCATATTAAATTTATTGAGAATGTCATCAACATATCTTGATTGGTTTATGCAGTAAAAACCTTCTTGATTTCTTCTTACTTCATTTCCGAGGTATTTCTGTAGAATTCCTAAATCAGTTAAATGGAATTTGTGGAATTTGTTGTGCTTTATCTGAAGCAATTAAGAAGTCATTTACATGAACTATCAGGTAAATAACGCCCCCTTCAAAATCCTTTTTATAGAAGCATGGGTCTGCTTCACTTTCTATAAAACTGAATTTTATTAGAGTGTTGTGCAGTTTATTATGCCAAATTTTTGCAGCTTGCTTTAGTCCGTACAATCCCTTCTTCAATTTGCACACCATGGGCGTCCCTTCCTGATTTTCTGAATGGTATCCATCTGGCTGCATCATGTATATAGTTTCTTGCAGTTCTCCATTGAGGAAAGCAGTCTTCGCATCGAAATGTTTTACTGTGAAATTTTTGTTTCCGGCTATAGCCAATAGTAATTTAAAGGTTGTATGCTTTACGACTGGTGCAAAAACTTCATCGTAATCAGTTCCATAATTCTGTGAGAAGCCTCGAGCCACAAGTCTCGCCTTGTAGCGATCTACTCCACCATCGATGCTCCTTTTTGTCTTGAACACCCATTTGCAAGAAACAATATTTTGATTCTCCGGTTTTTGCACGATATCCCACGTATTGTTTTCTTGCAGTGAGTTGATCTCTTCATCCATTGCCCTTTGCCACGCCGCTGCGTTCGGTCCTGATAATGCCTCATCTCGACTTTTAGGGTCTTCTTGGGCTAACTTTATTGTGGCCATATAACGATCGGGTGGAACACCACGATTTTCTCGGGCCGATCTTCTTAAAACGGTAGTTGCTGATACATCTTCTGAATATTCCTCCGGAGCGTCCTTTTCTTTAGTAATGGGGTCTTTTGTTGATTCGTCGGATAAATCTAAATTATAGACATTTTCGGTAATGTCGTCTGGATCTCCTTTTACTACCAAATCACTTTCATTTTGTCCAGAAATATCACATCTCTGCTGATAATCAGTTTATTGTTTTTTTGATCAAAGCATCGAAATGCCTTAGATTCCTCACTGTAACCAATAAATGATACCTTTTTTGCCTTTTCGTCAAGCTTCCTTCTTTGCTCTTTGGGAATTTGCAGTTCATATGGTGTCTTTCCTGTGGTTTTAGTAGGCACGCGATTCTGTAAGAAGTTTGCTGTATTGACGGCTTCAGCCCAAAATACTTTATCAAGTTTTGCATCTAAAAGCATGCATTTTGCCATCTCAATTAATGATCTGTTCTTTCTTTCTGCAGCTCCATTTTGCTGAGGAGAATATGCTGCTGTATATTGAATCCGAATGCCTTGCCCCTTTAGGTAGTTTTGAAGCTCCTTATTTACATATTCTTTTCCTCTATCAGACCTAATGCATTTTGGAGTTTTCTTGAATTGAGTTTTAGCCATTTCAATAAAATGCTTTATGTATTTTGTTGCCTCGTCTTTTGTTTTCAAAAAATATACTGCCGTATATCGTGAGTAGTCGTCGATTACGGTCATTAAATATTTTTTGCGACTATGCGTCATTGTTTGCATTGGTCCGCAAACATCTGTGTGCAAAAGATCCAAAATTGCATCACTTTTATTGTATGACTCTTTTGGGAAAGGCTGGCGAGTCATTTTTGACTTTATGCAGCATTCGCACTCTGCTCGAACTCCGCAATCTTTAATATTAATACCTGTTGCTAAGTTCCTTTTGGTAAATTCTCTTATTGCAATTATGTCTCGATGCCCAAATCGCCGATGCCAGGTATGTTGGCAATTTGTGTCGTGTTTGAGGTTTATTGCTGCACAGACCTTTTCGTTGGTTACCTGGAGTCTATAAAGTTCTTCGCCAAGAGATCCATCTTTGGCGACAGCATGGGTTTTTCCTTCCATCTGTTCAGCTTTTGTCAACCTTTTTACGGATATTAGGTTTGACCCAAACGACGGAACATAGAACATCCTCAAGTACCAGCTCACTTTCTTTGCCGGCGATGACACATTTTATGGTCCCTGAGCCTCTTCCTTGAACTTCACTTCTTTTATTGGCGTCCGCTAATTGTACGTAGTTTCTGGCGGTGTGGTCGAGTTTTGCGAAAAATTCCTTTGAATTCGTCATGTGGCTTGTTGCTCCTGAATCTATAAACCACATGTGCTTATCATCCTTAATAGCACTAAGACATGTATACTTTTCAGGTTTTTGTATGATTTTTTCTTTTATGTTATCCACCACCATGAAGAGATTGGCCCTTGATATATTTTCCATATCTGTAGCTTCATTTGCCTTTTCCTTTCTAGCTTTCCAAGATTTATATTTTCGGCAATCCCTTTTTACATGTCCTTTCTTTTTACAGAAGAAGCAGTCCCCATTTTGTGCACTCTCCTTAGTTTTGCTGAGTGTACTTTTCAGTGCTGACTCACAGTTCTGGGGTTCATCCCTTATAATCTTATTTCCTTGGCGCCTTTTATACTCATCAATTAACTTACTTATGATGAACTGACTTGTTATATCAGTTTCGGGCCTGCTCTCGAGTGCTGTAACAAGAGTATCGTAAGATTCTGGAAGGCTACCCAGAAGAAGTGCTGCTGTTAAACTGTCCGGCAAATCTTGTCCAAGAGCTGAGAGCTGATTGATATGGTTTGAAAAACTTGAAATGTGATTTTCCATATCGCCATCTTCTGTTAAGGTTGTTCGGCATATTCTTTTCAACAATAAAACCTTACTCGTCAACGTCGACTTTTGGTGATATTCCTTTAGTGAGTTCCAGGCCTCTTTCGCTGTTTTCGCCTTCCTTATATGGAGTAATTGGTCATCTTCTACTAGTAAACCAATTCTGGCACGCGCTTTATCCTTATGCTTCTTCCACGTGGCTAACATACTAGTTTCCGTTTCAGCGGGTTGGTCTTCAGTTATTACATCCCACAAGTTTTCATCTATTAGCATTAGCTCCATCTTGTAACTCCATATAGAGTAGTTTTCTCCGTTAAGCTTTCCAATGGCATACCTTAGTGAGCCCTCTGCCATTGTTGTATCAATGTTTTTTACACTTTACACTTACTGTTTTTATTCACACTTTATAAACTGTCTATCTCACTAGCACTGTTTACTCTGGGCCCATAACCTGTTAGAAAAAGTAATAGGCATATACTTTGTTGTCTATTATATTTTAAGGTAACTCGCGTAAAACTAGTTCAAGTGAGTGTTGCACAATAAAATAAGTATAAAGGTCTACGGAAGTGTAAAAGACATCTACTCTAAACGCGGTTCTGCTTTGGACTAACATTCTTCTCAACCAGGCTTCTTGGGTCGGGGCTTCCGGTGGTCATCCTTTTATGGTCCTCAGGCCCTTGGCTGTAAAACAAAAATATATCGTGCCCCAGGTAGAGACAAGCTTTATGACACTGTTACTTCTTATTAATACTCTTAATGACATTCTTATACTAGCATATAATTAACACTTAATCGAAGCACTATAATCTTATTCTAACAGTGTTAGCTAAAGTTAAACTGCGGGGTAGACCCCGAAACTAGTATGCAGATGGGTTTATCAACAAATTGATGACCACCTACTATCTTCAAATACATTATGACACTAACATTGGATTGCAATATGTGTTATAGTACCTGCTCATTATGTTGTTTGTGAAGTAATTTCAACAACGCTAGTCTTTATCCCGTAGTGCATAAATATCTAAAAAAAATTACTTTACACTAGAACAGACGCCAATGCTCTTTTAGGAGCTTTAGCTTCTATTTTGGAGTTTAAGCCTATTCCAACAAAAATTCAAAAATATTAACCAGTTTGAGGAGACTAATTGCAACTTTTCAGTTTTCAGAAAATGTAAATATCCCGTCTTACGAACCGGTTTTCTAGTTATTAACTTAATAAAGGTATCAAAATTGTTTTTTCCTTCTTTTCGCGAATTGAACTCTCGGAGACAACAACACGCAATTAGAGAGGCAACCTTTTTTCTTCATTTGCCCAGGAATTACGACCTTGCCTACTCACAAGTTGTTTTTGATATTTAGGATTGAGTATCTTGTTTCGAATATCAAGATCAAGATAAATGGATCGCGATTGCTAGATAAACAAAAATCAAGACTTTTAAGCATTGTAATAAATATGCAGAAGCTTGTTGAAATGCTAATTTCAGACCTGCTAAAGAGCGACTTCTTAGCCTAGCACATTGCATATTTATTTATTTATTTATTTATTATCACCTGGTAAAAAGACCATAGCAAATCGGTAAAATTAGCCATTCACCAGGCGGTGCCGCGAGATTTGTACAGGAACGTCGAAAAAGTAGTTCGCTCGACCGCAAACGGATAAACCGCAATTACTGCAAGTTTTTCAAGGCACATTCGCGACAATTGATGATACAAAAGGCTGACCATTTACATACCTTTGCATCGATTAAGATTGGATTAAAATTCAACAATTTGCTCCTGAATTCGAAATCGTTCATTGAGCGACTTCTTATTTGTCTGGTCGTCAGCTTTAATATTTATTGCCGCTTGCGCCTTATCGGCGCATATTAGTTTTTGCTGCTAATTGCATTAAGGCATTTTAGTGTCACATTCTGAGTGAGTTTATACATAAAGCCGCATTTTCCTCGGAGGAGGTATAAAAACGTCAGCGGTCCATATATTTTCGGCTCCAGCCCAAACAACTGTCGCTTACATTCTTTTGCTTGCCACCGGATACCTACTGGATGTCACCTCGTAAATCCTTTTTGAAATATTACCATATGCAGATGAATAGAATAATTTAGTTGACAGCATAAAGTGGGACAGACAGGAACTGATATAAAAAAGTTGCTAGTTTTCATCCAACGGAAAAAACGAAAATGTCAGAAGGGCAAAGGGAAGATTTCGTTACGTGTTGGAGTCATGCCCTTTGCACAACAAACTGTAATGGGGAAATTAAAATGGAATTAGGCTTGTAAAGGAGCGACATCACACTGACAAAAGATAATCCCCAAATCCTGGGGAAGTTACGTGTGAGTAAAAATGCAATTTCGCCTCCGACTGACAAATTTCTTTTTGAACGCTCCTTCCCCGATATCTTGTTATACTTTCCGGGGGGTTATCCTCCTTGATTGGCTGCCATGGAACCGAGGTAGATGTGTAACGTTACCAGAAAAAGTCCAATGGGTGTATTTTCATTCTATTGAAGTTATACCTATTCTCGATAATGGTAACGTAAATGTTGCAAAATGGTAATTAGATTATAATATGTGATGGCACCTATTTATCATTGGTGGTGAATGCAAGAAGGGATCACCAGATTAGCTCGATGCATAAGACAATGACAATCAACCATTCTGTCACTCAATGACCTAGCAGATATGGACAGAGCTAACCAATGCCGATATTTCCCTAAAAATGGTCCCTCTTTTTGGCCATCCAACATTTTTAAGGTTTCCTTGACGTAATTTTGTCGTGAGCACCCTTCATACCAGCATAACAGCAGCTTAAAACCGGATCAGATTATCGATTTCGTGCACGTTACATCACAATTTGAACTTAGGGGTTCGTCAACATGACCTCACCTCTTTAATTCACATATAAATTAGCATTTATTTATTTATTTTTAATTATCCTAAATAGAGCAAGGCTTAGTTTTGCTGGGGGCGTTCTAAGATCGTCAAACTTGATACCGGAGCTTACTTCTGTGCCAAAATAAGTGGTAAGGAGAGCAATATTTTGTGAATTAGTTATCTACCACCAAGTACCACCAACTGTTTGAAATACTCGTAAACTTCTTATATCTCAAAACTACTTTAAGTTAAGACAAAGAGCATGGAAATAGAAGTTTGGAATTCCCAGTAGTTTCCACTGTTATAAAATCTGAAAAAGAATGGATTATTGTGATGGTATCATATGATTACTTTGCTGCAATCTGGAATAAGATATTTAGTCATTTGTAGACGTGAGTTCTAAGCGCCATATCGCCGCCATTTTTAAGGTTTCCACTACTAAAAAGGGCCAAAGCTTTAAAAGAGGAGGAGGGTCTCCAGATTGGCTCGTTGCTGTCACCTGATATACCATAGGCAACCCGCAAAACACTAACTATTGGAGATTTATTTAAATAGGAAATTTTACCATATACAATAAATAAAATAATTTTAAAAACCTCGTTTAACGAACACAGGGTTGATAGAAATCCAATTATATTTCATCACAGTACCTATGGTTAAATGATTGAACTTCTTTTTGCAACACCCTGTATAAATGCGTGAAATTTATACCAGGTAAAACAAAAAATTTTTGTAGAAAAAAAACTTTTTTTGTCATTTTAGCCCAACTTATTGCCCCCCTTTTCAAGTCTCACAGTACAAATATGCTCCATGTGTAATATAAATGAATAGAACTTTCTGAATCGTAATAAAAAATACGAACCGTTTTTAACATACGATATGCATCACAATAGACAAGAAATTAACATAAGGGTTGTCGACCTGGTCTAGAAAAAATCAAGGGCAGGAAAAGGGTTAAGGCCAGGTAAAAAACCTAAACAGATGGGGTTTCACTTTTTTTCTAAACTTCGAATCAAATCCACACAATGCTGAGTAATGAATATTCCACTTTTTTGTCGCTTTTGATAGTTTTAGACGGGGGCCAGGCAGGATAAACTTGGGTGTTTGAAGATTATCCTTTCTAGGATTTAAATATTTGTTGAAATCGTTTATAACTGTCTAAAAAGGAATAGGTTATAGCAGAAGTAAAAGAAGGTTTAGCAGAAAGGTAATTGACGGTTTTACATAAGAAGTTAATGAGATATTTAGATAGATAAGTGGTAAATACCAATTACAGCAGTATGTAATAAAAATTAAGAATACTTTGCTCAGTACCACCTTAATAGCAGCACTTTAGCTTTTTTTTGACTTCAACTTTATTAATTCCTTAATTACCCCCTGATTACGATTTGTATAAAAAGAGGTAAATATCCTAGAAGCCCAAGCCTAAGATTATTACCATCAAGTACTGAATTAAATCGCCTTTAATTATGATATTAAGTATTTATTTGACTGACGTCTAACATTTTGTTATTGAAGATGTTAAGATGCCTAATAGAGTTTGTTTTCGTTCGTATCATCACACAAAACCAGAGTTATTAAATAAACCGGTACTTCTGGAGTCTCATCTTGCATCGCCTGGATATTTTCGATTTTGGTACTTTGCGATCTCAGATATTTCAATCCTAAAATCTGCAAACAATATCTTACTATAACTTTCATTGACAAAATACATATTCCACAATATTCCTTAGTGTTGCATTCTTGTTTTTATTTTCTATATTGACGTTTCTATATCAGTTGCTTTTAGTTTTGTATTTTTCAATTTTTGGAAATTATTTCCTGGATGTGGTTTGACTCTTTTTTTTGTTTTAATTTTCATAGACATATTAATTTTACTGCTCTCATTTTTTTTAATTATTCCTTTATTACAACACCACCATATTTTGATTAATACCATATTTTGATAAACACCATATTTTGATTAATATTTAGAACCATTAACAAGGTACCCCTACTTGCTTCACAAGAGTATTCCAACCTCACTTTATTTTTTTTCGTTCTTCATGTCATGGTCTAATCTTTTTCCATTTTTGTATCATCTATTGTTTCATTTGTTTTACTAGATTCATTTCAGACACTCGTGAAAATAGTGTTGTTATGCAAAGTGTAACCTTCTTCTCTACACTTTTTATTAACATGTTTTGCTGCTTTTATATTTTTTTTGTTTAACGTGATGATTTACCCACTTATCACATGTCACACACTAAATACGTTTATTTGGGTTTTAAAAGTATTGGCCAGTAAATATGTTGATTCGAAGCTGGTGACGTATTTAAAAAAAAATAAAAGTTTGCAAAGCCACATAATATGCGAACGGCAGGTTTGGGTAGGTGGAAAGCTAGGTCATGGTTCAAAATTACATAAAAAGGGTTGAAGCTTAGTATAGTTAGATAAGCTAGACCTGTTAATTGGGCGCAACTCAATTTAAGTTACAGATATAGCTAAAACATTAAAATTGAGAAAATTATCATAGAAAGTAATTGATGCTCATATTGTTTAGGTGATCAAACCAAAATAAAACCAACAGGAATTATTAAAATTACGCACATTTATTTATTATGGTGTTAGTTCTTACCTATGGTTAGTGCAAGTACTCTTGGTTATTAAATCTACTCCTACCAGTTTAAGTACTTGGCCAGTTTCTAGGGCTTTCTTGCTAGTTGAGGTAGATAATCAGTGTATAATGTGTGTTAATGCTGGACGGTTTAAAACCTAAGTCATCACCGTCACCAACGGCCATCTTCGGCAAAAGGAGCTCAAAATCCAGACGGTTTACGACCTAAGAGCCATCACCGTCACTAACGGCTCAATTTTCGGCACACGTTCAAGATGAAGGGTATGCACTTGTAAGATCCAAAAAACAGGAGGTATTGAGTTTTAGTATTCAAACTTTGAACCTATTAATTGAACAAAGAAAGGCTTAGATAAATTTAAATTAATTAAAGGAAGTCTTACCCCAAAATATGAGAATATTTTACCATAGGCACATGTCTAGGCTGTAGCCGTTTAGGGACAGGCTCACGTCCGATGTGCCCTGGACAGTGGTGAAGTTGGAAAAGAGATCTTCAAACGTTTTTGCCTTTACCACCTGGGCTCAGAATTGGTTAAAAAACGGAAATTAAAAAAAATATCAAAAAGGGGAAATAAAATGAAGGAGAAAATGAACCACGAAATATGAAAATTCTGCCATTGTTGCTAAATAAAAGATAAATTTAGGGAAAGTATTAGAAGAGCACATGAAGAAAATAAGGGAATCTAAGTAAAAATATTGGTGAAATTTGGCAATGCTGTACACAGACAGCAAAATAATTAAACAACCCACAGACACATGTCAATGTCCACAAAAGTTAACTTTTAAAGGATTTCTGGCCATAGAGCTTGAAGTAGAAGATCGCATAGGAACGATAATCAAGGTGAAGAAGCATGGCGGCCAAGGTAATCATATTTCTTTGGAAATAAAATGATATTTTACAGGTGATTTATGAAAGAATGAGAGGAAATCCAGTAGATTATCTTTCACTATCACCCCTACAAGCAATTGCGATCGTTTCTGCACTTTAAGTCTCTATTTTACGAGCCTCTATTCCTTCGGTTTCAGTCACCTTCTCAGGAGCAACTATCTTACTTTTAGCTGGCGATATGTCCTCCACAATAAAAAATACACGAACGAAAATGTTACTAAGAAGCTCTGTACAGTCAATATCAGTAAGTAGCTCTGTACAGGATCAGTATTCTATCTTCACTCATAGATGAAAAGTTATGCTGAAGGTTATATCTTCCCATTCTTGAGTAAATCTTTGGTAAGAATTTCGTTGTTCATTCATATTTAAGTTGTTAATAAATCCTGTGTTAATTGGCAACTGTCTGATGCCACTCAATTTCTTGTTATCTGGTGCATTGTGTTCAAAGAACTTGCGGAATGAATCCAGATCATCGCTTACTGTTGTAACATTATCCTGCAGTAAATGCGGTTTCAGTACTTTGAAGTATGTGCTTCAATAAATGTTTGAAAGACTGTGAAGGCTTACACGGTCGACCAAAATACAATGACGTTTCTTTTGATGCAATTTTTGCAATTACGCACTCATGGACTGCTAACTCAACGCGGCGTCATGTCTATCTTTTCTAGTACTACGCGAATTGGTTTCTGCAACCCTGGTAGGGGTTGTAAGAATGATGTGTTGGTCTTGTTTTTCATTAATATTTTTTTAATTTCCAGTGTTGTTTTTGTTCTATCAATCTTCTTTTTGGCCGAACTATTTTTACCTCTGTAATTTTCGCAGGCCCAATGCTGCTTTTTCTTATGATGTCGCAGAATATAGGCTAGAGATTTATCATCTCCAAAGGTGAAGCTGTCATCTGCCTTAAAAATACGAGTTGATTTTTAATTATGGTAGAACGGGTCGATTACGACGTCGATGTTCTCCTTCTGGTGAGCCTTTTTTACTAGACTCATTTTCTGGCTGATCCTTTTACTTGATTCATTATCTGGCTGATCAGTGGAATCAGCAACAATAAACATATCGTCAATCACAACCATGCATTATTGCTGCCCTTAATTAGAGTTTTCCATCTGCTTATTTGGTAAATTATGACCATTCTACCATGATTGTTCCTTAGAAACTGTTGACAGTGGAATGTCGAAAGAGGTGCCAAAAGAAACGTCGAAGAATTGTTTTTCTTCGAGTACAAGTGTTTTCCGGGCTTTGAAGTCGTGGTCCAATGGAATTTCCTTTTGACATTTCGTTTACAGTAGCCGCAAACATTATCAAAAGATGAGGCAATGGGTGAAGTGAGCTCCCGACGTTGACTGCTTCCAATGTGGTGAGACCCTTGGTATTTATTCCCACGCCGCGCCGTGCCGTAGCGCTACAGTGGAGGGACTGAGGTGGGGGTAGTGGTGACGTGGGCTTTGGGCGCACAAGTATGTAATAAAACTCACTTCCAGTCCCCCATATAGAAACGTAATTTCCTCCTTCCTCTGGAAATTGTTGTCTTATTTAAAGATCTTAATGGCCTCTCTCGTCAGCCTCGGATAGAAACGCAGGGATTGATATAAGATATCCACCTCATTGGAAAGAATGTTGCGACATTCGGAGAGAGCGTGCTCTGCCATTGCTGACTTTTGTGTTTATCCCAGCCTGCAACTTCTGTCGTGTTCCGTAATCCTCGTGTTGTGTGGTCCCAATGTATATTAGATAGACTAGTCTATTATACATTGTGGATGTATGGTAGACTAGTTCATCCGCGCTTTTCTTCATTTTCTTCCTCTGTTCCTTCCTGGCGTTCTACATTCCTTGGACGGATGGTCCTATTGAACTCGTGCCTGGTGTATCCATTCCAAGCAAAGGCTCTTTCCAAATGCTTAATTTTCCTTTCCAATTCAGCCGGCTCAAAAGTTATCTTGGCTCTCACATACAGACTCTTTATGACTCCCCTTTTCTATCTGAGATGATGATTTGATTCGTTATGGGCTATCGGTCCGTGTGTGTTGGTTTTCTATAAACAGTGTGCGCAAACTTCCCATTCGGCCTTCTTGATACCAAAACATCAAAAAACGGAAGGCGTCCTTCCTTTTCGATCTCGATAGTGAATCGAATGTTTGGGTTGATAGAGTTGAGGTGTAAGAGGAAGTTTTGAAATTCGCCCTCGCCATGGGTCTAAAATAGCAAAGGTGTCGTCCACGTATCGGAACCAGCACTTTGGCATCTTTTGCCGCATGGCCTCGAAAATCGACAGGCTACTGGAAAAGTACAATGTTAAAACTGTCTTTAAATCCCCTCGTACAATATAGCAGAACATAAGATCGGCCAAAGACCGTAGAGATCCCCTATCGGCACTCGTAGTTTACCGAGCTCCATGCTGTGGCTCGGTATACATTGGCACCACAAAACGCAGTGTCGACACAAGAATTACGGAACACAAGAGGAGTTGCAGGCTGGGACAAACACAAAAGTCAGCAGTAGCAGAGCACGCTCTCTCCGAAGGTCACGAAATCCTTTTCAAATAGGTAGATATTTAATATCAATCGCAGAGTTTCTATCCGAGACTAACGAGGGAGGCTATTAAGAGAGATCTTTAACCACAAGAACAATTTCAACAGGAAGGAGGAAATTTTACGTTTCTATATCCCCACCCCAGTCCTTCCACTGCAGTACAACGGCGCCGCCGGGGGAATAAATACCACGGAGCTCACCACAGTCGAATCAGTCAACGTCGGGAAGCAAGGGAGATCACTTCGCCCATTGCCTTATCGCCTTTGATAATGTCTGCTGCAGCTGTAGACAGAACGTCACGAAGAAATTCCGTTGGACCACGGCTTCAAAGCCCGGAAAACACTACAGATGGTAAAAGTGTGAAAGTTTAATCATTTCGAAAATTTTATTATTCCTTCTTGTACACAGACATTTTGAAAAACCAACTGCATCTGTATTTCTGATGCTACAAGTGTTAGGTTTGCAGGCTTTGTTGAAAGTATCTTGAAAGATTAGGCTGAAAATGTGTTTAGTAATTCTTGTTTATAGCTTGTGAAGTCTACAAGCTATTCTCCATTCGACTTTTAAGAGTCGAAATATGATCACACCATAACGAATACAGTATTATTCGGATATTATACGGCGATTTATGGACGTTGAGAAATAAAATTACCGGCAGTGTAATACTTCCTTGCAAGAGCCAACTGTAGAATACTTCACAATATTAAAAAAAAAAACATCCAGCTGGAATCGCTTTTTTCAATCGCTCATCCAGTCGGCGCTGAAAGAGCCAATTCTTTAGGGATTCTCTTATGAGGGACGACAATCACAGGTGGGGCAAAGAAGCCATTGGCAGAATTATTACAAAATAGGGTAACTGACTTTTTTCATTTCCTCCGGCGATTTCATACAGTTTTTTCATATCCTTCTTCGGTTCAAGAACCAATCCCCACTTGACACACATTCTCATTCCTATTTGACTAGCATGAAAAATACCTCATTGATCACCCATTATATCTAAGTTATCATCATCTCTCTCTTCTAGTTGTGTTAAAATGAATCAGTTACAAGAAGGGAAAAGGATTTCCATAAGGAAAAATTACAAACAAAATGTTCAAGTCAGTTCAGGTGAAAGTTGTTAAAAACAGTTCAAAATTCTTTAAAAAAAAGCTGAAAAACTCAATAATGAGTCAGAGAAAATACGTAAATAGGTTTGAAATAGGAAAAGTTAAAAAACAATAACAGATCAATTCGAAATTATTAAAAAAAAACTGCAGATTAGAACAGTAGTGAGTGCAATATATATGAAAAGAAAAAAAAATTAAAGAGAAAAAAATAACTACAAAAAAAGAATCAAAATTGCACAAAGATGCAGATTAGGTCAATAGTGAGTGAAATTAGTCGGACAAAGGGGTATAACAAAAAAAAAGTAAGAGAAAAAAATGAAAAGAGAAAAAAATGCCACCTAGGTGAATAGCGACCGGATATAATTATCAATAGTACATAAATGCATCATTAAAAATATAAAAAACGAGTGTGCAAAAGGAAAATTAGAAATCATTTGGACATATTTTAAAAATATTGCAGAGTAGCACAATAATGGGTAAAATGAGTCAAATAAGAGAAAAGAGTTTCCGTGAGGAAAAATTTTAAACGAAAACAGTTCAAATTTCTTTTAGAAAAATGGATTCTAGACATTCTATGAATTTGTTGGCACGTAGACGTCTAGATTTTTTAACCTTTTTGATTATATGGGTGGTCGTTTCCTTGGGATGTGGTCCTTTTCTTTTAATTAACTAAGGTACAGCGGGTGCTACAAACTTTGTTGTTTATTGACGTTTCGGCACAAATTGGTGCCTTCATCAGAGTTTTGTACTACAACATACGGAATACTTAATTTAAAGTTATAATTTGTACGCTAGCAGGAAGAAGCAATAATGTAAAATTTGTTTTTTCAAAATTTTCATTCAAAATTTAACTCTTGACTTTCAAAGGTAACTAGTACATAAAGGAAAAAAACTGCAATACAGGAAAAAAAACTCAAAAGGGAAAAAAAATCACACACTTCAAACCAAGACAGTAAATCATTTTGTGGTAAGTCATTGTCACTCTCACATTTCCTAATTTTCTTACCTTTCTTACTCTTTTACCCTTCCTTAACCTAACACCATATGCATCGTAGGTTTCACTTTTGACGCTCTTTTGCTTTGAGTTAGCGACTTCACTCTTTTACGTTAATCATCTCTCAATAATTTTATGTTAAGTATTTTATTTTGTTTACTTGTAGTAATCTTTATATTTTTTTCTAATTTTGACATATAAAGTGGCACTTTTCAATACTGATGACAGTGACGTAACGTCCTACTTTTCGCAACTAGTTACGAAAAGTAAAATCTTTCGTAACTAGTGATGAAAAGTTGGTGTCACCACCAGTTGCAGGTTTCGGCTGTGGCACACCGTTGCTATAGTTTTACGGTATTAAGTAGATACAAAGTGATTTAAAAGTAAATATTGAAGTTTAATAATAATAATTCTCTCTCTAAGTAGGTATTTGTAGTCAAAATTAGAAAAAATCTTGTATGAAACACGTGACGAAAAACCTTTTTTGTGTATCTCATTCAAATTGAGGGAACTCGCTGCGCTCGTCCCGCAAACATTCATTCGTACACAAAATCGGACTTTTCGTAACTGGTTACATAAATAGCTATTTTTTCATGTTCAGTAGTGTATAACCTACCTGTTACTCCACCATTTCTTCCTGCTAGTGTATAAATTATTACATTAAATTAAGTTGTTGGTGAAGTTAGCAGGATTGGGACACATAATGCAATTCTTCTTTATTCGAAAATGGTCGACGTTTCGACTATTTATTTAGTCTTGATCAGGGCTATTCTCACTAAGAGAGGGTAGTCAGTTAAAAATCTATTCAAGATGGTTAAAATAGCAAAGTCCTTTCGATTGTTCGGTGACCCCTGGTATCTTAGACTCGACACACTACACGCCTTATGGTACCATAAGGTACCTTATGAGTACCTTATGCAGCGGGCGTGTAGTGTGTCGAGCCTAAGATAGCAGGGTCACCGTACAATCGAATGGAGTTTGCTATCTTAACTATCTTGAATCGAATTTTAACTGTCTACCCTCTCTGAGAAGAGGTGCATTATTTGTCCCAATCCTGCTAACTTCACCAACAACTTACAACTTAAGGACGCTAATTACAACAATTAATTTAAATTAAGTATTCCGTATGTTGTAGTACAAAACTCTGATGAAGGTACCAATTTGTGCCGAAAAGTCGATAAACAACAAAGTTTGAAGCACCCGCTATACCTTATTTAATTAAAAAATGGACCACATCCCAAGAAAACAACCAGTCATTCTATGAATTTGTTATCCTGTAGACCGGAATCGATTTGTGTTAGTTATATAAAACTATTTTTGAAATCAGATTTTCTGGATTTATCGACCTTTTATTTAAGAATACTTAACAGTACGTCACAACTATCACATATATGCTATATCTCTTCTTCAAGTGCCATGCAGATTCCTGCGTAGGCGTTCATCCTTTCACTCATCATATGATTCTATTAATTGCAGCATTTTGCAGTGTCTGGAAGTCCTGTATTCCTGTCCACTCTCGTATGTTTCGCAGCCAGGACAGTTTTCTCCTACCCACTCCTCTTTTTCCTCCCTCTATTTTACCCTGGAGTATAAGGCGCTGGAAATGATAGCGTTCTCCGCGCAGTACATGTCCAAGGTAGCCAGTTTTTCTTCTTTTGATGTTTTCGAAAAGTTCACGGTCTATCAAACCAGCTCTTCTCAGAATGTTCTCTTCCTCTCTCTTCCTCATTCGTTACATGTTCAACCCACGACACACTCAGCATCCGTCGCAGGGTCCACATCTCGAAGGCCTCGATCCTATTTATAATTGTTGTCTTCAACGTCCATGCCTCGACTCCGTACAAGAGAAAGGACCAGACGTAGCATTTTACCATTCTATATCTGAGATTGAGATTCAGGCTTTTGTCTGTCAGAAATTTTTTCAGTTTTATAAACGTTGTTCGAGCTTGCTCAATTCTGCATTTTATTTCTTGATCTGGGTCCCATTTTTGGTTGATCATGCACCCCAAGTATTTAAATTGAGTGACTTGTTCAATGTTGTCTCCGTTTACGGACATTATGACATTTGGGGTGTCGTTTCTACTAATGGCCATGCATTTGGTTTTACGGATGTTGATTTTCAGACCTAATCTCTGGCTTTCTTCATTGATCTTATCTAGTAGAACTTGCAGGTCATTTGCACTATCCGCCAGTATCACGGTATCATCCGCGTATCGAATATTATTGATGGGAATTCCATTCACTTTAATGCCCATGGGACTGTCGGAGATTGACTCGATGAAAGCTCTTTCCACATACAAGTTAAACAACATCGGAGACAAGATACACCCCTGGCGGACGCCCTTTTTTACTTCGAAATCCTCAGCTGCATTTTGAATTCGGATTTCTGCTCTTTGGTTCCAGTATAAATTACCTATAAGTCTGATATCCTTTCCATCCAGTCCCAGGTCTCTAAGATATGATATGAGGAGGTCGTGCTTTACATTATCGAATGCCTTCTCGTAGTCGATAAAGCACAGAAAAACGTCTTTTCTCTGATCTTGGCAGTTCTGCACTAATGTCTGGAGACTGAATATGGCTTCTCTTGTTCCAAAACCACTCTTAAATCCAAATTGACTGGCACCACTCACTTCCTCGCATCTCCTGTATAGTCTCGTGTGCAGAACTCGAAGGAAAAGCTTGAGGCAATGACTCATTAGACTAATGAGGCGGTAGTCTTTACATGCTGTTGCGTTGTTTGTTTTAGGAAGTGCGACAAACGTAGAACGGAGCCAGTCCTCAGGAATTTGTCCAGTGTCGTAAATATTGTTAAAGAGTCGGACAATGATATCAAGGTTTTGTTCGCTAATCAAATGAAAAGTTTCTGAGTACATATCATCAGGGCCCGGAGCTTTGTTGTTTTTCATTAGAGTTATGGCATGTTTGATTTCACTCTTTAGTATACTTGGTCCTGATAGCGTTGTTATTTCGTTTTCGGGGTTTCCTGGTCTGTCATCCTGAAAAAGTCCGGTAGTGTATTCCCTCCATGTTAGTAGTAGTTTCTCGGTGTCCAATATTATTTTATTGTTTTCATCCCTAATGAAACCCACACTCTTGTTGTTATATATTCCAGCGATTTCTTTGACTTTTTTATGGAGATGGAAATTGTCCCCCAGTTTGCTCAGATTTTCTGCCTCCAGACATCTTTCAGTCAACCAACTTTCTTTTGCTGTTCTTATTTCATTTCGAATTCTTCTTTGAAGACTTTTATATTCTGAGTAGTCTCCGTTGACTTTACATTGCCTTCGCTTTTCCATTAAATCCAGAATGTCGTCAGTCATCCATTCGTTCCTCGTTGCCCTTCTGGTGTTTGTAGGGAAGGTTTCATTTGTTTCCTTAAAAACTTCTTTGAGTTTGAGCCAGTGTTCGTTCGTATCTTCTATATTGCGAGTATTTTCCAGTTCTTTGTTAAGATGTTCTTCGTATGATGATCTTCTTTCCTCGTCCTTAAGTAGTTTTGGTTCCAATATCTTTCTAGTGATATTTTCTTTGGGTCTGGACAGGCGCAACACTATGTCGGCACGCAGCGGATTGTGGTCAGATTCAATATCGGCACCTGGCATTGTGGTTACTTTAGTGATGAGATTTCTAAATCTTTGATTAATGATAATGTAGTCTATTTGGTTTCGGACAATGTGATGGTCATTGTCTTGCGGAGATCTCCAGGTGTACAAGCGTCTTGGTGGTAGCGTGAACCATGTATTTGCAATCACAAGGTTATTTTCTTCGCAGTACTGAATTAGTCTTTCCCCTCTTTCATTTCTTTCACCCAAGCCGTAATCACCCACCACTGATCTCATTTTACCCTTACCAACTTTAGCATTGAAATCTCCTAGAATGTGCTATATAAAGATAAATTATTAATTCACATTGGAAATGGAGCAAATTTATGCCAACCCAGTGGATTTCCTTCAACCAGAGAACTTGCGAGACAACTTACTAGATACAAAAACGGCCATCAATCGCAGAACAGACTCCCAGATTGTCAAAATGCCCAACATCCTGTCTTCTATCCATCTTTTTCTACATTACGTCATGTGGAGTTTGTCTCTCTTGTGGCACTCTTTCCTCTTGTGGTCCGATGCCAAGATAAAAATAACATATCGGAGTAACAAGTTGTTTGAAAAGACAGATATCTTTCTATCGTCGAATATTGACGTGCCATAGATGGGAAATGTATTCCTAGAAAAGACTTTTGATATTCAGGCAAACACCATTGAGATCGAGCCTATGTATGCGATGTTGGCGCTTCGTCCCGGGGTCTACCTTGGACTCGTCAGTGAGGCGTGGTAGACCTGCTTTATACGCCGGAATGAGAGTTCATAGTTGGAACTTGTATTTGAAGACAAATTCGGCGCAGAAACAACGGTGTGATGTTATAAAGGATTTCGGCTAATGCTGCCACCTGTGAGTCGGTGGGTGAACTTTCCTCAAAAAACTGCCCTTCCCCCCCTATGACAACGAGGACGGAGAATGTATGGTGGGAAAGAAACCAGGCAAATTTTTTTGCGAACTGAGAGGACGAAGTTGTGTTGCTGTTGCTTGAGCGAGGTGAGTGATGAAGGATGTGCCAGTGTCGCCGACAATGGTACCAGGGAGTGATGTGTGTCAGATAATTTCCCGATGCAGTGAGTGAAGAGAGAGATTGCTGGATGTTGCGTGCGGTGGGTGCGAGAGAGATACTGCTCTGGTAGTCTCGTGGCGTTGAAGCGTCCTTGTTGCAAACTCGTGCTCAGAAGATTGAGTGTTGCTGTTGTCGAGGGTCACCAATTATGGTGTTGTAAATGATGAGCCATGGATAGAAAATGTGTTCCCAGAAAAGATTTTTGTTATTCAGGGAAACACAACTGGGACGATCTGAGATCGTTATAGCCTATGTATGTGGTATTGGCGTTTCGTCCCGGGGTCTACCTTGGACTCGTCAGTAATACGTGGAAGACCCCTGCCTTATACACTGTGGTGAGAGTTCATAGTTGGAACTTGTATTTGAAGACAAATTCGGCGCAGAAAAGACGGCGTGATATTATGAAGGATTTCGGCTAATGCTGCCACCTGTGAGTCGGTGGGTGAAGTTTCGGCGCTGCCACATGTCAGTCGGTGGATGAAGTTCCGCCACATCTTCTTTGGAAGAAAACAGAGTTTAGAAGATCATACGGTACACATTTTATGCTTTCTTCTTGTGAACCTATTTCTAAATAATTGAATAATTAGAGTGGAAAAAGACGGAGAAGATTCGTCTTTTTAGTTTTGATATACAGCGTTCAATTGTTTTATCTTCACACCACCTCACTAAATTGTAAATGCTTGAACAACGTATTGATCATCCACACTCTTGTCCAAATATGTCATTGTTTATTGTGGGAGAATCCTATTGTCTTATAGCGGGATGTTGATGAAACAAAGGTAGAACATTTTGTTATTTATTTTAAATGTAAAACCCAAACATAACACCCCCTAATGAATAATTTACATAATTCTGTTTTTTTTTTAACTTTTCAATTACGTACAGGAGTACTGAATCTAACGTTCTGAAACTTCTGGGGAAGCAAGAAATGTACAGAGTGAGCGAACATAAAAAAATGGCTTTTCATATGAATATTTATCTAAATATTTTTTTACTTTTTTTTCTTATTGATTTCTATCACGATATCGTAGTTTTCTCATAAATGGACAATTTCTCAAAAATTTGACAAGAATAAATTGTATAATTGAATGTGCTATTAGCTGGGAGACTCCTAAATATGTAAATAAAAAAAAAATCTATGTTTTCACTTTTTATTAACTAAACACATAAATAAGGAAAATAATATTTTCAAACTGTATTAAGACGTAGCATAAACAAAGAATTTTTAAAAAAATTTTTTTGAAGTTACTATTCAAGCAGGCGTGAAAAAAAATCATCTTTTTACGACAAGTGGTTACGAGCCGGGGCTGGCCGATCTAAATCTACCTTTGGACGACCTGTCGAGTTAGTTACGCGCGGCTTGTGATTTACTACCTTGTTTACGCAATGTGTGAGGTGCTTAATGTTCACAGTTGTTAATTTATTGTTCGAGTAATTTTTAGGAATTTTTAGTTTATAAGTTTCAGGTATAAAAAGCAAGGGCCGGTGCGGTCAGTCAGTCTACTTTTTAATCGAGTATAAGTAAGTTACAAGAAACGATAATAAAGTTCAAGGGGCAAATAGTGGATTATTAGGAGGAGAATTGTAAATGTGTTTAGTTGTGAAGTAAATAAACAGTGTTTTAGTGAAAATGAATTGCACCGGAATGCCTCGAACCCTGAGTTCGCAACAATATGAAAAAGCAACTTGTTTTGGTGTGTTCTACATGGACCTATTGCATGTAAATTGAGTTCACATTGAGTCTACTGAATCATTCCCAGAGGTAATAGAGCCATCAACAAACTAATTTCGTCACGATTCGCTTGGCCATCAATAAACAAAGACATACATGATTGGACAACGTCATGCAAAAACTGTTAAAGAAAGAAAGTTCATAAGCACTTAGTTACACCATTACAACATTTTAAAATTCCAGTAGGACATTTTCAAGTTGAAGTAAGTTGCTTTCTAACTGCTCTGCGTTGTTGCTGGAGCATAATACTTCCTTCAGCAAATCTGGTGCATTGGCATTTCACTCTCAGTATGTTTGCCGTTTTGGTTTGCCGTACGAATAGTTACAGATTTAGGGCGACATTTCCCTTCGTAATGCAATTTTCTTGGGTTGCTTTAGGGTCAGTTCTTTAACCTGTCATATGACGGTTTCGAGGGCAAAATGAAACCTTCTTTATTACCAGTATTATTTTTTTTACTTTTTGTACCTTACATCCTTATAACACTTATTCATTTTCTTTACCGTTAGAGACTTAAATAACTAAGTAATTCATTTTATCCACTTTTTACCATTAATTTTGTATTCCGGATGCTTGAGTGTGTTTAAGTCGTCGCCGTGGGTCTTCTTGTTTCGTTAGAAGTCAGGAAATAACCGGTTGGAATGTCGGGTTCGGACGTGCATTGAAACTTAAGGAAATCATAAAACGATTTAAGAAATTTGATCGCTTTCAACCTTTTCATAGGTGTTCTAGACATGAGAAAGAGAGCCAGTTGGTGAAATTTCGTGCAGGCCTTTGACGTCAATCCTTTTTCTAGCACTCACATACGTCTTTAATCATACAACTTTCCGGGGGTCGCAGCCTGGAAGGATAACACATGGAGTCATCTTTTCGCTTCCGATAAATGATGAATCCACCGCATATGGCGCTGCCTGTCAGCCCAACTCTTCCAGCCGTATTCATCTCCTTTGAATTATTGCCGTTGAATAAAATTTATGACGATTTTCCTTGGCAACTTTGGTTTTCGTATGTAGATGTGAAATATTAAAATTATTTTCAATGACAGGGCGCGAATTTTTATTTTTCTTAGTTTCATGAATTCACCTCGAAGAAGACATTACTTTCGTCTAAATAATATCAGAGTCAAGTGTCTTTTATCTAAAGAATACGCAATCCAATGCTACAGGAAAATGAAACTAGAAACAGTGCATTTAGCTTCCACTCAATGAGGACAAGTTTTATTTCTCCAGATTTGGTAATTGTTTTGTCAATTTTGGTGATTGCAGGACAACTTTGAAGAAAAAAGATAATTCTTCTCTCAAAGGGATTTTTTTTAAATATTCGTAACTCCTTAGAGATTTTTCAATTTCTTTTACAGTCACATAGTTACCGGTAACCTATTTTCCACCTTAAGTTTCAAAATTTTAGTTTTTTTTTCTAGTCCACTCTTCTTTTACTTTAAGGTTTTGTTTTCTTTGTAGGTAGTAACCTTTCTCTTGAACTGATCTCCTGAACTTCTTCTGGTAGCTCTCCAATAGTATAATTAAATTCTCTTCCAGATTGACAGTGGTTTAAATTTTTTTTTTGCGTTATTTCTCTACAATAAAATTTTTTATTTTCTTTCCTTTGTCACCCATTTTCTTTTTAATAATTTCTCTCCTCTTCACAACATGCTTATTAGGTATTTTCTGTTATTCCTTGGAACATTCTCTAGAAGTTCTTGAATTTAATTGCCGACTTTGCAAGTTTTTTCTAGCAAAAACTAGTCTTTAATTACTTTCCTAATTAATAAACTTCCCCAATAATGACGATCTCTTGTTTGGCTGAAGGACTTCGTCAGGAGCATATTCTAATGCCTTAATAACCTCTTTAACTGTAATCTTTGTTCGAGGTTTATATATTCATATTACATATTATACCGGGTGTTGCATCGTCGGGCGGGACATAGGAAATCCAATGTAAATTTTGATAGGGTCAATTATTGGCTTCCTTAATTATTTTGGTGAAAAACTTTATTTAGTTCAGGGTTCCATAGGATAACTTCAAGCATGTTTGATCAACCTGCTTACGAATGATTTTTTAATATTTGATAGCCAAGTCTTACTGGTGTCCGTAAATACAGGGCGAAAAAGGACAAAATACTTAAAAAATTATTGGAAATAACACTTAAACGGGTTAATCAAAAATGTCTAAAGTTGTCCATTTAGTTGTTGTTTTTAATGTTCTTCAAAAAATCTAAATAGATTATTTTCTATAAAATAATTAGGGAAGCCAATAATTGACACAAATTTACATGAGATTTCCTATGTCCCGCACGACGATGCAGCACCCGGTATACAAATTCCACAACCATCAAGCAAAACACGATGATTAATGCTAGAATTATATTCGAAAATCTTCTTTAAGTAAATCTTTTAATGTTTTTAGATGAATCTGGCCCACAAATAGAAATATTTAAAAATTGTGCACTTTAACTATAAGTTACTTTTGGACATATTTTTTTTTACATTTCTCTATTTTATGCCTCTTTCAAATTTCTTGTTTCCGTGCTCTTCACCATGTTTTATTTAAAATTTTTATTTTTAATTTTCTTTTATTATTTATAATGCCTGTAGTTATGCTTTATCATGTTTTCTGCAATTTGTTGTACTTACTTTTTTTTCAATGATGCAAATTGAATTTTTTATTGGGTTTTGATTCTTCCCAATTAATTTTGACCCAAAGTTGAACTTTTTCAAAGAACAAACTATAATTGTACTGTAAATTGGTTTGCGTTGAGAAAATTTTGGTGTTTTTAAACTGATGATTCTTGATTTGTTAAGTTTTTTATGTGGTTTTGGCTTAAAATAAAACCATTTCAAAGCGTTTTTGTTTTTACATTTTTTTATCGATTTAAATTAGATTTTTAATTGTGTTTTCAATCGTTAAACCTTTTCTTTACCTAAAACTTACGCGAAAATACTTGAAATTTTAATTTATTTGCATTGACACAATTTTATCATAAAACTGTGTACTTTAGCCATTAATTATTTCTAATGTTTACAGTTTTGGTCCCAAATTCCACAACCAGGCAAAGCACAATGATTATTGCTAGAATTATTTTCGAAAATCTTCTTTAACCAAATTTTTTTATGTTTCTAGATGAATCTGGCCCGCAAATAGAAATATTTAAAATTTGTGCCCTTTAACTATGATTTACTTTTGGACATATTTTTTTTGACATTTCTCTATTTTATGTCTCTTTCAGATGTCTTGTTTGCGTGCTTTTGGCTATGATTTATTTCAAATTTTTATTTTTAATTGTTCTTTATTATTTGTAGTTCCTAGTGTTATGTTTTGTCATGTTTTCTGCGCAATTTGTTGCAGTTATTTTTTTTTAAATCATGCAAATTGGATTTTTTGTTGGCTTTTCATTTTTCCAAGTAATTTCGTCCCAAAATTGAAATTTTACAAGTGAACAATTGTATTATATATTGATTTATGATCACACAAGTTTGGCCCAAAACTGTAATTTTTAACGATTAATGATTCTTGTGTTTTTACTTTTAAAATAGAAACTTTACTAGAAAAATAGATTTTTATTGAAAGAATGTTGGTTGGAAAAAGGAAGTTTTTTTAAGTTTTTATAGGATTTTGGCTTAAAATTCCTTTGGCATCTAATTATCTAAATACTTTACATATTTCTCTTCCTATTTTTGTTTTTCCGTGCAATTCTCGTTTTTGTTTAAAATTTTAGTTATTTGCTGCTTTTATTGTTCATAATTTTTGTTATTATCCTCTGTCAAGCTTTATGCAGTTTTTTGTATTATATTTTTTCATTGATGTAAATTGGATTAATTCTTGCGATTAATTACTTTGAACATATTTTTTTTTTGACATTTCTCTATTTTATGTCTTTTTCAGATTTCTTGTTTCCGTTTTCTTCGCCATGTTTTATTTTAAATTTTTATTTTTAATTGTTCTTTATTATTTATGATTCCTATCGTTATGCTTTGTCATGTTTTCTACAATTTGTTGTACTTATTTTTTTCTTCCCAAGTAATTTTAATCCAAAATTGAACTTTTACAAGTGAACAAATTGGAATGAAACTGTAATTTGTAATGATTAATGATATTCTTGTGTTTATACATTTTGTACGGTAATAAACACAAATAAAAAATAGATTTTTTATTGAAAGAATGTTATCAAACTGTGAAGGCTTTCACGGCCGGTCATAATACTATCTAAAGTGTTTTCCGGGCTATAAAGCCGTGGTCCAATGGAACTGCTTCCTGACGTTTCGTCTACTACTGCGGCAGACATTATCAAAGGCGATGAGGCAGTGGGCGAAGTGATCTCCCTTGCTTCCCGACGATGACGGTCGGTAAGCCATCGTCAGGAAGTCATCGTCGGGAAGCAAGGGAGATCACTTCGCCCACTGCCTCATCGCCTTTGATAATGTCTGTCGCAGTAGTAGACGAAACGTCAGGAAGTAATTCCATTGGACCACGGCTTTATAGCCCGGAAAACACTTTAGATAGTATGCAAGAATATTGTTTGGAAAAAGTTTTTTTTTTTAATTTTTTATAAGATAAGGACTGAAAAGTTCTTTGGCACCTGTCCATTCCTTCCTATTTTTGTGTTTCTGTGTTTTTTATTATTTTTATTTAAAATTTTAGTTTTTTTTTGTTGCTGTTATTGTTTATAATTTTTGTTATTATCCTCTGTCAAGCTTTCTGCAGTTTTTGTATTTTATTTTTTCATTGATTTAAATTGGACTTTTTATTGGGTTTTCATTCTTCCGAGGTAATTTTGAACCAAAAATTGAACTTTTCCAAATAACAAAACCTTAAAATTTTAGTGTAAATTGAATTGCAGTAATACAATTTTGGCCCAAAACTATCATTTTCTAATTAATAAATCATGTTTTTTAATATTATTTATATGACTTTGGCAAAAAATAAAACTTTTTTGAAAAGTCAAAAGTATTGCAGATTTACAATTTAAAGTGTTTTTAAGGCTTTGAAACCGTGGTCCAATGGAAAATGGCTCAAAGCTCAAAAATAATTTTTCGAATTTTTATACAGTTTTGGCACGAAATAGAACTTCTCCAACTAGCCAAAAAATGTTTTTTTATTGAGAAAATTTTGCTTCCAAAAGAAAATTTAGTTTTTGAAAATTTTAAACGGTTTTGGACCAAAATTACAAATATTTTAAATTTGTTCTACATTCCTTTTTTTTTTGGCATTTTTTGCTATCACTTCCTGAAATTTTTTCAGGTTTCTTACCTTGACGCTTTTGTAGTTTTTAATTCCTTTCTCTTTTTATAAGTTTTTTCATTCATAAAATTTGCAGAATTAGAACAAATAATACACCTTGGATCGGAAAATGGCTAAGGTTTCGACTAATTATTTAGTCTTTATCTCTGCTAAAACCCAATATATTGGAGATTGGGTTTAAAGATTACTTTAAAATAGCGCTGAAACCAAATAAATAGTCAACATGTTCCCATAAAGAAGAAGTGTCCTAATCCTACTGACTTCACCAATATTATTGCTTTTAATCTTCATATTTTTGTATTCTTATCGTTCGTCATGTAATATAGTTTGTTTTTAAAATTCTGTATCGATCTAAATTGGATTTTTAATTGTGTTTTCATTCTTTAAACGTTTTCTTTACCAAAAATTGAATTTTTTTAATGCAAAAATAATGGTATTGTTAGAATTATATTCGGAAATCTTCTTTAAGCATTTTTTTTTAAGGTTTTAGATGAATCTGGCCCACAAATCGAAATATTAAACAATATGTACCTTCATACTATGAGTTAATTTTAGACATATTTTTTTTTGACATTTTTCTATGTTATATCTCTTTCAAATTTTTTGTTTGCGTGTTTTTCGCCATGTTTTATTTCACATTTTTGTTTTTAATTCTTCTTTATTATTTAGAATTCCTATTGTTATAAGCATAACAGCCATGTTTTCAGCAGTTTGTTGTACTTAATTTTTTTTCAATGATGCAAATTGGACATTTTATTGGGTTTTCATTCTTCCCAAGTAATTTTGACCCACAGTTGAACTTTTTCAAAAAATAAACTATACTTGTACTGTAAATTGATTTGTAATGAGAAAATTTTAGTGCAAAACTCTGTTCTTTAAACTGATGATTCTGGATTTGTTACGTTTTTTTTTATGCGGTTTTTGGCTTAAAATAAAAATTTTCCAAAGCGTTTTTTTTTTTATTTATTTTTTTTTTAACGATCTAAAATCTAAATTAGATTTTTAATTGTGTTGAAATTTTTGTGTTTGTGTCTGTTTCATTTAATAGCTTTCTTTACCTAAAATTGAAATTTTCCAACGCGAAAATAATTGTAATGTCAACTAATTTCCACTGAAACAATTTTATCACAAAACTGTGTTCTTTAATCATTAATAAATTATTTTTGATGTTTACCCAAATTCCACAACCAGGAAACTCGATGATTATTGATAGAATTACATTCGAAAATCTTCTTTAAGCAAATTTTTTAAGGTTTTTGGATGAATCTGGCCCGCAAATAAAAATATTTACAATTTGTGCTCTTGGACTATGAGTTACTTTTAGACATATTTTTTTTGGCATTTCTCTATTTTATGTCTCTTTCAGATTTCTTGTTTTCGTGCTATTCTCTATCTTTTATTTGAAATTTTCATTTTTGATTGTCCTTTATTATTTATAATTCGTATTGTTATACTTTGTCATGTTTTCTGCAATTTGTTATACTAAATTTCTTTTCAATGATTCAAAGTGGATTTTTTATTGGGTTTTTATGCTTCCCAAATAATTTTGACTCAAAGTTGAACCTTTTCAAAGAATAAACTATAATTGTACTGTAAATTGATTCGCATTGAGACAGTTTGGGTGCAAAACGGTGTTTCTTAAACTGATGATTCTTGATTTGTTAAGTTTTGTATGTGGTTTTGGCTTAAAACAAAACTTTTCCAAAGGGTTTTTGTTTTTAAATTTTTTTATCGATTTAAATTAGATTTTGAATTGTTTTTTCATCCTTATAAACATTTTTTTTTAACTAAAATTGAACTTTTTCAACGCGAAAATAATTGTAATATTAACTTATTTCCATTGGAACAATTTCATCATAAAACTGTGTTCTTTATCAATTAATTATTTTTGATGTTTACAGTTTTTAACCCAAGTTTCACAAACATGCAAAACACGGTGATTATTGATAGAATTATGTTGGAAAATCTTCTTTAAGCAAATTTTTTAAGGTGTTTAGATGAATCTGGCCCACAAATAGAAATATTTAAAACTTGTGCCCTCTAACCATGAGTTTCTTTTAGACATATATTTTTTTTTGACATTTCTCTATTTTTTATGTCTTTTTCGGATGTCTTGTCTCCGTGCTCTTTGCCATGTTTTACTTCAAATTTTCATTTTTAATTTTTCTTTATTATTTATAATCCCTATTGTTATGATTTTTCATGTTTTCTGAAATTTGTTGAACTATTTTTTTTTCATTGATAAAAATTGGATTTTTTATTGGGTTTTCATTCTTACCAAGTAACTTTTACCCAAAGTTGAACTTTTTCAACGAATAAACTATAATTGTACTGCAAATTGATTTGCATTGAGACAATTTTTGTGCAAAACTGTGTTTTTAAACTGATGATCCTTGATTTGTTAAGTTTTTTTATATGGTTTTGGCTTAAAATAAAACTTTCCCAAACCGTTTTGGTTTTTAATTTTTTTATCGACCTAAATTAGATTTTTAATTGTCTTTTCATTCTCTAAACGTTTTCTTTATCTAAAATTTAACTTTTCCGACGCGAAAATAATTGTAATATTAATTGATTTCCATTGAAACAAATTTATCATAAAACTGTGTTCTTTGTTGCTAGAATTATATTCGAAAATCTTCTTTAAGCAAATTTTTTAAGGTTTTTGGATGAATCTGGCCCGCAAATAAAAGTATTTACAATTTGTGCTCTTGGACTATGAGTTACTTTTGGACATATTTTTTTGACATTTCTCTATTTTATGTCTCTTTCAAATTTCTTGTTCCCGTGCTTTTCGCCATGTTTTATTTCAAATTTTTATTTTTAATAATTTTTTATTATTTATACTTCCTGTTGTTATGCTTTATCATGTTTTCTGCAATTTGTTGTACTTAATTTTTTTCAATGATGCAAACGGAATTTTATTGGGTTTTCATTCTTCCCAATTAATTTTGACCCAAAGTTGAACTTTTTCAAAGAATAGACTATAATTGTATTGTAAATTGGTTCGCATTGAGAAAATTTTGGTGTTTTTAAACTGCTGATTCTAGATTTGTTAAGTTTTTTATGTGTTTTTGGCTTAAAATAAAACGTTTCCAAAGCGTTTTTGTTTTTAATTTTTTTTTATCGATTTAAATTAGATTTTTAATTGTGTTTTCAATCGCTAAACCTTTTCTTTACCTAATATTTAACTTTTTCGACGGGAAAATACTTGAAATGTTAATTGATTTGCATTGAAACAATTTTATCATAAAAGTGTTTACTTTAACCATAAATTATGTCTGATGTTTACAGTTTTGACCCAGATTCCACAACCAAGCAAAACACCAATCTGAAATGTCTTGTTTTCGTGCTCTTCGCCATGTTTTGTTTCAAATTTTTATTTTTAATTTTTCTTTATTATTTTATAATTCCTATTGTTATGCTTTGTCATGTTTTCTGCAATTTGTTGTACTTAATTCTTTTTCAATGATGCAAATTAGATTTTTTATTGGGTTTTTCATTCTTCCCAAGTAATTTTGACCCAAAACTATACTTTTCCAAAAAATAAACTGTAAATGAATTTGCATTAAGCAAGATTGCATTGCAATTTTGGTGCAAATTTGTTTTCTAAACTGATGATACTTGATTTTTCAATTTTTTTATATGGTTTTGGCTCAAAACATATCTCTTTCAAAGCGCCAAAAATAATTTTTTGTAAGAGAATTTTGGTTTAAAAGAATGTTTATTTAATTTTTAGACTATCAAAGCTTTAGACGATTTGGATCTAAAATTAATAAATATATAGACAATTTTTAAATTTGTGCTCCTACTTACTTATTTTTTCTATAACTTCTTGATTTTTTCCGGTTTCTAAGCTCGGTTGCTGTTTGTATTGTTTTTGTATTTTTTATATTTCCTAATTTTTATCACAAAAAAAAAATTTGCGTGTTATCTCTTTCAAGGTTTCTTTTTTGTAATTAAACTAGAACATTTCCAACGAGTATCCAATTGAGAATTGAGACAATGTTGCCACAAAACTGTGCTCTCAAACGATAAATGACTCCTGATTTTCTCCAGAGTTTTTTTCATGCAGTTTTGACAAAAGTGAGGTTTTACAAGCAGGCAAAAATCGATGTTTACTGAGAGAATTATGGCCTAAAAATGAACTTTTTTATAGAAAATTTTTGATTATTTTTAGAGGATTTTAGCTCACAACTAGAAATGTTCTAATTTTATGCCTCAAACTATGTGCTATTTTTGGACATAATTTTTTTTTCACTATTCTAGATTTTTAAATTTTCTTCACTCTTTACCATTTTTTATTTAAATTATTTATTGCTTTCGGTTTTTTGTATTGTTCTTATTTATTGTTATTCTCATTTTTTATGCCTTATCAAACCAAAAATATTTAATAACATTAAATCTACTACATAGCAATTTTTTTTATGTGATATTTATGTTGATATTTTTTTTATTTTTTCACTCTTTATAGAGGGTGACAATAGTAGCAACAATAGTTTTAATTTCAAGGTTACGAGTAGTTTATTTATGATATATGATAACAGTACGTACCTATAAGTGGTTTTATTTAAAATTTTCGAAACTGGTCAATTTTGATGAAATTTTGTTACTATAAATTATTTATTTTTTAATATTTGCATATATTTTAATTTCAAAAGTTTTTAATTTTAAGTTATTATTTGCCGAAAACTCAGTATAAATGTTTACCATAATTTTATAAACTGTAACAACAAATATAACTGAGGTACCTAGTATTTTTTTTATTTTTGAAAAATTTTGGTGATTTAAAAAAGGTCATTTGGCAACACTGCGCAATATTTTGATTAGAGAAAAATCTTTATAATTTACATTCTCTGATTAACTCTGAAACTCCGTGTTGATTGATTTAGCAGGAATTTGCCCAAAAATTTGCTTCATTCAATGATAAATAAACTTCTAAGAGACAGCATAAAGGATCTAAAGGAACCTGCCACTGAGGACAAATTAACCTTTAGAGACTCAAACGTCGTGTCTATGAAATATCCCTTTAGCGTACGGCAATACGAATCGAAATTTGATTCATTATCGAAAAATGTCGTCCTATTTTCCCCGAAAACCACCCCTCGACATGGGGTGGCTTCCCTACGCTCTATTTTTACGTCCCTCCTTCTCCTGCATGGCTCCTGCCACGTTGTTTGGCTAATGCAGAACTTGAAACCCTTCTGACAATCCTATTTTCTTCAGTGGCGTGGGAGTGACAAAGGATATTGAGAAAAAAGTCAAATTATTTTGGTTTTGTATGAAAGCTCCACAAATTTTTTTACCTTCACTTGGAAGTTTAAATTGCAATTCTTGTGGAGGTGAGAAAAAAGGGCGGTTTTTGCCTTTTTCCGCATATTTCTCTATTTGCACGCCAATGGTTATGTCTTGAGCCAGGGCTCCAGTATACATGTTTTCGTACAAAAGACATCCAGAAATCAATAGAATATACATACGACTACGAATAAGAATAAAATGGGCTCAATTTTGAATATCCCGCAAGCTCGAAACGGGACAGGACGTGGGGAAAGGAAAATTCCCCGAAAAAGGAAAACCTATTCTACATATGTATGTTTGTATTTGATTTGCTTATTTTGGAACCCCCGTATTATAGAATTTCTGCTTGTTAACTCGGAGCAAGCACTCAAATTAGAAATGTATACGAAACCTTTCCGAGGAAACGTTCTTTATTATATTTTGTTTTCCAGAGCTGGATGTGGAGACCTTATTAGAGCCAGGGAGTTTGTTTGTGCTTCTAATAAAGCAACATTATTTTAAAACTTACCTCAAACACCTTCCATGTCCACACAAACTACCACAGAACTTCACTTTTTCTTAATCCAAGCCGAGACTGTCACAGGAACAATAATTATTGCAACTGAAACTTCACCCTTTCACTAACCTAAATCAATGTGTCCCAGCTTGGCACCCTCCGCTCTTTGTAATGAAGGGATGGCTCATTAACTAAGACCCACCCCTCGGAAGGGCTGCAGTTGGCCAAAATTAAGAACACCTGTCTCGGCAGCAGCACACGATTGGGGTGGGTCATGGTGCCTATTAAAAGCTTGCGAATTTTTTTTGGGGTGGGGTGTTTGCCAATAGTAAGAATTTATAGAAGCCGTCCTTCCTTGTCTGGTTCTTGTATTTTATAAAGGTTACTAATAACAGGTATTATTATTACCATCGGGGACTTTTCCCTCAAAAAAAAATCTTGTTATGAATAAATAATACAAAAAAATTGTCGCTATTTTTGCTTGAAATGTTTATGAGGGAATTGCTCCTCTGTAATGTTATACAGTGGTGTACTAAGCTCCGTATTCTAAAATTATATTGAAAAACGTACCATGAGCGCCCCTGTTGTCTTCTGGACAAAGCCCTTTTCACATTTATTAATATTTTACCAGAACAATTGGGAGGAGCTCTATCAATACGTTGGATTAGGGCTCATTTAATAGCTGTGGGAAAGACACAGGTTCTAGTGAGATTTTTGTGGCAACTAGTTACGAATTCTATTCCTGGTTGGGGAAAAATGTCCACTTATTGGCCGACATGCAAGTGAAGGTAATAAGGGTGGTTAAAGTTTAATTGTCGCATATTTTGTTGTTCGAATTTTTTTGGGGTATTTTTCGATTACTTATCTGGAAAATAACGTATCTTGTCGAGTCTTACAGCAATGGTTGGGTTTTAGAAAGCATGTGGAAATTGGGGGAAGGTTCTGTACTACAAAATGCCTATTCAGCAAAACAGATGGCGCCAGTAGAACTGGCCTTCCTTCGCCGGGTGGACATTTGGCTTTAAACTTTCGATATTTTGAGGTGCGATATCATTAGAGTGAACCCAACTGGCGAGCTCTAGTGGGAGCGAAACGCGTCTTGGGAGGTAACACTCTGATGATCTCACACAACTTTTTCACCAGGTTATAGAAGATTATACTTCTGTAACAGGTAGGCATATATGCACCGGACACAGGCCAGATGTGCTGTGTTACTCTTACAATTACCAAATTGGCATTTTTAGACCTTGTAAGTTATTTTTGACCGGTCTTGCCCTAATCCTAGTCTGATTTTGTCCATAAACTTTTAACTTGCATTGTTAGATGCTCAGAGAATTTTTTAACCGAATTTTGTCTTAATTTTTATTCGAATTTGACACATTGAACCATTTTTCTCTGATTTTGACTTCAATGCCAACGTGACTTAAAAAAAGACATCAAAATTTGCTTTTTAGATGAATGGGTTATTTCTAATGAATTTTAGTTCTAATTTTAACCCGAATTTCTTCAAATTTGAATTACTAGACGCTCTGTGTAGTTTCTTGACCATAATCCTAACCTGATTTTGTTCAGGCTCTTTTAATCTGCATTTCTTGCTTTGAGTAGCAGACTTCAAATTTGTATTATTACACGCTTTCAGTTAATTTTCACCCATTTTGGCCTGAGTCCTAGTTTGAGTTTCTCATAAAACATCAATACTTACATTTTTAGATAAGGTGGTTCATTTTTTGTCGATTTTAGTCCTAATTTTAACCTAAATTTCTCCAAAGACTCAACGGAGGTGCAATATTAGACGCCTTGTATCATGTTTTAAAGAATATTGATCCTTGTTTTAACATGAATTTGTCCAGACACTGTTAATTTACATTTTTTAGGTGTTTTGTTAATATAAAATTTTCCAAACCCTACAATTTTTGCAAACTGTGAGTAATTCTTCACCTCTTTTGGCCATATTTTTTTGGTCCAACTTTCTGAAAAAAAAACATCAAAATTATAACACTGTGAAGGCTTTCACAGACGGTCAAAATAAAGTCCAAAGAGTTTTCCGGGCTTCGAGGCCATGATCCAATGGACATTCTTCCTGACGTTTCATCTAGATCTGCAACAGACTTTGTCAAAGTTGATGAGGCAATGGGCGAAGTGACCTTCCGTGCTTTTCGACGTTCACTGATTCGACTGTGGTGAGCTCCGTGGTATTTATTCCCCCGCCAACGCGGCGCCGTCGCACTGCAGTGGAGTAGTGGAGGGACATGGGTGGGGGTAGCTGAGGCGCAGGGTTTCGACGCGCTTGAAGTATGCCTCAGAACTCGCTTCTAGTCTTCATTTAGGAACGTAATTTCCTCCTTCCTGTTGAAATTGTTGTCATGTTTAAAGATCTCACTGGCCTCTCTCGTTAGTCTATTGGGTTTGTCCCACACTGCAATTCCTCTTGTGTTCCGTAAGCCTCGTGTTGACACTGCGTTTCGTGGTGCCAATGTGTACCGAGCCACACACTACATGGAATTCGGTAAATTCCCGGTGCCGATAAGGGATCTCTGCGGTTTTTGGCCGAACTCAAGCTCCGTTGGATTGTTCGAGTGGGTTTAAAGACAGTTTTAACATTGTGCCTTTCCAGTAGCCTGCCGATCCTGTCCGCTGTTTTGAGGGTGTATGGTAGACTAGTCCATCTACGCTTTTCTTCATCTTCTCCTGTTGTTCTTTCCTGGCGCCATACAACCTTGGACGGACGGCCCTATCAAACTCGTGTTTGCTGTATCATTCCAAGCAAAAGCTCTTTCCAGATGCTTCATTTCCTGTTCTAATTCAGTCTGCTCACAAATTCTCTTGGCTTTCATCGACAAAGCCTCTATGACTCCACTTTTCTGTCTGGAATGATGATTTGATCCGTTATTGAGGTATCGGTCAGTGTGTGTAGGTTTTCCATAAACGGTGTGCGCAAACTTCCTATTCGGGGTCCTTGATACTAAAACATCCAGAAACGGTAGGCGTGCCCTAAACCCCTTCTCTTATATCCACAGAGATACGGGATTTGGGTTGATAGAGTTGAGGTCTAACGGGAAGTTTTCAATATTTCCTATACTTCTTTTACTTTGACTCCAAATACTAAAGGTCGTCCACGTATCGAAACCAACTCTCCATAAAATAATTGGCTAATACTGGACTAATGGTGCTGTCCGTAGCTACACCATCAGTTTGTTCGTAGAAATCTTCCTTCTACTGAAAATATATACTGGTTAAGCAATATTGGAACAACTGGGCAATATCTTGTGGAAATTCCTGGTTAATATGATTATTTTATTTATAATTTCTCCTGGAGAAAGAGCCAAAGCATGCAGTTTTTCGACGAATTGAGTGGAGTCTTTTATAAAGCTGTCAGTATTTTCTATTTTAGGTTGCAGTAGTTTTGCGAGGTGTTTCGCTATTTCGTAGGTCGGGCTTTCTATGGTGCTCACTTTCTACGATGCTCACAAAAATTCAATTTACTATGGAGATAGAAAAGGAAAAACGCCTACCGTTTTTTGGATGTTTTAGTATCAAGGACGCCGAATGGGAAGTTACTACTGCGGCAGACATTATCAAAGGCGATGAGGCAGTGGCCGAAGTGATAAATAAATAAATAAATACAGTTTTATTTCCTAAAGAAAAGACATGCAATTTACATGTATGGAAAACGTCACACAATTTGGTGGCAGGCTAACATCCCAAGTTTCCTACCACCATAGACCACACAAGTGGCCGAAGCATAAATATCTCAACCCACATACAAGATGTATAATTAAAAAGACAGTAAAACAAAGAAAAAAAAACAACTTATAAACTTATGAAACACAACCACTTCAGAAATTAGTTATCCCTTCGCTAAAATTAAAATATTCTTCAAGTGTATAAAAAGTTTTTTCTAAAAGAAATAATTTCAGGTCCCTTTTAGAGAATTTAAATTCGAAATATTTTTTACTCTCTGCGGTAAGTGATTAAAAATATTTACTCCCAGTGAATCAGGGGATCTTTTGCCAATATTCAGCCTGTTATAGGGGGTGCGCAACCTGTGCCCATTCCGTGTCCAAATACTATGACTTTCACCATTCACACTAAAGGTGGATTTGTGTATGAATATGTATATACTAAGTTCGTATATAAGTATCGAAGTCAGTGTCATCAACTTAAATCGCCTAAATAAAAGTCTACAAGAGTCGGATTGTTTTACACCCGCCATACATCGCAAAATTCTCGTCTGGCTCCTGAAAACAGTCGCAGCCGCTGGTGTGGCTCCCCAAAAGCAGATCCCGTACCGTAGCCGTGAGACTACCTTTGAATCATATATATTCAACAAATGATTTTCAGGGAGCACAGTCTTAATATTTCTCACAAGGTAGCAAAACGAGTTTATTTCAGAACATATTAGTTCACAGTGAGATTTCCAGTTAAGATTTGTATCCATTGTTACTCCGAGAAACCTTGTATGATCTACCCCGCTTAAGTTTTGACCATTTAAATTAAGGTCCAAAGAAAGATTCTGTGGATTACAAAATTGGATGTAGTTTGTCTTTGAAATATTCAGAAACAAAGAATTTTTTGCGAACCAATCCAAGATGCGCTGCAAATTATCATTTACCTTGGCTTCCAAGCTTTTTCCATTCTTTGCAGGGAAAATAATGGAGGTATTATCCGCATAAAGGGCTGACGGACAGTCAGGATCCAGGCAATCAACTAGGTCGTTCACATACAAAATGAAACGAACAGGGCCCAGGACAGATCCCTGGGGAACTCCAATATTTACTGATTTCCTAGCAGAACTTGCCGTATATAATTGACCATCATTTGTTTCTGATAGAAACACGTACTGTTCCCTATTTTTTAAATAGCTCGAAATCCAAGAAAAGGCGCGTCCCCTAATACTGTACTCATACAACTTTGAAAGCTGAATGTCATGGTGGACACAGTCAAAAGCCCTACTCAGATCACAAAATATCCCAACAGGGCATCCTCCAGCCTCCATATCCGCGACGATTTTTTTATAAAAGTAATTGATTGCATCAGACGTCGAACAGCCACCACGAAAGCCGAACTGATTATTACTTAGTATGTTGTGATGTCTCATGAACGTGCTCATTCGTTCCAGAAAGCAATACTCAAATATCTTGAAGAAGCCCGATGCCAAAGCAATAGGTCTATAATTTTCCATTTCATTCGGATCATTCATTTTAAATATTGGTATGATGTTATTTAATTTTGGTATTTCTGGAAACTTACCCTGTACAAAAGTCTGATTAACAAGATGCAATAATGGTTCAGCAATGTATTCGAGGATATTCAGTAATAGATATGTTGGGACATCGTCAAATCCAGATGATTTTTTAATGTTTATTTTGTGTTTTAGGATATACATAAATTCACTCATCTCAAATTCGATGAGAGCCATTGTACCAGGAATACTTCTACTCATTGAGTAGCCCCCCTGTAATTCCTGGTCGAACCCTCTCAAGACCCTATATGGAGCATTCAGAAAAAAATAATTGAATTGATTTGCTGCCTCCAGCAAAGTAGTCTCTCTTTTTGGAGAAACTCTTTCCTTTCGGCGCCTATGAGACAGCTCATTACATATTTTCCATGCTGTGCCGGTGGGATTATTCGAGTTAATAATCTTATTTGTATAGTATTTTCTTGGTATTTTCTATCAGTACAGAGTGTTTTCTTTGTTCTATTTTATAGAGATGTTTTAAGTTATTATTAGCTTTTTTACATCTAAAAAGCGCCCTCAAGCTCTGACTAGAAGTTCGAATTTCTTTGGTGACCCATTCCTTTTTAGTTGCGGGAATGTTAATTTGCGTAAGAGGAAAGTATTTATTGAAATCATACAGAAAGGTCTCGTGGAAACCCTTAAAAGCGGAGTCCACGGAATTAGCCATGTACATCTCATGCCAGTCCTCAGTTGATAATGCATTACAAAAAAGCTTGAATATCATTGCCGCCAAACTTTTTTACCTTTACAGTCGAGCACGTCTTCGCCTTTGAGTTACCTAAGCATAAATCAGCTAAGATAGTTTTTATGATCCGATATATCATTTTCCACAACAAATGATTTGGTCACATAATTTGCGAACAGATAATACAATTTATATTTTCCCCTGGTCCTTTCCTCTACCTCCCCGGTCATACCAAAACTTGTCAAGAGATCCCCAAGCCTTTTAAACTCATCTTTGTTCCTATCCGGATCGCAATTAGAATCACCGCAGAGAGCAATGTACAAGTCAGGCCTATAAATTCTATGCAATACTTTATATAACTGATGTAAAAATATACCAAATTGTGTATTATTTGGATATCTATAACATGTTAGCAATACTACCCGTCTTTCACTGACCTGGCACGATAAACCACATATTTCGAATTCCTTCTCGATGCAAAACTCTCCAAGTGACAAATATGTAGTAGAGAGTCCCTGTCTCGTCCAGATTCCTACTCCCTCCTTTGACAGTATTTTTCTAGTATAGAAGGACGATAGTTCGAATTCTGGTATATGCATATACCGAAGGGATAGTTCTTTAACTCCAGTTTCGACTAGACATATAAAGTTCAAGTTTTCTGTCCTAGTTACGTATTCAACATACAAAAGATCACACTTGGTGTTCGTCAAGACGTCACAGTTTAGAATAACGACATCACAGTTCATTATTTCTTTGGAGGGGAAATCTGTCGACTCTGGAAAAAACGACTAACATAAGCCCCCAATGGCCACTTATCAGCTGATAAGGCCTTTTTTAAATTGTCCAAATCGATCGTTATTTTAAACGAGCTGTATGCATCTGGGTATTTAGATGTTAGTTTTTCACAAGTAGCTTCTGGGAAGTTTATTTTTATGTGACTGCTAAGATCTTCAGCTCTAGTTTTAGGGTCCAGTCTACTGATAAACAAAAATGCCTTTGATTGATCTCCCTTGCTCCGTGATATTCGTACCAACATTGCCTAACCGCTACATATTTTCAATGGAAGAAAGAATTCTACGAACAAACCGATGGTGTAGCTATGGGCAGCCCTCTTAGTCCATTTATAGCCAACTATTTTATGGAAATTTTCGAGGCCAGGGCGTTGGCTACAGCAAGGAAGAGGCCAAGGTGCTGGTTTCGATGTGTGGACGACACCTTTGTTATTTGGAGCCATGGAAAGGGCGAGCTTCAAAACTTCCTCTAACACCTAAACTCTATTAACCTACTACTATGGAGATAGAAAAGGACGGACGCTTACCGTTTTTGGATGTTTTGGTGACAAGGAGGCCGAATGGAAAGCTTGCACACACCGTGTATAGAAAACCAACACACATTGACCGATACCTCAACAACGGATCAAACCATCATCCAAGACAAAAAAGGGGAGTCATAAAAACTCTGTCTGTGAGAGCCAAGAGAATTTGTGAGTCAGCTGAATTGGGACGGGAAATGAAGCATCTGGAGAGAGCCTTTGGTTGGAATGGATACAGCAAGCAGGAGTTGGATAAAGCCGTACGCCCAAGGAATGTAGAGCGACAGGAAGCAACAACGGGAGATGATGTAGAAAAGCGCGGTTGGGCTACTATACCATACATCCATAAAGTCACGGACAGAATCGGCAGGCTACTGGAAAAGCACAAGTTTAAGACTGTCTTTAAACCCACTCGTACGATTCAACAGAGCTTGAGATCGGCTAAAGACCGCAGAGATCCCCTATCAGCACCCGGAGTGTATAGAGTTCCATGCAGCTGTGGCTCTGTATACATTGGCGCCACAAAACGCAGTGTCAACACGAGGATCATAGAACACAAAAGGAGTTGCAGGCTGGGACAAACGCAAAAGTCAGCAGTAGCAGAGCACGCTCTCTCTGAAGGTCACAACATCCTTTTTAATGAGGTGGAAGCGGGTTCTGCGACACACGTGGAGCGCGGCGAAGCCCTGGCCCACCACCCCCACTCCGGCCCCACCACCCCCACCCCGGCCCCACCACTGCAACGCGACGGCGGCGGTACGAATACCACGGAGCGTGCTACAGTCGAATCAGTCATCGTCGGGAAGCGAGAGAGATCACTTCGCCCACTGCCTCATCGCCTTTGATAATGTCTGCCGCAGTAGTAGACGAAACGCCAGGAAGCAATTCCATTGGACCACGGCTTCATAGCCCGGAAAACACTTTAGATAGTATTATGATCGGCCGTGAAAGCCTTCACAGTATTATTATTATTTTTTTAATAAGAATAATTTATCAAAAGTGTAAGCAAAACTTACATTAGCTATTAATTTAATTTTAAGTTTTTTGAATTTGATAGTAGACTGTAGATTTGATATTATCTTTTGTAGAGGTGTTATTATTTTTTCTTTTTGAATATTTACTGTTGGGTTGTGATTAATTTATTAAGTTTATTTGACTCTTTAAATGTGTTTTTTATAAATTATTTTTTAATTTGGGCTGCGTGGTAAACTCTAAGACTGACGATTATGTTTGCGTAATATATTGTGTCTGGATAATACGTATAAGTCCAAATTTTTGGCTGTGTGAGCTATAGTTACAAAAACTGCATCAAACCGTCAATTTGAAGCATAATATATATTTGTTAAAAAAAACGTTAAATATAAGTAGTTGAAATAAAAAATTATAGATTTTTTATTAATTAGGTACTATCTGAACCTCCATGAAATTTATATCTAAATGTGAGGTAACTTGGAGATAATAAACGGGTGCTTAATTAATTTACAGCCAAAAGTATTTTGGTCTTGAAAATGTTCTAAATGTCTAAGATTTTCTCATATCAATTTAAGGCACTTTTATTTTTCAATACCAAAATAGTTAAGACTTTAATTAACACCCGTTTATTATACTTCAAAATAATTATCTCACAAATTTAAAGTAGATTTGAAAATCTTTTCGCTCTTGCGACAAGATTCCTGTAATGTTATTTGAAGAACGTTTGCTCTTGCCGTAGGAGCTCCTCTATTTTCAACTAAGAACAACCGCTCTTGAATCATATGCCGAGGGTTAAAAATATGAGTTCATGCTCTTGAACTGAATTACACTAGATCTTATGCAAAGAATCTTTTCTCTTGAATCAAAAATAAATGTTCATTTTCAAAGAAAAATACTACTTTACTTTGAAAGCGTCAGGTCGTCTTCTAAGACCAACGTCCTTCTACCAATGAAAAAATTATCTTGATTGAAGACTACACAACGTTTAAACGTTTGAAACAAGAAACATAATCTCTTGTAACAATACTTTTTTTTATTGATTCAAGACTACGTTGTCACGAACAAATTAGTTTTCAGTACCTTCTAACAAGGGATCTTCTCTTTCTTAACAAGAGAAAAAGCTCTTGGACCTATTCAAAAGCGCCAATCTCTTGACTGAAAGTAGTTTGGTATTGAGACAAAAGATCATTTTTTTCTGTGAATAAAGTCGGTTTACGAAAATTACGAGAAGTATGATATGTTGGTTTGTTTTATACAATCTAATAAAAATCCCCAAGAAGCTTCGGAAGTCTATTTCCAAAGGTAACGTATTTTGCGCGCAATGGTTACGATTAGTGATGTGCAAATTACGGTAATTTATTTTTTGGTAAGAACATTGGTAATATTACGTAATATTACCGTAATATTCATCAAACGCGCTTTGAATCAAAGGTGAATAGTGAATAATTATAATAAAAATTGTATTTAACATTTCTCTCAAAATCTAGTTGAAACAAGGTTTATTAAAAACAAAAAACATTTTCTGCTACTCTGTCAAAAACTAGTAACAACAAAAAAAAACACAGATTAGGATTTGTAAAAATAAATAAAGGATTCTTTTACTTTAACTTTAAAAAACAAAACTCTTAATGAAATCTAAAAATAAAAAATTACTTGATTTCTTAGCTCAGGTGTTCGGTTCGAAATCTGAGCTGGAAAAAAATATCTTCAGCGCAGGACATTGTACTGTGTACAGAATATATATCGGGCGATGATTTGCTGCTGGTGGAATTAGACGCAGAATGTAGACTTTTCTTATGTAGTTTTCCCTTTGATGCAACCAGTAATGGAGTTTCAGCAATTGCCTGCATTTCTGTAGGACTGCCTTTGGTTCTCTTTTTCTCCAATTCTGAATATTTCTTATTGCACCTTATAAAAACTAACTTGCCAGTTCTATTTGTAGTCAATTTATTACTTTTTTTTTTAATGTAGAAAGGAATACGCAATAAATGGCCTTTTTCTAATTTTGACATATAAAGTGGCACTTTTCAATACTGATGACATACTTTTCATAACTAGTTACGAAAAGTAAAATCTTTCGTAACTGGTGATGAAAAGTTCGTGTCACCACCAGTTGCAGGTTTTGGTTGTGGCACACCGTTGCTATAGTTTTACCGTATTAAGTAGATACAAAGTGGTTTAAAAGTAAATATTGAAGTTTAATAATAATAACTATCTCTCTAAGTAGGTATTTTTAGTCAAAATTAGAAAAAATCTTGTACGAAACACGTGACGAAGAGTCCTTTTTGTGTATCTCATTCAAATTGCAAACATTCATTCGTTACACAGAATCGGACTTTTCGTAACTGGTTACATAAATAGCTATTCTGTTGCAGCTGAACTAGCCGGTAAGGTTATTATTGCTATTGCTAAGTCTTTCAGTTTTGTTCTAGAGCATATTCGCCTCCACCACGCTATGGGGTCAGCTTTTTTGCCAGTCGTACATACAAACTCCAGACTCGACAGATCGTTTTTCCTAGGTAGTTTGTTAGTTCTAGCAGAATTTGCTCTTTGCCTTTCACGAATAAAGGATGATTACATACATGGCTCTCAATAAATTGTATTGCTGCTACATGCTGTGCATTTGTCAAATTAATAACAAAATAATTTGGGTTGAGTAAATATGCAGCAAGATGAATCGGTTTTAGTATCATTTCTTTCCTGTTTTTGAACGCTGCATGTAATTCACTTTCTTCATTTGCCTTTATTGGCAAACCAGGAATACTTGTTAATAAATTCTGTTCTATCTCAAAACATGGGACGAACACTTGTGACATAGTTAATTTGTCCCCTTCAAGTATTGTAATCCATTTCACCAACGGATTGTTGTCACCAACAAAATATCTCATTGTCCAGCAGATGATCCCTTACAATCCTTGTTAGCTTTATCGAGCGTTTTAATATTTATCCGAATATTATCAAGAAAGTTTCAGTAATATTACCGCAAAAATTACGATAATATTACTAGTAACATTCTGTTGTTACTGGTGGATAATGTAATATTACCGTAATTTACGTAATATAACCGTAACTTCTGATGGTAATATTCGCATCGTACATCACTAGTTAGGATAACATCTTAGGGGTCGTTTTTGCTATTATTAGATATCCAGAGAGAAGGCAACTTTTTCCAGATATATTTGCCCGAATTAAATCAATCTAGTATAGCACAGATCATTTATCCAGCCCAGGCCTAATGCATACTCCAAACAAGATAGAGAGAGAAAAGAAATAAACGTATTGGGTTATGTAGATGCAACGTCTTCTTGCAAGCATATAGAGGAAGCAACTGGTGTATCCAAGTCTGATGCGCAAAGAATTTTGAACAAATATAAGTATCACCCCTATAAATTCCACATAGTTCAACGTTTACACTCTGGCGATGCCGAATCGCAGAATGTTGTTTTGCCAATGGTATTTGAATCTTTTGGCAGACTCGTTATTTGGTCCGATGAATGTTATTGTTGCGAACTCGGGGTTCAATAATTCCAGTGTAACGATTTAACACGAAGACACTATTTATTTATTCCACAAATATACACAACTACTAAATAACTCGCTACTTTAACACTTTATAGCCTTCTAATATCGTTTCGTACTTTAACTTAATTATAGCTCGCTTAAAATAAGACTATTCTTTAACCGCCGCTCTATGCGCCTTTATATACAATCCTAAAATTACAGAAAAACATAGAAAGTTCTTTATAAGAATTCTTGAATAATCTTCGTTTTATTGACCCCAAAATGGCCTCCGCTTGTTCCGTTGTGCATTTCCTGTAGTACATCTGATTTTCTGCTACCAGGAAGAACCAACTGACTGACTATGGACTTGCCATCCGGACTCTCCCACGCTCTCTTCAGTAGACCATTTTCTATTTTAAGAGAGTGCCACTGGGCCCATAGCGCCTTCAGGTTTGGACTTTTACCAGCGATTTCTTGCCATTCTGGTCTCTTGTCGTCAGTCTTTGCAGAGAGAATGGGTCCAATATCTGAATCATTCAACTGTTCTTCTCGAAGCGTCTGTGTGGTCCAGCCATCGTTTACTTCCACCGACGTTCTCCTTACAAAAGGAAGTCCCTCACGCTGCTCAGTTCTTTGACAATGCTGACAATCTTCTTTACATGGCCGTCTAGACAATGCATCGGCATTTCCGTGAGACCTTCCTGGTCGATGTTCAATTTGAAAATCGTACTGCTGCAGGCGCTCTATCCATCTGGCTATTTGACCTTCAGAGTTTTTCATCTGTAATAACCATTTCAAGGCTCCATGGTCAGTTCTAATCAGGAACCTTTTTCCATATAAGTAGCGATGGTAATGTTCGACTGCTTTAACGATGGCCAACAGCTCCTTTCTAGTGACGCAATAGTTTCTTTCTGGCTTACTTAAAGTCTTACTGTAGTACTCAATGACCTTCTCTTGCCCGTTTTGTCTTTGAGAGAGTACTGCACCTAGACCACAGTTACTTGCATCCGTGTCCAGAATAAACAGTCCGTCCTTTATAGGGTAAGCCAAGATTGGACTAGAACAGAGGGCAGCTTTAAGCCTTGCAAATGCCTGACTGCAATCATGGTTCCACAAGAAGGGTGTTTTGTTTTCTGTTAATTTGTGCAGCGGTTTTGCGATGTCGGCGAATCCCTCTACAAATCTCCTGTAGTAAGTACATAGTCCCAAAAAGCTCCTTACTTCGTGTTTGTCTCGGGGAACTGGCCAATCTTTAATGGCAGATATTTTACTTTGGCTAGTTTGAATGCCTTGTTCTGAGATAGTATGCCCCAAGTACTCGACTTGCTTTTGGAATAGGCTGCATTTCTTGTAGTTTAACTTCAGGTGAGCATTCCGTAACTTGCTGAAGATGTCTCTTAAATTCTTCAAATGCTCGTCAAAATTACGTCCCATGAGAATTATGTCATCCAAGTATACCAGGCAAGTTTTCCAAGTCAGCCCCCTCAAAACAAGTTCCATTAGTCGCTCGAAAGTTGATGGAACATTGCACAATCCAAAAGGCATAACAGTGAACTGGTATAGCCCAGAACCAGTAGAAAATGCAGTCTTCTCTTTGTCTTCGGGAGCAATCTTTACTTGCCAATACCCACTTTTTAAATCTAGAGTGGAAAACCACTTTGATCCCCATAAAGTTGCTAAGGTGTCGTCTATACGTGGCAATGGGTAGCTGTCTTTCTTGGTCACATCATTAAGTTTCCTGTAGTCAACACAGAACCGCGTTGAACCATCTATCTATATAAAATATTATAAGTAATAATAATATTCCGTAAAATTACGGTTTACAATACCATTATTACTGATCTCAAAAAATCCACAAACCATCCAGATCAAAATTAATTTCTACCTATTGAAACGCCATAGACAAGGAATTGGACTTGACCACTAACAATATGGCAGCCATCAGTCATCAATTGTCGTTAGCTGCACAAATTCGACATTTGAAATATACGTCCCCATGTGCGGATATGGCGTATATTGCGGATTTGGCTCTGTGGTCTGATTGGTTGAAATTGAAGTTTCTTGTTAAGTGTTGCTAAATTTCTGCATTCTCATTAAAGTGATACAAGTTGTTGGATAAGTAATGGAAAAATCGATAGTTACTATATCGAAATCTTTGACATTTGCCGTCTGATTTTAGAGGTCCTCGTAGAACGACGCATATATCAAAAAAGAAGGAATGCAGTGTGCACTGTGGCAACACTGTGAATCCTCAATATACGCCATATCCGCACATGGAAACCTACCTTATCCCAACTGATAGAACACGATCACATTAGCGCCTCCTGGCGACGCGAGTATGTTCTAAGATGCAAATTGGCGGTAAATTTAAAATTGTTCTTTTCTTAATTGGTGCATTTTGTCGCCTTATGAGATAACAAGAGATGAAGAACAAGAACAAGTAACAGAAAGATGGTTCTTTCTTCTTAACAAGAACCACAGGCGACGACCATGGACTAGATGATTCTTCTATGACGCCCTCCTTTAACATTTCATTCTGCAAACTGTTAACTTCCTGTTGTTTAGCCAGAGGGACCCTTCGTGGATGTTGTCGTATTGGCTGGGCATCTCCTGTGTTGATCTTATGGACAACTAAATCGGTTTGACTGTCGTTGCTCTTGAAGTTAAACATATCAGATTCATCCATAGCAAATTTTATAGCAGACTGAAGTTGTTCCTTTGACAGGTGACTCCACTGTCGCTTAAAAGCATCAATAACTTCTGGGGAAGCTTGGTTAGAAGATTTAACTTTGGATGTCTCTGCTTCGACACAATTACATACTCATTGCACAGGCTCATAATTGGCAAGAACTGTTCCTTCTTTGAGCGATGGTCCTTTCTCCAATATTGGCAACTCGTACTGGCATAGTCTTCTTCGTGTCGGCCAAAGTTCGGGCTACCATGATTTCAGTCGTCAAATCCAGGTTAGGTTCTATAAGTCCTATGGACCACCCAGGATCATTTTCAGAAGTCACTGTGATAATTTGTTCTGAATTTGGAGGAATTTTCACATCTTCCACCACCAGTTGAGGACACTAGTTTCCACATTTCCATTGGTTAATGCGAACTCCTCATCTCCAAATGTGAGAATATTCCATTTGTGATCATAGGAGAATTCATGTTTCCTGATGAGATCCATTCCCAAAATAAACTCGTCTTTGATCCTGGCAACCAACACTTTATGCCAAACTTCGAGTCTTTCTCCAATAATGATGGTGACATCGGCTTCTCCGTCTATAGGGCAAGACTCTCCAGTGACTGATTTTAACATAATAGGATTGGGCAATGGTTGTATGGTATATCCGACAAGTTTATCTGGCCTTACAATGGTCACATCTGCTCCTGTATCGATGGTAATCTGGATTTTCTGTCCCTTAATGCGTCCGGCCACTGTAAGACTTTTGCCACCCAAATTATTGACTTTAAAGATCCTAGGGGTCTTAACGGGCCCGGTCAATTGCCCCCTTGCATTGACCGGAATTAGTTTTCCTGGGACCTAGGGCGTTCTTGGTCGCCGCTCGGTCTTCTAAACGACGGCGATGGACTTCTTGCCCTATTACGGCAGTTACTCTTGATGTGACCCAGTCTGCCGCAGTTAAAACATTTTATGCTCCGATTGTCTGTTGATCGAGGCGTCCTTCCCAAATGTGTATAAAACACAATGTCAGTCTCGAGCGGAGCTTCTTGAGGCAATCAATTTAACTTTCCAAAATTTGCAAAGAAGGCCTATGATTCTTTTTAACACGATTAGAAGAATAATAAAATTGTGCCAATTTTGCATACAGGAAAATTGCCGTCATTTTGAAAACCACCTTTAAAAACTGTTTACTTAATTTCTCTTACTTACTTAATTTTCTTTTGAATTAAATTTGATAAATTAGAATAATTATTACTTACATGGATTTTGATTTTAATAAATTTTCGGCATAGCCTACTACCTACGAATTGGACAAAAATGAAAATTTAAGAAAATCCTAAATTCTGCGCTTCGTTTTGAAAATAATTGCACACAATTATATATTTTTGGAAAGCCCACATTATGAATAATAAACTAAAAAAATAATATTCAGGGTGTTCCATTTAAAAAAACATATATTTGCTTCGTAACTCAAAAACTGAAGTTACTAGGAAAGAACTGACTACGCCACTGGATTCTACGGAAAAATTGTTTAAGAATGCGTTTTAGCTTCTTCGATAAGTTTAAAGATAACTGTGATACGGGGGGTGCTTCAAAAGCGATACCTTTCAATTCCACCCTGTATCTGAAAACCCAAAAGGGCTATAAAAATTCTGCTAGCGCCATCTTTAGTTTCACAAAAAAGTAGCATACTGTCGCGAAAACCGCAAGCTTCTATCTTTAAAAATAAGGGAGACACCCCGCAAAAGTTCCGAAAATGGGATACCTTGTACACACATATCCAAGATGATTTTAAGAGATTAGTGTTTTGGAATAATTTAAAACAACACTTTTCGGATTCTTTAGGTCTTGCAGAACTTATTTGCATTTTACCCGTTTGCCTTGTCAGGAGGTTTTCAAGTTCGTTGGATACATTGTTAGATATATGCATAGTGGCCACTCTACTCTAAGGGAAGAGACATTAATCAACAACAATTTAATAATTTGTACAATGCAGTAATCCCCCGCAGGATTACGGGACTGGAACTACCATTCTCAGCCCAACAAATCAGCGATACAAAACCGCGCTCACGTACTCGTATATCAAATTACGGGGCGGCACAAATCACACGCATCAAAACACCTTAAATACACATTTCGCGATACCAGTAACAAGCCGTAATATACGGTTTCAGGGTGCCGCATCGTTTTGCAATTTCAATCGGGCTCTAAATCACTCCAAATCAGCTCTAATTCGCGCGTCGCGCCCTCTGGCTGCGGCTGATAAAAACTCGCGCGCGGTTTTTAGCGCCTCGTAAGCTCTTATTGGCGTGCCAATACGGCCCTAACGCTGATATATGCGACCTGAATGCCTTCCGATATGACGTGTGTGGTGTGTGCATGGGTTATTTACAACCTTTGAACCAACCATAAATTCCTAGCGAAGAAAAATTGCATTCCCGCTCCCGGACTAGAATTCTCCTTCGCCGCAATGACATGTGATAGTGACGCGCTTATTGAACAGTGAAAGTACATAATTTAAACTGAAGAACAATATTTGGAAATCCCACCCTCCGGGGGGCATCTGCATCCTGCAGGTGACACGTAGGCGTGCTCAACCCCTTATTCACTTTCGATTTTAAAACTCTCGTTCTCATCTGCATGTGGCCGACCTTTTTCATTATTTGCCCCGTTTCGAAACCCTTTTTCCTTCTTCGTTAATAATGGCCTATTGCCAACGTAAGAATGTCACCGACAGATGGTTGGCGCTTACCATCTCATAACTTTCTATAGTTGTTTAGTACCTTCACTCTGTATTAACAATTAAGATAGAAACAGACAAATTACTGATTAAGGCGTTCAAAATTTATTGCATATAGTGATGAAAGTTATAAAATATTACGTTACATAAGCTTTCAATATACAGTACACAGAATATTCTATTTGTTAGTGAAATCTAATAACCCAGTTATCGATTTCCACAAACTAGAAAATATATTGAATATTCAGTTTCATCGCAAAATAAATTATTACAAACTACATGGAATAGGCGGGTTATTTAACCTGATTTAAAATAGAACTTTAGCAATATTCTGTCTCACAACCTACAGTACCACACAGTGCATACAATTGTAAGGCTTTACTCTGAACCAAAAAACTTTTCAATTTATGTTAAATGAGCTACTGTAACGGCCAATAGCTTAAATTTCTTAAGATCTCCCTGTACGATAATAAAGTAAATAGAATACTAGTAGAACACTTTTTCAATTTTCTTAATAATACTTCTACTGCATATTACATAGAATATTCTATTTATTTAAATTAAATTATTTTGACCTACATAGAATGAGTTATTATTTTACTTGGTTAATTAATAAATATTAGATAATCAATATACAAGTTTCCTAATCGAATGCAGGGGATATTCTGTCTCACAAGCACTATACAGTAGGGGATGTTCACGTGAAAACGTCACCTAGTTGGCTGTGAGATATCAAACGAAGAGGATGAAAGAACAAAATTCCATTAATTTTGATTATGTTATGCTTTTCTATCGGAATTTTATAGCCTGCTAAATGACGTTTTCTAATGAACACGGGGTACATAGCATTTTCTGTGCATTACCCGGACTAATAAACTTTTTAAATTATATTAAGTGGGCCACTATTACTTGTACAACGTATTACATAGAATACTCTATTTTAGCGCACAATAAATAATTTTAATATACACAGAATAGGCCATTATTTTACCTGGTTATTTAATAAGTCTGTATACAAGTTTCCTAATAGAATTCAGGGAATATTTTGGATCACAAGTGACTACGATAGAGTGCATAGCATATTTTGCTACATCACAGGGACTAATAGACATTATAGTTTATATTAAGTAGGCTATTATAACGTCTGGAATATACTACATATAATGTTCAATTTTTCTATTACCTGATTAATTAAGAAAATTTTAAAACTTCAATATAGAAGATTTCTTAATACATTTGAGGAGATATTTTGCCTCCTAAGTTGGTATCATAGAGTACATGGCATTTTTTGAGGTACTACATTGAACCAATAGACTTTTCGATTTGTATTTAGTGAGCTGCAATAACTTCAAATAGTCTAAACTCATAGAGTACCAATAGAAATCTGCTTCCGTGTTACACAATAAATCAGACCAAATACTTTTATACTTATATATATTTATATTACACAGAATATTCTATTTTAATTCAATGCGTTAAAATACATGCGTTTGGTCTATTATTTTATCATGGTTATATTGATGTCATTTAGAAAATACTAAAACTTTTATTGAAATACAAAAAATAATATTTTATATTCAGGAGTTCAAACATTTTTTACATAGCATACAAAATGTATACAATATATACAGTCATATAGAAAATAGTTCTTCTAACAACTTCATCTCATAAATTATTCAGTTGAACCACCTTATCTCAAATAACAGAATACACCGAATTATGCGTAAAATATTTAGTTTTACAAAATTCCTGTTCTACATACCCCCTGTTCGTTAGAAAACGTCATCTGGGAGTCTTTTAACATTTCACAGCCAACTAGACTTTTTCAAATAAACTTTATTATTTTACACAGAATATTAGACTTAACGTTCTTAAACTGACATGACAGACAAAAAAAAATACAAGTAATTTGGATTTTAATTATCTCAGGATTTATTGAAGTTTAACAAATTTTGTTTTGATACAATTGAGAGGTACATAGAACATGCATACGCTTACAGAAGCAACATGAGCTTGCACGATTAAAAATCTAGTAACTACTGCGTTTACAGAATAGTGCTTCTGTGTTTCTTAAGTGCATTGAATCAGCGACTCTCTTATTGACTAATATTAACTTTCAATGTGCAGTACATAAAATCTTCTATTTGTTTCTAAATCCTAATAATCGTATGACCCGTCAATACGTAATACAAAATACATAGAATATTCTCTTTTCTCGCACAATAAATTAGTTTGACTTACATGGAATAGGCTATTATTTTACCTGAATAATCAAGAAAAATTAAAATATTAAACTACAAGTTTCCTAAAAGAATTCAAGGAATAATCGGTAGCACAAGTTAGTACCATACAGTACATAGCATTTTTTGGCATTACACTAGACCAAAACCCCTTAGTATCGTAACTTTTCGATAATAAAATTCGTAGAATATCAGTAGAAAACTTCTCTGGTTATACAAATTAATCAACTATAATACTTCTACAACATATTATAACATAGAATATTCTATTTCCTCGCAAAATAAATAATTTTTTCTACTTTTGACATATAAAGTGGCACTTTTCAATACTGATGACAGTGACGTAACGTCCTACTTTTTACCTACTAACCTAACTAGTTACGAAAAGTAAAATCTTTCGTAGCTGGTGATGAAAATTTCGTTTCACCACCAGTTGCTGGTTTCGGTTGTGGCACACAGTTGCTACAGTTTTACGGTATTAGGTAGATACAAAGTGGTTTAAAAGTAAATATTGAAGTTTAATAATAATAAGAACTCTCTCTCACTCACGTGACGAAAAGCCTTTTTGTGTATCTCATTCAAATTGCGGGAAACATTCATTCGTTACACAAAATCGGACTTTTCGTAACTGGTTACATAAATAGCTATTGACTTACATGAAATATGCCATTATTTTACATGATTAATTATTCATATTTTCAAATATTCTGTCTCACAAGTTAGTATGATACAATATATTTAAATTTTTTTTATAGAATTTATAGAATTCTGTTAATTCAGTTCATAGAATACAAGTAGGAAATTTGTTCAGTTTTCAAATTAAATTCGTCCTAATACTTCTACAACATATTACATAAAATATTCTATTTTTCCGTCAAATAAGTTATTTTGTCCTATGTGGATTAGTCTATTATTCTACCTGGTCAACTAAGTAAAATTAAAACATCAATATATGAATTTTCTAATAGAATTTTTTGAAATATTCTGTCTTACAAGTTAGTAAAATACAGTTCATAACATTTTTGGACCATTACACGGGTCCACATGTATTCATAAAATTCATAGAATTCTATGAATTCAATTCATAGAATACCAGTAAGAAACTTGCTCACTTTTACAAATTAAATTACTCCTAATACTTCTACAACATAATATATAGAATATTCTATTTTTCCGTCAAATAAATTATTTTGACCTATGTGGAATTGTCTATTATTCTACCTGGTCAACTAAGTAAAATTAAGACATCAATATAGAATTTTTTTTAAATATTCTGTCTTGCAAGATAATAACATACAGTACATATCATTTTTGGAGCATTACACTGGATCATAATTTCTCAATATCTTAATGTGCAATAATAAAATTCATATAACATCAGCAAAAATCTTCTCTTAGAAGAGAAGATTTAGACTTAGATAGATAGAACAAATTAAATAAGCCTTAATACTTCTACGACATATTCCATAGAATAATCTATTTCCCTGTAAAATAAACTATTTTGACTTGCTTGGAAAGTGAAGAAGATTTTACCTGATTAATTCAGTACCTAGATTTAAAACATTATAATAATATGTTTGTAATAGAATTCACAGGATATTCTGCCACTTACAGTACATAGCATGTTTAGGGCATTACACTGGACCGTCCACTTTATGTTAACTCACTTATTATAAAGTCAAATAGCTTAAATCTCTTAACAACCTAATGTGCGATAAGGAATTACATAGGCAACATAAGTTTGCAAACTCTATTAATTAACTTGCTGGTTTTTCCAGCAGGATTCTTGCGTATACAGAATAGTGCTTCTGTGCTTCCTAACTGCATTGGAACAGCAATCCTCTTATTGACTAATATTAACTTTCAATGTGAAGTACACAAAACCTTCTATTTGTTTCTAAGTCCTAGTATTCGTATGATCCGTTTCCGCATACTACAAAATTAATATATTATTCTATTTTCTCCCAAAATAAATTACTTTCACTTACATGGAATAGGCTATTATTTTACCTGAGTAATCAAGAAAAATTCAAAAATCAAACTACAGTACATAGCATTTTTTAGACATTACACTCGACCCTTAATATCTTAACGTGCGATAATGAAATTCATAGAATACCAGTAGAAAATGTCCTTGTTTTACAAATACATAGAATATTATATTTTCTTGCAAAATAAATTATTTTGACCTACATGAATAAAGCCTTTATTTTATCTGATTAATTATTCTTATTTTCGAATAGAATTTATGAAATATTCTGTCTCACAAATTAGTTACATAAAATACATAGCGATTTTGAGGCATTACACTGGTCCACATTTCCTTAATATCTTAATGTGCAATGATGAAATTCATAGAATACCAGTAGAACACTCGTTCAGTTTTACAAATAAACTTCGTCCAAACACTTCTACAAATTACACAGATTATTCTATTTTCCCGTCAAATAAGTTACGTTGACCTACAGGGAACATTCTACTATTCTACCTGATGAATTAAGTAAAATTAAAATGTCAATATAAAAATTTTCTACTAGAATTTATAAAATATTCTGTCTTACAAGTTAGTAACATACAGTACATAGCATTTTTTGGAGCATTACGCTGGATCAAAATTTCCCAATATCTTTATGTGCAATAATTAAATTCATAGAATACCAGTAAAAAACTTTTCTTGTTTTACAAGTAACATCAGCCTTAATATTTCTACAACTTATTCCATAGAATATTCTATTTTTCCATAAAATACACTTGCATAGAAAATGCAATCATTATACCTGATTAAGTACTTATAGTTGAAAGATTATCATAAAATGTTGCTAATTGAATTCAGAGGATATTATGCCTCTTACAGTACATAGCATTTTTGGGGTTTTACATTGGACCGCTCAATTTATATTAACTGACTTACTGTAAAGTCAAATAGCTTAAATCCCTTAATACCGTAATGTCCGATAAGCAAATTCTATTTTTTATTTTAAGCTGCTAGTGCGTTCGGGTTATTATTTCTCATGACTATATTGATATGATCTAGAAACTTCTAAAACTTTTATTGAAATACACAGAATATTTCTTTCTTTATTTGAGAACAAACATCAAACTACAAGTTTTCTAAAAGAATTCAAGGAATAATCGGTATCACAAGTTAGTACCATACTGTACATAGCATTTTTTAGGCACCTGGCCCAAAATCCCTTAATATCTTAACGTGCGATAATGGAATTCATAGAATGTCAGTAAAAAACTTGTCTTGTTTTACAAGTTAATCACATCTAATACTTCTACAACTTATAACATAGTATATTCTATTTCCTTGCAAAATAAATTATTTTGACATACGTGAAATTATGCCATTATTTTACCTGATTAAGTATTATATTTTCGAATAGAATTCATGAAATATTCTGTTTCACAAGTCAGTAACATACAATACATAGCAATTTTGGGGCATTCCACTCGTCCAAATTCATAGAATACCAATAGAAAATTTAAAACTTCTTCAGTTTTAGAATTTAAATTCGTCCTAATATTTCTACAACATATTACATAGAATATTCTATTTTTCCGTCAAATAAGTTATTTTGACTTACATAGAATAGTCTATTATTCTACCTGGTCAACTAAGTAAAATTAAAACATCAATATACAAATTTTCTAATAGAATTTATAAAATATTCTGCTTAACAAGTTAGTAACATACAGTACATAGCATTTTTGGAGCATTGCACTAGATCAAAATTTCTCAAATATGTTAATGTACAGTAATAATGTTCAATATAAACAATTCATAGAATATCATCAAAAAACTTCAATTCTTTTACAAATTAAATCAGCCTTAATACGTCTACAACATATTCCATCGAATATTCTATTTCTCCGTAAAATAAACTATTTTGACCTTCATGGAAAGTGCATTTTACCTGATTATATAAGCACCTATAGTCAAAACATTATCATAAAAGTTTCTAATAGAATTAAGAGGATATTCTGCCTCTTACAATACATAGCATTTTTAGGGCATTACACTGGACCGTTCATCTTTTATTAACTCACTTACTGTAAAGTCAAATAGCTTAAATCTGTTAACCCCCTAATGTGGGATAAGGAAATTCACAGCATAACAGTATACAATTTCTTCAGCTTTACAACTTAAATAAAACCTAGTACTTCTACAGCATATTACATAGAATTTTCTATTTTAACGCTCCTAGTGCGTTCGGGCTATTATTTCTCATAATTATACTGATACGATCTAGAAATGTCTAAAACATCTATTAAAATACATAGAGTATTTCTTTGCTTCAGAACAAACATCAAGCTACAAGTTTTCTAAAGGAATTCAGGGACTAACTTGTATCAAGTTATCAAGTTAGTAACATACTGTAAGTAGCATTTTTTAGACACCTGGACCAAAATCCCTTAATACCTTAACGTGCGATAATGCACATTGATACTTCTACAGCACATTACATAGAATTTTCTATTTTAGCGCTCCTAGTGCGTTCGGGCTATTATTTCTCATGGTTATATTGATATGATTTAGAAACGTCTAAAACTTGTCAAATCTGTCAAAATACATAGAATATTATTTTATTTTCAGAACTTCAATATTTTTTTATAAACTAATAAATTTACTGCTTGCAAATTTAAACTAATAAATGCATTTATATAACAAACAATTTTACCAAAAACTACGTCTCAAAAAGTAATTAGTAAACTCACCTTATTTCAAGCAACAGAATACATAGAATATTCTCTCGTTTACAAAGAATCAAAAAGTTTTTAAATGCATTGAATGTAATATTGTTCTTCCAATATTCTACAAAATTCCTGTTTACATACTCTATTTCATACCCCGTATTTATTAGAAAACGTCATCTAAATCGCCGTCAAAATGAAGATTGACAGACAGGGATGCCATACTCAAAGTAAATAGACTTCTATTCTTTCATTCTTTCCTTTTAACATTTTACAGCCATCTAGATGACGTTTTTAAATAAACCCACTTATTTTACATAGAATATTAGGCATAATGTTCTTAAACTGAAATATCAGACAGAAAATAAATTACAAAAAGATTGCATTTCCGTTAACTCAGAATTTATAAAAGTTTAGCAAATTTGTTTTATGATGCAATTCAGAGATACATAGAATATGCATGCGCTTACATAGGCAACATAAGCTTGCAAACTCTATTAATTAATAAGCTGGTCTTTATAGTAGGATTCAAAACCTGGTAACTTGCGTATACAGAATAGTGGTTCTGTGCTTCTTAACTGCATTGAAACAGCCATTCTCTTATTGACTAATATTAACTTTCCATGTGAAGTACACAAAATCTTCTATTTGTTTCTAAATCCTAATAATCGTATGATCCGTTTCCACATACTACAAAATTAATAGAATATTCTATTTTCTCCCAAAATAAATTACTTTCACTTACATGGAATAGGCGATTATTTTACTTGAGTAATCAAGAAAAATTAAAACATCAAGAATTCATAAAATAAAATATTCTGTCTCGCAAGTTAGTAACAGAGAATACATAGAGATTTTGAGGCTTTACACTGGTCCACATTTCCTTAATTTCTAAATTAATGTGCAATGATGAAATTCACAGAATACCAGTAGAACACTCGTTCAGTTTTACAACTAAACTTCGTCCAAACACTTTTACAAATTTCTTATTCTATTTTCCCGTCAAATAAGTTACTTTCTGGGCAAATAAGTCAAATAAGTTCTTTCTCTAAGGGAACATTCTGTTATTCTAACTGATGAATTAAGTAAAATTAAAATGTCAATATAAAAATTTTCTAATGGAATTTATAAAACATTCTGTCTTACAAGTCATACAGTACATAGCATTTTTGCAGCATTACACTGGATCAAAAATTCTCAATATCTGAATGTACAATCATTAAATTCATAGAATACAAGGAAAAAATTTCTCTTGTTTTACAAATTAAATCAGCCTTAATACTTCTACAACTTATTCCATAGAATATTCTATTTTTCCGTAAAATACACTTGCATGGAAAATGGTACCATTTTACCTGATTAATTAAGTACCTATAGTTAAAAGTTCATCATAAAATGTTTCTAATAGAATTCAGAGGATATTCTGCCTCTTACAGTACATAGCATTTTTTGAGCATCACACTGTACCGTTCACTTTATTTTAATTGACTTACTATAAAGTCAAGTAGCTTAAATCCCTTAACAGCGTAATGTCCGATAAAGAAATTAAAAGCAAAACAGTATAAAATATCTTCAGCTTTACACATTAATTAAAACCTAGAACTTCTATAGCATATTACAAGGAATTTTCTACTTTGACTAGTGCGTTCGGGTTATTGTTTCTCCTGATTATATTGATATGACTTAAAAACGTCTAAAACTTCCATCAAAACACATAGAATACTATTTTATTTTCAGAACTTGAAGAACCATGAAATATTCTGTGTCACAAGTTAGTAACATACATAACATAGCAATTTTGAAGTATTACACTTGTCCACATTTTCTTAATATCTTAATGTGCAATGATGAAATTCACAGAATCCCAGTAGAAAACCTGTTCAGGTTTACAAATTAAATTAGTCCTATTACTTCTACGACATATTACATAGATTATTCTATTTTTCCGTCTTATTAGTATAAGTTATTTTGACCCACATGGAATAGTCTATTATTCTACCTGATCAATTTAGTAAAATGAAAACATCAACATACAAATTTTCTAATGGAGTTTATAAAATATTCTGTCTTGCAAGTGAGTAACATACGATACATAGCATTTTTTTTGAGCATTATGCTAGATCAAAATTTCTCAATATCTTAATGTGCAATAAATAAATTCATAGAATACCTGTAAAAAACTTCTCTTGTTTTACAAATTAAATCAACCTTAATACTTCTACAACATATTCCATAGAATATTCTATTTCCCCGTAAAATAAACTATATTGACTTGCATGGAACGTGCTATCATTTTACCTGATTATATAAGTCTTATAGTTAAAACATTATCATAAAATGTTTCTAATAGAATTCACAGGATATTCTGCCTCTTGCAGTACATAGCATGTTTAGGGCATTACACTCGACCCTTACCTTTATATTAGCTCACTTACTATAAAGTCAAATAGCTTAAATCTGTTAACACCGTAATGTGCCATAAGGAAATTCACAGCATAACAGTATACAAACTTCAGCTTAATAACAGTACTTCAGCTTTACAAATTAAATAAGTTCTAGTACTTCTACAGCATATTACATAGAATTTTCTATTTTAACGCTCCTAGTGCGTTCAGGTTATTATTTCTCATAATTATACTGATACGATCTAGAAATGTCTAAAACATCTATTAAAATACATAGAATATTTCTTTGCTTCAGAACAAACATCAAACTACAAGTTTCCTAAAAGAATTCAGTGAATAACCTGTATCAAGTTAGTAACATACTGTACGTAGCATTTTTTAGGCACCTGGACCAAAATCCCTTAATACCTTAACACACTTTACATAGAATGTTCTATTTTAGCGCTCCTAGTGCGTTCGGGCTATTATTTCTCATGATTATATTGGTATGATTTAGAAACATCTAAAACTTCTGTTAAAATACATAGAATATTATTTTATTTTCAGAACTTCAAATATTTTTTATATAGAATAATAAATTTACTGGTCGCAAACTTAACATAATAAATACATTCATATAGCAAACAATTTGACCAAAAACTACATCTCAAAAAATAACTAGTAAACTCACCTTATCTCAAAGAATAGAATACATAGAATATTCTCTCGTTTACAAAGGATCAGTAAGGTTTTTTACAAGTTCTAAGTTACATTAGAATATAATGTTGCATACACTATTAATTAATAAGCTGTCTTTACAGCAGGATTCAAAACCTAGTAACTTGCGTACACAGAATAGTGCTTCTGTGCTTCTTAACTGCATTGAAACAGCACCCTTCTTATCGACTAATATTAACTTTCAATGTCAATTACACTAAATCTTCCATTTGATTCTAAATTCTAATGATCCGTTTCCACATACTGCAGAATACATAGAATATTCTATTTTTTCACAAATCAAATTAATTTGACTGAATAGGCTATTATTATATTTTAAATTCTAGTCCAGCCCGTTATAAAAGCATTATAATCCAAAATCCAGTGATACGTTTCCACAAGCTACCAAATATATAGAATATTCTACTTACACACAAAATAAATTATTTTGACCTGCATATAGGTCTATCATCTTACCTGATTTATAAAGAAACATTAAAACATTAATTACAGTTAACAACGAATGTTTTTTTCTCGCAAGTTAGTAGCATAGTGTACATAGCATTTTTGAGGCACTACGCTGCTCCCTTAAACTGCTTAATATACACTAGTGACCTACTATAACCTTAAGTAGCTTAGGTTTCTTAATATCTTAATGTGCGTTAATCATTTTTTATTGAATACCAGTAGAAAACCTCTTCAGTTTTAGAAATAAAATCAGCGCTAACACTTCTATAAAATCTTACATAGAATATTTTATTTCTCGCAAAAAAATTATTTTGACCTGCATAGAATAGTCACGATCAGCAGTATTTTGTTTGACTAACTAAGAAAAGTTAAAACAGCAATATAAAAGTTTAATAGTAGAATTCAAAGAATATTCTGTTTCACAAATGCATGGCATTTTTGGGGAATTACACTGCATCAATAAACTTTTTATTTTATATTAAGTGAGGTACTTTAACGTCCAAAAGTTTAAATTTCTGTTCAATATATTACATAGAATATTCTATTTTCCCGCAAAACAGATTCTTTTGATCAACTTGAAGTGGGTGAAACTGGAGACTAATTAAGAATCATTAAAACATCAATATACAAATTTTCTAATAGAATATAAATAATATTCTGTTCCACTAGTTAGTGCAAGAGAGTACATAGCATTTTTGAGGCATTACACTGGACCAATAAGCCTTTAAATTTATATTAAGTGATTTATCAAAACAGCAATTAGCTTAAATTTCTTAATATCCTAATATGAGATAACTAAATTCATAGATTATCAGTTAGAGACATGTTACACAAAATATTCTATTTTAGCAGTGCGGTCAATTATTTTATATATATTATATTGTTATGAGGCTCTGAAGGCTTTCACGGCCGGTCAAAATATAATCCAAATTGTTTTCCGAGCTTTAAAGCCATGATCCAATGGAATTTCTTTAGAATACAGCTGCAGCAGACATTATGAAAAGCGATGGGCAAAGGGATCTCCCGTGCTTCCCGACGTTGACTGATTCGACTGTGGTTAGCCAGTGGAAGGACTGGGGTGGGGGCAGTGGTGGCGCGGGTTTCGGCGCACTTGAAGTATGTCGTAGAACTCGCTTCCAGTCCGTATTTAGTAACGTAATTTCCATATATACATTGGCGCCACAAAGCGCAGTGTCAACACGAGGATTGCGGAACACAAGAAGAGTTGCAGGCTGGAACAAAAACAAGCGGCTGCAGTAGCAGAGAACGCTCTCTCCGAAGGTAGCGACATTGTTCTCAACGAGGTGGATATATTATATAAATCGCAGCGTTTTTATCCGAGACTAACGAGAGAGCCCATTGCGATCTTTAAACATCACAATAATTTCAACAGGAAGGAGAAAATTACGGTTCTAAATGCAGACTGGAAGCGAGTTCTATGACATACATCAAACCCCGCGTCACCACTGCCCCCACTCAACAGAAAAAAAGGAAATTACGGTTTTGGGTACCCCAGCCCCATCACTCAAGCGAGACGGCGAAGGTCGAATCAGTCGCTAGCGAGATCATTTTGCCCATTGCTTCATCGCCTTTAATAATGTCCGCCGCAGTTGTGGACGAAACGTCAAGAATAGACTCCACTGGACCACGGATTCAAAGCCCGCAAAAAAAAAATTAAATGCAATTCGACCCGCCGTGAAAGCTTTCACCGTCCAATTCTCACCAGTATTTCTATTGCATTTTCGAAGAATCTTCTGGGTTGACCTCAATATGTCCAAAGAGACATTTTAAGTGTCTCACCCAAGTTTCTCTTTATGAAAATATCTATTTGTGCTTTCTGCCACTTCTAGCCACGAGAGGACGCCAAATCTGTGTTAGGTATATTTTTATATGGTCTGTACAATTCTGGCCCCACGTTGGGCGCCTAATTTGCGATAGTTCCAAGTTACTTTAAGAAGCCATTAAGGGCGAACCTTGAAGATTTCCACCGGGGTTTTTGGTGCCAGCGAACCAACAGAAATTTACAATTTATACATATTTATTGTACACTGGCAAAACGCTTAATGTAGTTGTAAATAAAACGTATTACCCATTCATTTATTTTTGTCATCTAGTTACCTTTGACACCTTCATTTTTTTATACTCTTCACCTTTTAGCACTTGTTGCAATAATAAGCGAATGGGTTATGCGTCGTATAATAGTTGCACGATATTACCATCTGGTGGTGTTGCAACTACAGTTACTTCCCTGTATGGTAAAATTTGATAATAATGTTACAAACTACTTTTTAGTACCACCTACATGTAGCCACATCTTTACAAGGGAGGCACAAAACACTTGTACCCCCTACCATCTTTAATTTTCAACAAGGAAATACCCATTAAATTTGTTCGCACTTACTAATATTTAGGATTTTCTAACCTGAACTTTTGAATCATTTTCTAACTTTAGCTAGTTCAACCATCCTGTTCCCGCAGCGTCACCATTAAAACAAACAGGAAACTTATATTTCCATTTGAAAATCTCCGGCTTATAGAGAAACTCATATCTCCGCATATAACGGAGCTGCATACACAGCCCACATTATCCCCAAAACAAAGCTTTGTCTACACATCGTCTCATGTATCTCGGTGATTATCTTATCCTGATTCCTTTTTATGTACGTCTCAGGATTTTGTCACCGCAATATCCAGAGGGAGCCAGGCGCCTAATGTTGCCTCCATGTCTATTATATTAGGAAAAATACCCGGGCTTATTACTTCAGGCCTTATTCTCGTACATAAAAGACAACAGCTTAGGTGAAGAGCATTACGTAATTAAATTATTGCGTTTTTTCTTACAATTGTTAATATTTGAATAAATGCATTAGACCAACGTAAACGGGTAAAGCAGCAAACACGCCCACCGGTCTCTTTCAAATTTGTTTATGGAAATTCTTAATTGCAATTTGCTATTTTAGATTGGTTGCTAACGCGAGTTAAAGCTGTTTCGAAAGTGAATTATTTTGTTATGTAATTTTTTTTTAATATTTATTGCACTCGTATTACTGTCCAATGACATTTGATATAAAACCATAAGATGTGTGTTGACTTGGAACGTTAATAGTTTTACTTTGTTGCTAGGGATTTGCATAAATCCTCTGAGTAAATGTCACACTTATAAAGAAACAAATGAATACAAGGCAAAACTGCAAAAGTGTAATAATTCCTGACTTTAGTAGATTTCTTCGCAGCAAAAACCACCTTTTGCCAATTGCAGCGACGAACTTCGATACATCTCGAACCGTCTGTAATAAAACGTCTCGAAAGTTTCCCAAACTCAATTAGGGAGATTTCAGCGAAATGAAATTTTGAGCAGCTGAATCCATAAACACAGATTTCGACCGATACAAGAGGACGTGAAATACAAGTAGTCGAGGATCTCAACGCATATCCGATACCCGCCGTCGAAGGAGAAGACAAATTAATCATGCACCGAAATCAAATTTTGCTCCCATTCGGTACAGGAAATCGGATTGGGAATCTTGACTGCAATAAAGTAGTCGGTCGTGCACTTCACTAATGGCGGTGGTACGTAATTTCGTTGCCGCAAGTTTATTACGAAGAGGTATACGTAGAACAGAAACAATACGGATATTTGCTATATTCGCTCAACAGAAAAGCCTTTTTCTGTTGCCAAAATTTGTTTTCAATAACATCAACAAAAAAAGTCAAGCAGGCTATAATACGTAGAATATTCTATATATGTAGATAAAGTATTTTATATATGTACATAGAATATTCTGTATATATACGTAGAATATTCTATATATTTCCTAAACAAATTTTTCAACTGAATGAACAAGTCGTTCGTTAAGTCATTAGGCAGTATTCCAATCTAAATAAACTCTGACAAAATGTCTACTTAAATTACCGAAAATAGTACAGAAGAACTATTCTGTGTATGCAATCCCATTTGAATATTTTGTCAGAGAAAATGTAGCATCTAAGAACTCTGACTCTGAGATGCAAGCCTATATTTAAATTGCACAGCACGCTTCTAATGAGATAAAAAGCTGTTTAGCTCTTCTCAATTCGGATCTTAATTTCATTTATTGGTTCCCAGGTAGAAATGTGCCCAGGTAGTTTATCGATGTAACCGTTTCCAGTTGGGAGCCGTTTGCGTAAAACTGGCCACCAATATCTTGTTTACTTGTTATCACTACCTTTATTTTATTTGTGCTTAGGCGTATGTTCTAGGTTTCACAAACTTGTGGTACTCTGTTTATTATTATCCTCTGGAGAACCTCAGCTGAGTCTGCAATTAGGACTGTGTTGTCAGCGTACCTTAGATTACTAATAAGTTCACCGTTTAGCAAAATGCCCCCAGTAAACAGTTGAACGTTGATTCAACGTTAAAAAAAAGCCTGTAACCAAACGTTTTTTCAACGTAGTTATGTCCGTTGAATCAACGTTTTTATCAACCTTTCTTAAAACGTTTCATCAACGTTTGGTTAAGACGTTTAATCTACGTTTTCTTAAAACGTTCAATCAACCTTGCTGAAAACGTTTATTCAACGTATCTATCAACTTTACATAAAACGTTAAATCAACGTTTTTATCTATTTTTTTCCATTTACATGAATATAATTTATGTCAAATGGGTTTTACCGGGATTTGAACTTTGAACACAGTTAAAACTTATTCGATAAAAATGAGTGAACCTGTTTAATAAGTTTTAATTTTAGTTTAAGACAAAAACTGTAAATCAAAAATGCTGTTAAAAATATACCGAGCGTTAATGTTTAATTAAAAAGCACATACAAAAAAGTATTTGACCCCAGGTAGCACACTACGTCGTCACATGTCACATCCACAAGTCGTCCATTTGTTGACGCCGCTACGTATTTAATATATCAAACTTTGCATTTTATCATAAAAAAATTCATAATATATTTTAAACGTGTTTTATTGGAAATATAATGTGTGCTAATTACAATCATTAGTAAAAATAGTTATACTTTATAAATTCGTTTTTGATGATATATATGTTAAAACTTAAAACGAAAGGAAGCACAGCACTTTGAGGTTGACTAGGGGTGACTGTAAACTAGGAATAATTTTAAACAAGAATTAATTTTTTTAGTACTTACTTTTGGGTAATGTGTTTTTGATGAGTCACTTTTTTGGACGATTTTCGATTGTTGGAAAAGGAATTTCCCACAATTCACAGTAAAATTACTCCTAATAACAATTTACCCTGGAAAGGGCTCGGACGAGTCCACTTAGTTAATGTTTCGGCAACTTCTCTGTTGCCTCCTTCAGAACTACCTAAAGTGAAAAAACTTTAGAAATGTTGAAATACCAAAATTATACTTATTTGTGTGTTTGTTTATGAGTACCTATTCATGCTCGATATTCTGAAAATTACTTTGCTTCTTTAAAAAAAAATACATTTTAATATCAAATACGTAGCTCAAATCAAATTAGGTATATAGGATTTAAAAGAATTTTCTTGGAAATTGAATCTGGACCTTTTACGAAGTGATTTTCTCCTGAGGTGAGAGCAAGGCAAAAATCACCGCTGAATTTTAGTGTACACACATTTTGACTTATTTGTATTTAACGGATTGGAATGCTTTCTCAATGAGACTAATTCTAGAGACGATAAAGCTTTGATTGTCAAGCATTAATATTTGTTGTGATGCATAGGTAAATAATTTATATCAGCCTCAATATGCCTATATGTACCTAATTTAGTACATATTTACTTAAATTAGTTGGCCTGCAAAATAGTATAGACACACTCATCAAAACCAATGGTGGTGGTGATATTCCAGCCATCTTGTCTCCAATCTTAAAAAACAGTAAAATCTCAACCCATGAGTACTCATCTTTTAAGCGATTTCAAATTTTTTACCCTAAAAAACGGTAAACAAACCAAACGAAACGAACAACAACAACGAACGTCGTGTCATGGCCGACATTAACATCTCAAGTCTCAAGCAGCCGACAGTGCCGACGCCCGACACGCGTGAGAAAGATAAACACTGGGGATCGTGGCAATACGCCCCACCTCTCTAAGCCTCGTTATAGGAATCTGGGTCGTCCGCCGTTTACGCCAACGCTACCTAGCGCTCAGAGTAAGTGACATGTAAACCTATTTTCAACGTTTAATCAACGTTATAAATTCAAGCAATATCTAAACATATTCAATACACGTTTTAACAGCGTCGATTTAACGTCGATAAACATGGTTGTTCATTTTCGAAAAAATCAACCACAAATCAGCAACTATAAATCAACCGAACAAATGATGATGAGTTTTAAAAGACACTTCGCAATCGCGCATTCGTGACGGTTTAATTACTGTCACCTATTTGCAATGTTTAATCAACAGAATAAATCCAACCAATATCAAAATACATCCAAAACACGTTTTAACAACGTTGATTTAACGTCGAAAATCATGATTGTGCACTATCGCTTATATCAAGCTGAAATCAACACGTTAACATCAACGTGACAACTATAAATCAACGGACCAAACGATGATTCTACGTTAAAACAACGTTTGACTGTTTACTGGGCCGCCATCTGTGCTCTCCAACGCCTCCCCAAACAGTCTCTCCGAATAAACATTAAAGCGCAGAGGAGAGAGCACACATCCCTGTCGAACTACCTGGCGTACTTCAAACTCCTCAGAAATCGCATTCTCCACCCGAACACGAGCTCTTTGTTTCCAGTAAAGGTTAGATATAATGCTGATCCAGGCCTGACTCTCTGAGCGTTTCCAGTAGTTTTGTGTGATTTACTCTATCAAGAGCTTTCTCGAAGTCGATGAAACAGGCAAAGACCTTGGAGTTTACAATGCGTGCTCTTTGTATTAGAACATTTAAGGCTAAAAAATGCTTCCCGTGTACAGAGTCCATTCTTCGATGGAACTAAGAGGCACAAAAGCACTATTCCGTGTACGCAAGTTTGAAGTTGAATTTCAGTTGAATAATTTGGTACTTCTAATCATTGACATGGCGAACACCGTCAACTTCCGTAATAAATTTATTCTATGTGCACGGCGTATTAAGTAATTTTGTTAGATTCATATACTTGTAATCATTGACATGCAAAGTATGACCAACAGGGTTAACAATACTTCGATAAAGTCATTCTATGTACAAGAAAAAATAAGTTAATAATGATCAGTCAGAGAGTTGCTGATTCATTGAAGATAAGAAGCAGAGAAGCACTATTCTGTGTACTACTATTTATAGATTCTGAATCACGGTTGAATATTTTGTTACTTATAATCATTGACTTTGAAAGCACGGCGAACAGCGTCAACTATACTTCCATAATAAATTTATTCTATGTACCCGAGGTATTAAATTAAAATTAATCAGTCAGAGAGTTGCTGGTTTATTGAAGCTAAGAAGCACAAAAGTGTGCACTATTCTATGTGCTACAAGTACTAGATTCTGAATCTCGGTTGAATAGATTGTAACTCCTAATTATTGACTTTCAAACCATTGCGAACACCTCCTCAACTATACTTCCATAATAAATTTATTCTATATACAAGACGTAATACGTTAATATTACATTAATCGGTCAGAGAGTTGTTAATTCATTGCAATTAAGAAGCACACAAGAACTATTGTGTTTGCTACAACTGCCAGATTCGATTCCCGGTTGAATAGGTTGTAACTTGTAATCATTGATTTTCAAAGAATGACGAACAGTGTCAACTATACTTCCATAATAAATTTATTCTATGTACAAGACGTAACACGTTAATATTATATTAATCAGTCAGAGAGGTGTTGATTAATTGCAGTTAAGAAGCACAGAAGCACTATTCTGTGTGCTACAACTACCAGATTCGATTCCCGGTTGAATAGGTTGTAACTTCTAATCATTGATTTTCAAAGTATGATGAGCAGCGTCAACTATACCTCCATAATAAATTTATTCTATGTACAAGACGTAATACGTTAATATTATATTAATCAGTCAGGGAGTTGTTGTTTCGTTGCAGTTAAGAAGCACAGAAGCACTATTCTGTGTGCTACAACTACCAGATTCGTTTCCCGGTTGAATAGGTTGTAACTTCTAATCATTGATTTTCAAAGCATGACGAGCAGCGTCAACTATACTTCCATAATAAATTTATTCTATGTACAAGACTTAATACGTTAATATTGTATTAATCAGTCAGAGAGTGGTTCTTTCGTGGCAGCTAAGAAGCACAGAAGCACTATTCTGTGTGCTACAATTACCAGATTCGATTCCCGGTTGATTAAGTTGTGACTTCTAATCATTGATTTTCAAAGTATGACGAGCAGCGTCAACTATACCTTCATAATAAATTTGTTCTACGTACAAGACGTAATACGTTAATATTATATTAATCAGTCAGGGAGTTGTTGTCTCATTGCAGTTAAGAAGCATAGAAGCACTATTCTGTGTGCTACAACTACCAGATTCGTTTCCCGGTTGAATAGGTTGTAACTTCTAATCATTGATTTTCAAAACATGACGAGCAGCGTCAACTATACTTCCATAATAAATTTATTCTATGTACAAGACTTAATAAGTTAATATTGTATTAATCAGTCAGAGAGATGTTATTTCATTGCAGTTAAGAAGCACAGAAGCACTATTCTGTGTGCTACAACTACCAGATTCGATTCCCGGTTGAATAGGTTGTAACTTCAAATCATTGATTTTCAAAGCATGACAAACAGCGTCAACTATACTTCCATAATAAATTTATTCTATGTACAAGACGTAATACGTTAATATTGTATTAATCAGTCAGAGAGTTGTTGATTCATTGCAGTTAAGAAGCACAGAAGAACTATTGTGTGTGCTACAACTACCAGCTTCGATTCCCGGTTGAATAGGTTGTAACTTCTAATCATTGATTTTCAAAGCATGACGAACAGTGTCAACTATACTTCCATAATAAATGTATTCTATGTACAAGACGTAATACGTTAATATTATATTAATCAGTCAGGGAGTTGTTGTTTCGTTGAAGTTAAGAAGCACAGAAGCACTATTCTGTGTGCTACAACTACCAGATTCCTTTCCCGGTTGAATAGGTTGTAACTTCTACTCATTGATTTTCAAAGCATGACAAACACCGTCAACTATACTTCCATAATAAATTTATTCTATGTACAAGACGTAACCCGTTAATATTATATTAATCAGTCAGAGAGGTGTTGATTAATTGCAGTTAAGAAGCACAGAAGCACTATTCTGTGTGCTACAACTACCAGATTCAATTCCCGGTTGAATAGGTTGTAACTTCTAATCATTGATTTTCAAAGTATGATGAGCAGCGTCAACTATACTTCCATAATAAATTTATTCTATGTACAAGACTTAATACGTTAATATTGTATTAATCAGTCAGAGAGTTGTTGTTTCGTGGCAGCTAAGAAGCACAGAAGCACTATTCTGTATGCTACAACTACCAGATTCGATTCCCGCTTGATTAAGTTGTGACTTCTAATCATTGATTTTCAAAGTATGACGAGCAGCGTCAACTATACCTCCATAATAAATTTGTTCTACGTACAAGACGTAATACGTTAATATTATATTAATCAGTCAGGAAGTTGTTGTCTCATTGCAGTTAAGAAGCATAGAAGCACTATTCTGTGTGCTACAACTAGCAGATTCGATTCCCGGTTGAATAGGTTGTAACTTCTAATAATTGATTTTCAAAGCATGACGGGCAGCGTCAACTATACTTCCATAATAAATTTATTCTATGTACAAGACTTAATACGTTAATATTGTATTAATCAGTCAGAGAGTTGTTGATTCATTGCAGTTAAAAAGCACAGAAGAACTATTGTGTGTGCTACAACTACCAGATTCGATTCCCGGTTGAATAGGTTGTAACTTCTAATCATTGATTTTCAAAGCATGACGAGCAGCGTCAACTTTACTTCCATAATAAATTTATTCTATGTACAAGACGTAATACGTTAATGTTGTATTAATCAGTCAGAGAGTTTTTGATTCATTGCAGTTAAGAAGCAGAGAAGAACTATTGTGTGTGCTACAACAACCAGATCCGATTCCCGGTTGAATTGGTTGTAACTTCTAATCATTGATTTTCAAAGCATGACGAACAATGTCAACTATACTTCCATAATAAATGTATTCTATGTACAAGACGTAATACGTTAATATTGTATTAATCAGTCAGAGAGTAGTTGATTCATTGCAGTTAAGAAGCACAGAAGCACTATTCTGTGCGTTACAACTACCAGATTCGATTCCCGGTTGAATAGGTTGTAACTTCTAATCATTGATTTTCAAAGTATGACGAGCAGCGTCAACTATACCTGCATAATAAATTTATTATATGTACAAGATGTAATACGTTAATATTATATTAATCAGTCAGAGAGTTGTTGTTTCGTTGCAGTTAAGAAGCACAGAAGCACTATTCTGTGTGCTACAACTACCAGATTCGTTTCCCTGTTGAATAAGTTGTAACTTCTAATCATTGATTTTCAAAGCATGACGAGCAGCGTCAACTATACCTCCATAATAAATTTATTCTATGTACACGACGTAATACGTTAATGTTATATTAATCAGTCAGGGAGTTGTTGTTTCGTTGCAGTTAAGAAGCACAGAAGCACTATTCTGTGTGCTACAACTACCAGATTCGTTTCCCGGTTGAATAGGTTGTAACTTCTAATCATTGATTTTCAAAGCATGACGAGCAGCGTCGACTATACTTCCATAATAAATTTATTCTATGTACAAGACTTAATACGTTAATATTGTATTAATGAGTCAGGGAGTTGTGGTTTCATTGCAGCTAAGAAGCACAGAAGCACTATTCTGTGTGCTACAACTACCAGATTCGATTCCCGGTTGAATAAGTTGTAACTTCAAATCTTTGATTTTCAAAGCATGACAAACAGCGTCAACTATATTTCCATAAAAAATTTATTGTATGTACAAGACGTAATACGTTAATATTGTATTAATCAGTCAGAGAGTTGTTGATTCATTGCAGTTAAGAAGCACAGAAGAACTATTGTGTGTGCTACAACTACCAGATTCGATTCCCAGTTGAATAGGTGGTAACTTCTAATCATTGATTTTTAAAGCATGACGAACAGTGTCAACTATACTTCCATAATAAATGTATTCTATGTACAAGACGTAATACGCTAATATTAAATTAATCAGTCAGAGAGTAGTTGATTCATTGCAGTTAAGAAGCACAGAAGCACTATTGTGTGTGCTACAACTACCAGATCCGATTCCCGGTTGAATAGGTTGTAACTTCTAATCATTGATTTTCAAAGCATGAAAAGCAGCGTCAACTATACTTCCATAATAAATTTATTCTATGTACAAGACGTAACTCGTTAATATTATATTAATCGGTCAGAGAGGTGTTGATTAATTGCAGTTAAGAAGCACAGAAGCACTATTTTGTGTGCTAGAACTACCAGATTCGATTCCCGGTTGAATAGGTTGTAACTTCTAATCATTGATTTTCAAAGCATGACGAGCAGCGTGAACTATACCTCCATAATAAATTTATTCTACGTACAAGACGTAATACGTTAATATTATATTAATCAGTCAGGGAGTTGTTGTTTCGTGGCAGTTAAGAAGCACAGAAGCACTATTCTGTGTGCTATAACTACCAGATTCGATTCCCGGTTGAATAAGTTGTAACTTCTATTCATTGATTTTCAAAGCATGACAAACACTGTCAACTATACTTCCATAATAAATGTATTCTATGTACAAGACGTAATACGCTAATATTAAATTAATCAGTCAGAGAGTAGTTGATTCATTGCAGTTAAGAAGCACAGAAGAACTATTGTGTGTGCTACAACTACCAGATTCGATTCCCGGTTGAATAGGTTGTAACTTTTAATCATTGATTTTCAAAGCATGACGAACAGTGTCAACTATACTTCCATAATAAATGTATTCTATGTACATGACGTAATACGCTAATATTAAATTAATCAGTCAGAGAGTAGTTGATTCATTGCAGTTAAGAATCACAGAAGCACTATTGTGTGTGCTACAACTACCAGATCCGATTCCCGGTTGAATAGGTTGTAACTTCTAATCATTGATTTTCAAAGCATGAAAAGCAGCGTCAACTATACTTCCATAATAAATTTATTCTATGTACAAGACGTAATACGTTAATATTATATTAATAAGTCAGAGAGTTGTTGATTCATTGCAGTTAAGAAGCACACAAGAACTATTGTGTTTGCTACAACTGCCAGATTCGATTCCCGGTTGAATAGGTTGTAACTTGTAATCATTGATTTTCAAAGAAGGACGAACAGTGTCAACTATACTTCCATAATAAATTTCTTCTATGTACAAGACGTAACACGTTAATATTATATTAATCAGTCAGAGAGGTGTTGATTAATTGCAGTTAAGAAGCACAGAAGCACTATTCTGTGTGCTACAACTACCAGATTCGATTCCCGGTTGAATAGGTTGTAACTTCTAATAATTGATTTTCAAAGTATGACGAGCAGCGTCAACTATACTTCCATAATAAATTTATTCTATGTACAAGATGTAATACGTTAATATTATATTAATCAGTCAGAGAGTTGTTGTTTCGTGGCAGTTAAGAAGCACAGAAGCACTATTATGTGTGCTACAACTACCAGATTCGATTCCCGGTTGAATAAGTTGTAACTTCTAATCATTGATTTTCAAAGTATGACGAGCAGCGTCAACTATACCTCCATAATAAATTTGTTCTACGTACAAGACGTAATACGTTAATATTATATTAATCAGTCAGGGAGTTGTTGTTTCATTGCAGTTAAGAAGCATAGAAGCACTATTCTGTGTGCTACAACTAGCAGATTCGATTCCCGGTTGAATATGTTGTAACTTCTTATAATTGATTTTCAAAGCATGACGGGCAGCGTCAACTATACTTCCATAATAAATTTATTCTATGTACAAGACTTAATACGTTAATGTTGTATTAATCAGTCAGAGAGTTGTTGATTCATTGCAGTTAAGAAGCCCAGAAGAACTATTGTTTGTGCTACAACTACCAGCTTTGATTCCCGGTTGAATAGGTTGTAACTTCTAATCGTTGATTTTCAAAGCATGACGAACAGTGTCAACTATACTTCCATAATAAATGTATTCTATGTACAAGACGTAATACGTTAACATTGTATTAATCAGTCAGAGAGTAGTTGATTCATTGCAGTTAAGAAGCACAGAAGCACTATTCTGGGCGCTAAAACTACCAGATTCGATTCCCGGTTGAATAGGTTGTAACTTCTACTCATTGATTTTCAAAGCATGACAAACACCGTCAACTATACTTTCATAATAAATTTATTCTATGCACAAGACGTAACACGTTAATATTATATTAATCAGTCAGAGAGTTGTTGATTTATTGCAGTTGAGAAGCACAGAAGCATTATTCTGTGTGCTACAACTACCAGATTCGATTCCCGGTTGAATAGGTTGGAACTTCTAATCATTGATTTTCAAAGTATGACGAGCAGCGTCAACTATACCTCCATAATAAATTTATTCTATGTACAAGATGTAATACGTTAATGTTATATTAATCAGTCAGAGAGTTGTTGTTTCGTGGCAGTTAAGAAGCACAGAAGCACTATTCTGTGTGCTACAACTACCAGATTCGATTCCCGGTTGAATAAGTTGTAACTTCTAAACATTGATTTTCAAAGTATGACGAGCAGCGTCAACTATACCTCCATAATAAATTTGTTCTACGTACAAGACGTAATACGTTAATATTATATTAATCAGTCAGGGAGTTGTTGTTTCATTGCAGTTAAGAAGCACAGAAGCACTATTCTGTGCGCTACAACTACCAGATTCGATTCCCGGTTGAATAGGTTGTAACTTCTAATCATTGATTTTCAAAGCATGACGAGCAGCGTCAACTATACTTCCATAATAAATTTATTGTATGTACAAGACGTAATACGTTAATATTGTATTAATCAGTCAGAGAGTTGTTGATTCATTGCAGTTAAGAAGCCCAAAAGCACTATTCTGTGGGCTACAACTACCAGATTCGATTCCCGGTTGAATAGGTTGTAACTTCTAATCATTGATTTTCAAAGCATGACGAGCAGCGTCAACTATACTTCCATAATAAATTTATTTTGTGTACAAAACGTAATACGTTAATATTAAATTAATCAGTCAGAGAGTTGTTGATTCATTGCAGTTAAGAAGCACAGAAGCACTATTCTGTGGGCTACAACTACCATATCCGATTCCCGGTTGAATAGGTTGTAACTTCTAATCATTGATTTTCAAAGCATGACAAACAGCGTCAACTATACTTCCATAATAAATTTATTCTATGTACAAGACGGAATACTCTAATATTATATTAATCAGTCAGAGAGTTGTTGTTTCATTGCAGTTAAGAAGCACAGAAGCACTATTCTGTGTGCTACAACTACCAGATTCGATTCCTGGTTGAATAGGTTGTAACATTGATTTTCAAAGCATGACAAACAGCGTCAACTATACTTCCGTAATAAATTTATTCTATGTACAAGACGTAATACGTTAATATTAAATTAATCAGTCAGAGAGTTGTTGATTCATTGCAGTTAAGAAGCACAGAAGCACCATTCTGTGCACTACAACTACTAGATTCTGAATTCCGTTCGAATATATTGTTAGGATTCTATACTCCTAATCACTGACATGCAAAATATGACAAAAAGGGTAACATGTACTTCTTTAACGAATTTATTCTATGTACAAGACGTATTAAGTTAATATTAATCAGTCACAGAGTTGCCGATTGATTGAAGTTAAAAAGCACACAAGCACTATTTTGTGTGCTACAACTTCTAGATTTTGAATCTCGCTTGAATATTTTGTTGAATATTCCCCACTTGTAAAAGTCTAGTTGCCTTGTAGAATGTGTACAGAAGATGACATATTTTTGCTTCTATAACATTATTCTGTGAAATGTAATAGTTTTTGTTGTTGATTTAAGCATTTATCAGATATTAGCTACTACTGTTCAGAATATTTATTGGACTTGCAGACAAAATATATTCTAATTTTCTTAAAGACACAATATTCTATATTTTATTTATTTTCTTTAAGAGTGCTCCATTCTGCATTTTTGATTAATATAATTAAGTTAAGATTTAAAATATAAAGCAAAAAAAAACACTTTCTGTTGCTACACAAATTAACTTTCATCAATTAGTTTCAGATTCTATGTACTCAGATCAGTAGTTAGGCAGTTTAGAGAGAAATAGCTGCTAACAGCTATTTCCTCCTTTCGCATGGTTCTTTGATCCAACAACAAATAGCTCGATCAGGACAGGTGCTATGAATTTTGAGTGCCAAGTGGACGTCTGTGCAGAGGTTGATAAAGGGTCATGATTGATTCACAATAAGTTTTTGAGATTAAATATTGACAGTCTGCTTCGGTTTGATGGCCACATCAATAATGAGGAGATTGGTAGCCCTTTGAGATATCCATGAGTTGTCCCCTTGCCAATCTCTACCAGCACGCCAGCAAAATCTTCTGTTATTTATGAGAGCAAACCAATATTATAATAAGTTTGAACCATTGAAATTGAAGCGGACGAAGAGTGAAGATCACTTTATACAGGGTGGTTAATAATATGTCCAAAAAAAAAAATTCAGATGAACTTGTTTTCTTATTTTTAAGCAAGGAAACTCATGGTGATCACTCATACTTTTTTGCACATATTATGAAACAACCAGTATAATAATGTTAGAAGTTAACTTAAAATTACTACTGTTAGAACGCTCGTGATACAAAATTAACAACAGTTTTGACGCTACTTTCAATCCTACCTCATATTACTATACCTCCAATAATACTCCCGAAAATCTTCATCATGTGTGAGATCATCAAAATCCATTGTTTCTTTCTTTATCAGCTATCAAGAAGCGTCTTTCGACTTTCTGGTATTTACTTGTACGTAAACAAGAATAATTTAATTTGAAAATCTTCAATTTGAACTTCAAAATGGCGACACTTTTTTCCTCCCTACCCTAACCAATAGTTAAACCACCATTGTCGACCGTAGTTTAAACTCTAGTTATCACTGACCAATTTTCATACAACTCAATTTAGACCTTAAACTAAAGTTAAGCTTTGATCATAAGTAAACTATCTTTCATACAACTGGGCTTAAGACAATTAAAGGGCTACCAGAAGGAGTACAGGAGTTCAAAGTTGTCACAATCAGAAGCGTGTGCAAAGTCCACTTTGCACACGCCTTGCGTATATTTTATAATACAAATGATCACTTGAAAAAATCACTCTTGTAACGTTGCATCACTCACCTAAGGCTCGTGTCCAAACCATCACAGTCGTGAATAGTTTAATTTTCCACAATAGTTGCACAATATTGAAACGTCCGACCGTCGGTCCACAGAGATTCGGGCCGAAGCGGCAACGCTGAGCGGGGTCCGCGACCCCGGGAACCCATCTAGACTAAACGAGAACCGGGAACATTCGCCTCCGTTCTCGAAAGTACGAGAGTGTGTTCAGGCGGACTAGCGAAGAGTGTGAATTGTGGTTTAATCGTGTTGTAATAGTTAAAAGTAAATAAAAGTGTGTAGTTAATTGACGATAAATTATTGGAACCCGTATCCCGTAACAATATATTTTAGTAGAGCGGGCATAAAACAAATAAAAAAAGACAAAAAAGTATGTATAACCAATTAATTAGACTTTTTAGCGAATTGACATGTTTTGCTATTCCATATCACTATGGATCATCAGCTACGTTAGTTTACAGGAACCTAATTCTACAATTTTAGGTTTTTTTTATTTCCACATGTTTGCCAAATTTATTTATAGATATAAGCCATTCACTTATTATTGTCCTCAAGTAGGCGTGGAAAATTGACTTTGACATTTTTATCGTATCCTCTCAACATGTGCTAAAAAGAGATGGGTATAAAAAAATGAAGGTTTCAAAGGTAACTAGATGACAAAAATAAGTGAATGGGTAATACAAAATGTACATTTTTTTATGGTATACAAGGGAGGACTTGGAAATACCAAGCCGTAAACTTAACAACTTTATACGTTCATTTTTTATATTCAACGACTTTTTGCATTAACTGAAGCTATAGAAGTAATAACACGAAGTGCTTATAAGGAGCTTTTTCCTAAATAGCTCCAATATATTAATAAACCTGCCTTAATTCCTTCCAATAAAACTTCTTATCGATAGGTATTAGATAATTTATGAAACTGCTTCATTAGCGGCACCATCACCGCAGACAGCAACGTCATCTAGATGTAATACAAGTTAGATTTAATTAGGATTACAGCTTCGTATAAGAATCTGTTGAACTTTAACGTTTAAGTTATGGACAGCTTCATTAAAATTAAAGATAATTTAAATACTCGAGTTTCCATTAATGCGCCCGATGGTCGTTATGAGCCTATAAATTAGTGGTTATTTGGCGGTTAAATTCCTAAGAGGTTGTTAAAGTCGGTTATTGGGAAAATATTACTGAGCGGCTGAAAAAGTCCTTATACCCGATGGGTTTAGTGCCATTTTATTGGATAGTATGCAGGAAACGGTTGCAACTTTTTCCCGCCATACATTGTAATTGCATATAACTATATATATTTATTTATATGCTCAACAAATATAGATAAATGCATTAAAATATACTATTCACCGGAGGCTTGCTCCTATAAAAACTAGTTTACTTTCAAGTACATGATGAAATTATGATTATTATTTTTAAAAGCCTTGAATGTACGGTATGGTGTGACCGGTCGCTAAAAAGTGTATCGCTCAGTATAATTGTATGTTCGCAATTATTGCTGCCGAGCTGCGTTAACTGTGTTTTATCACCATTAACTTAGTAAGTACCCGTACCTGTTGTTGTCGTAAAGTTTTTTGCCTGATTGGGTTGATAGCAGAGGGAAATACGATCCAATTTGATAAGTAAATCGTTTTGATTTTTAATTAAAAATTGACTGAATTTGGAAACTAATACTAAAAAAAAATAAATGCATTGAAGGCCATTTCCACCATAGTGGTAAAGGATATTCAGGTTCTTAAAGTCGTGTTAGGGGTGAAGCAAGGTTTAACAAAAAACAAATCACGATTAGAACGGTTGAATCAAACAACCTCTATACTTCGTTTTTAAAGTCGACTCGGACACAATAAAGTTCTAAAACACAAACTATGACGTAGTCAGAACCTATTCTGCTATGTAACTATGTTTAATAAAATTAATTTATGAGGCTTTTCAAACTGCAAACTGTCACTCTAATTAGGAAAAAATCGATTGAAAAACAAAATAAAGATCCTTGGGAGCAAACAAACTACGCAAACACAAAGAATTAAACATAAGAAATGTAAAAAATCTTTTGCTGAGTATTGATCAATCAACTGCTTTAAAAACAAATTTAAAAGAATAGGGAATGAAAGACAAAAATGTCAAGAACATTTTTATTAAAATATAAAGTGTTTTCCGGGCTTTGAAGCCATGGTCCAATGGAATTTTTTCCCCACGTTTCGTCTGCAGCTGCGGCAGATATTATCAAAGGTGTTGAGGCAATAGGCGAACTGATCTCCCGTGCTTCCCAACGTTGACTGATTCGACTGTGGTGAGCTTGTGGTATTTATTCCCTGGCCGTCGCGCTGCAATGGTGAGACTGGGGTGGGGTGTTTCGGCGCACTTCTCAATGGTCTCTCTCGTTAGTCTCGGATAGAAATGCTGAGATTGATATAAGATATCCAACCCGCTGAACAGAATGTCGTGACCTTCGGAGAGAACGTGCACTCCTACTGATGACTTTTGTGTTTGTCTCAGCCTGCAACTTCTCTTGTGTTCCTTAATCCTCGTGCTGACACTGCGTTGTGTGGTGCCAATATACAGGGTGTCCCAACTTTACTTAGACACTAAATATCTCCGCCCCTGTACATTTAAGAGAAAAAAGTTTCAGATAATAACTTCATGGTTTGGAAAGGTGCTTTCAATGAGAAAATACTTATATGTACAGGGTGAAGCATAAACGTACTTTTTGACCTGAACTTAATTTTTTTTAATGGAACACCCTATATTTTATTGGAGATTTGGATGCCTCGTCGAATGCTCAATCAACAATGTATAACAATTTTTTTTTCTAATTTCAATACTTTTCGAGAAAATCACAAAACCATAATAATACTAAGTACAGTTGTTAAAAACTAAACTTATAAGAGATGCTCAAACTGGCGTCCATTTTCGGTATGGCAAAATTCATAGCTTCTAAGCAGTTCCCCGGTACATGCATTTCTAATAGTTTGTGGGGATATTTCCCTGCAAGCACGAATAATTTTGTGTTTCAACTCTGACTGAACAGAATAAACCTCAATCTTCAAATAACCCCATAAAAAAAATAGTCTAATGGTGTCAAGTCAGGTGACCTTGCGGGCCACCTGACTGGTTCTTGATTAGCTATCCACTTATTTCCAAAAGAATTATTTAAAAACATTGACACATTTAGGCTGTTATGCGGCGACGCACCATCTTGTTGCCACTACATATTTAAACGTTCGTTTATGGTTACATCTTCCAGCAGTATAGGCAACACTTCAGTCAGAAACATTAAATATCTCTAGCCATTCGCATGATTAACTGAAAGTTTTTGACAGAAATCTTTCAGAATGACCATGACGTAATAAAAATTACCCGTAATATTGAACATGCAATAATGTTTTTGTGATTTTCTAGAAAAGCATTGAAATTATGAAAAAAGTGTTATACATTGTTGATTGAATATTTAACGAAGTATCCAAATCTCCTATAAAATGTAGGGTGTTCCATTGAAAAAAATTAAGTTTACGTCAAAAAGTACGTTTTGGCTTCACCCTGTACATATTGGTAAATTGACATTGAAAACACCTTTTCAAACCATAAACTTTTTATCTGAAACCTTTTTCTCTAAAATGTACAGGGGCGGAGATATTTAGTGTCTAAATAGAGTTGGGACACCCTGTATACCGAGCCACAGCTGCATGGAACTCAGTAAACTTCGGATGGCGATAGAGGATCTCTACGGTTTTTGGCCCATGCAGGCTGGGACAAATACAAAACCCAGCAGTAGTAGAGCACGGTCTCTCCGAAGGTCACGACATCCTTTTCTATCCGAGACTAACGAGAGAGACCATTGAGATCTTTAAACACTGCAAATATTTCAACAAAAAGGAGGAAATTACATTTCTAAATGCCGATGGGAAGCGAGTTCTACGACATACTTCAAGTGCTCGGCGCCAAACAGCGCGCCACCACTACCCCCACCCCAGTCCCTCCACTGCAGCGCGACTGCGAATAAATAAATACCACGGAGCTCACCGCAGTGGAATCAGTCAACGTCTGGAGGCACGAGAGATCACTTTACCCATTACGTCATCGCCTTTGATAATGTCTGCTGCAGCTGTAGACGAAACGTCAGAAAGAAATTCCGTTGGACCATGGCTCGGAAGCCCGGAAAACTCTTTAGATTGTATTTTGACCGCACGTGAAATCCTTCGCACACTATCATTTTTATTAAAATGGAAATAGAAAACGAAATAAAAATCAGCGGAGAAATATAAGATCGTCGGAAACACTAAACACAAATACCAGAAAAGTGCTCAAAGCCTTTCAGCAAAAAAAATTAAAAATGAAAAAGAGAGAGTGAAGACGAATGAAGAAGAAAAACTTTTCTTCCCGCGAAAATTCGAATAACATAATAAAGTTGGAAGAAAAATAGATTTATTATACCAAAAAATATTAGAGAAAAAGTATCAAAGATAGAAAAGGGGGAGTTAAAAGGAAGAAATTATAGAAAGAATAATAGAACGAAAGATAAGTGACGGCCATGCCTATGTAAAGAATTACCACAAAGAATTTGAAAAATCAAGAGGAATGAGATAGACAAGGACCCAGACATAACAAAAGAAGCTAAGTGAACGATCTAGGGGAAACTAGCTAGAAAGAGAGATTCAAAGCAGTGTTGCCAGGTCTGGTAAATTTCCAACAGATTTGGTTTTTTTTTGCGATAAAATCTGGTGATATTATGCAAAATAATTTTCCGGGCTTTGAAGAAGTGGTCCAATAGAATTTCTTCCTGACGTTTCGTCTACAGCTGCGGCAGACGTTATCAAAGGCGATGAGGCAATGGGCGAAGTGATCTCCCGTGCTTTCCGGCGTTGACTGTTGCGACTGTGGTGAGCTCTGTGAATTTATTCCCCCACTGTGCCACTCGCGCTGCAGCGGAGGGACTAGGATGGGGATTTCGGTGCACCTGAAGTAGGTCATAGACGGGCTTCGCTTCCAATCTGCATTCAGAAACGTAATTGATTTTTCCTGTTGAAAATGTTGTCGTGTGTAAAGACCTAAATGGCCTCTCTCGTTAGTCTCGCATAGAAACGCTGCGATTGATATAAAATATCCGCCTTGTTGAAAAGGATGTCGCGACCTTCGGAGAGAACATACTCTGCTACTGATTTGCACCACTACCCCCACCCCAGTCCCTTCACTGCAGCGCGATGGCGTGCGAATAAATACCACGGAGCTCACCACAATCGAATCAGTCAACGTCGGGAAGCATGTGAGATCACTTGCCCATACGCCTCATTGCCTTTGATGACGTCTGCCGCAGCTGTAGACAAAACGTCAGGAAGAAACCTTAGAAGAAAGCACTTTAGATTATCTCTTGACCGGCCGTGAAAGCCTTTACAATCTTATAACAACAATTTCATTTTTTCTTTTGTTGTTTGGTCGATTTCTTTTATAATCACCGTAGTTTCTCATAACCTGCCTTATGCCTTAACGGTAAGAACTTCAGCTTCTTCATTTTCCATCCTTATTTTGCATAAAACTTCTTTTTTGAGTTTTTTACTTTTTTTTTAACTACCTTCCCCTAACTACTTTGATCTCCTGTACTCCTTCTGGTAACTCTTTAATTGTCTAAGTTGAACTCACAGTAAATGTGGTTTTTTCTTTTGCTTTTTAAATTAATTTAATTAATTACTCTCCTCTCCACTACCTGCTCCTTATATACTTCGCGTTAAAATACTGTTATTTCTTGGAACATCTTTGCAGAGATCTTGAATTTGATATTCTCATTCTTCAGATTTTTCTAGCCTCCTCTAATGTAACAACTTGTGCTTGTTTTTTTTTGACGTCACTTTTCTCTTTTCAGGTTCGTTTTTTAGTTCAGGTTTTCAATAATAACTGCCTCTAGTATTCGCTCAGGGACTTCCTCAGGGACATAATCTAATGCCTTGGGAACCTCTTTAACTTTAACCAACCTTTGAGGCTTTTTACTTTTTCCTCTACAGTAACAATTTATTTTTTTCTTCTTTGTCGCCTTTCTATTCCTCATCTAAATAACCAACAAAATGTATTATTGTTTGGAGCTGTTTTCCTTCCTCTTTTTATACTACTATGTCCGCCTTTATTTCCTTGTCACCTTTTTTCTTTGTCCAAGCTTATCATTAGCATTTCTTTTTATTATTCTTTGTCATGTTTCATACAACTTTTAGTACTAAATTTCAAAACATTATTATTGATCTAAGAGTTCATTCTATTTTCATTCTTATGAGGTAATGTTAACCCAAAATTGAACTTTACCCACGAGTGAATAAGTTGTAATGTATATTGAATTGTAATGAGATAAGTGTGGCTCAAAGAGACTATTACTACTCAAAATTAGAAATATTTTAATTTGTATCTACTTCCTTTCGACTTTCAGATGTTTCTACTTTTCTTCTGTAGTTTCAATTTGTCTCCTCTTTTACTGTTTTTTTATTCTTCATATATTTTATTCATATTATTTGTCATGTTTCGTTAAATTTTTTGTTCGTTAATTTTTTTTTATTCAGTAATCCAAATTACACTTTGCATTATTTTCAAACTTTCGACGTAATTTTTAGCAAAAACTGAACTTTTCCAGCGATTAAACACTTGTAACGTATCGTGATTTTATTGAAGAAATTTTCACCAGAAGTTGTGTTTTTTACGACTGATTTCTGATTTTTTTATTTTTTTTATAAGGTATTAACACTTTGTTTTTTTTTATTTTCTCCTTGATGTAAACTGAAAAAAAAACTCCTTAACTTGAACTATTTTACCCTTCTTTTACTGCTTGATTTTCTACTTTTTCGTAGCTTTTTATTTATGCTTTTTGTAGCTTTTTCATTTCTTCCTGTCATCTATTTTTCTTGTCAAAGCTTTTTATTCTTCTAGATTTTTTTTATCGATCCTATTTGGAATTTTATGGGATTACATTTTCGTAGTAATTTTTACCCAAAGCCTTTCCAGCGAGTGAATATTAGTAATGTAAATTGATTTGTTGTAGGAAAATTTTGGCCGAAAACTATGTTTTTTAAATTAATGATATTTAAGTTATTATACAGTTTTGCTTATACAGCTAAAAATCGAGTTTTATTCGAAAAATTTTGATCCGAAATGAATAGATACTCTTTTAGCATTTTTTTTTAATTGTTTAAATGATCTTAGATTGATGTATTTCTACCTACCTGTTTAGAGTTCGGTGCTTTACTGGTTTTTAATTTATTTTTTTCTTTTTTATAGTTCTTTATTCTTTATACATATTTTTTATTTTTATTCTTTGTCTTGTTTCGTTAAATTTCACTGTTCCTTTATTTGTTTTATGAATCTGAAACACACTTTTTATTGTGATTTTATTCTTTCTTCTTTCAAAGTATTTATTTATCTAAAATTAAACGTTTTTAAATAAGTAAACGACATTTTTGCCTCCAAACTGTGTTCTTTAACCATTAATGATTCCCGATTTTTCAAGTTCTTTTTATACAATACTGACCCGATAAAGTTCTAAAACAAGGCAAAAATTAACGTTTATAAAGAGAATTATGGTGCGTAAATTGTTTTTTAATGGCACAAAACACTTCAAATTGCAAATAACAAATGACTTATGTTATTTAAATATGAAACTTAAAAGTAATCGGAAAAATTCAGATTAGGTTCAGTCAGAATCTGTTAAAAATTATCAAAAATTGAAAAATGCCGCTAAAAAAGTCCGCGAAGAAGTCCAGGTCTGAACCTATTAGAGTGATGATTGGTTAAAAAATGGCACAAAGCGACTAAAAATGCAAATGCGGATTGTTTGGAGAAATTCAGGTTAAAGAATTTAAAAACTACGTATCTTGTCTAAAAATTCAAATTTCCACACTTTTTGAGAAACTCGTATTTAGAACTGAATGTGTAAAAACTGAATCTGATGCAACTGCAAAGATAAATCCTCTTGCAAATGATGTTTTTTGTTTTGGTAAACTCTTGCTAGGGTTAGGGCCAAAATGGGAAAAAAAAGGCTCAAAAGCGTCTAAAAGTGCAAACTAAAAGTTTTCTGAAGAATCTAGGTCAAAATTAGGGTCAAAATCTTTTAAAAATGAAATTAAAAAAGTTTATTGAAATTTTAGAAAAAAAATGAAAATGAATTACAAAATCGGTTAAACAATGACTCCAAGCGTCTCTCCAAAAATGCAAATTCAAAGTTTGTGAAAAAAAACTCAGAACACCCTAAAAATGCAAATTTTGATCTATTTGAAGAAATTTATTTTAAAAAGACGCAATCAGTCAAAATAGATTTAAATTTCAAATAAAGATAATTTAACTGTGTTGTTTTTTGTAAAATTTATATTCGACTCGAAATAGGTAAAGTTCAACAAAGAGTAGTTCAAAATGAAAACCTGTCATCCTTCGATAATCTGGGCACGAACAGAGCCAAAAATCAATATGAAATGACACTGTGAAGTGACACTGTGGTGAGCTCCGAGGTATTTATTTCTGGTGTGGGGGTAGAGGTCGCGCGGGGTTTTGGCGAATTTGAAGTAGGTCGTAGAATTCCCTTCCAATCTGCATTTAGAAATGTAATTTTATCCTTCCTGTTGAAATTGTTATCGTGTTTAAAGATCTCAATGGCCTTTCTCGTTAGTCTCGGATAGAAACGCTGCGATTGATAAAAGATATCCACCTTGTTGAAAAGGATATCATGACCCTCGGAGAGAGCATGCTCTGCTACTGCTGATTTTGTATTTGTCTCAGCCTGCAACTACTTTTGTGTTCCGTAATCCTCGTGTTGGCACTACAAAACGCAGTGTCAACACGAAGATTAGGGAACACAAAAGGAGTTGCAGGCTGGGACAAACACAAAAGTCCAATTAACAAATAAGAGGCCAATTAGATCTTTAAACACGACAACAATTACAACAGGAAAGAAGAACTTATGTTTCTAAATGCAGATTGGTAGCAAATTCTACGACCTACTTCAAGTGCGCCGGAACACCGCGTCAACTCTACCCCCACCCCAGTGCCTCCACTGCAGCGCGACAGCGGGGAAATAAATACCACGGAGCTCACCACAGTCGAATTAGTAAACGTCAGGAAGCACGGGAGATCACTTCGCCAATTGCCTCGTCGCCTTTGATAATATCTGCCGCAGCTGTAGCCGAAAGGTCAGGAAGAAATTCCATTGGACCGCGGCTTCAAAGCTCGGAAAACACTTTAAATTCAACTTTAGACAACTTCTTTCTTTCTCTTCAAGACATTTTTTTTTAGTTTTTTTATTGTTTTTTTTTACTACCTTCCTCTAAAGCTTTGATCTCCTGTACTCCTTCTTGTAGATCTTTAGTTGTTTAAGTTGGAATCACAGTGATCTTGGTTTAATTTTTTTTGCCTCTTTAGCACTTCTTTTTAAAAATTACTCTCCTCTTCACAACCTGCTTCTTAGATACTTCGTGATAAAATACTGTTATTTCTTGGAATATCGTCGGGTAGATCTTGAATTTGATTTTCTCATTCTTCAGATTTTTCTAGCCTCCTACAATGTAACAACTTGTGCTTGTTCTTCTTTGACGTCACTTTTCTCCATTAAGATTCGTTTTTTAATTACTTTTGTACGAATCATTCTTCAATAATGTCGCTGTCTAGTATTCGCTCAGGGACTTCCTCAGGAGCATAATCTAATGTCTTGGAAAACTCTTCAACTTTAACCGACGTTTGAGTCCTATTACTTTTTCCTCTATAGTAACAATTTATTTGTTTTTTGTTTATCGCCTTTCTATTTATTTATTACTTTAATTTTTTATTACATATTTATTTTCTGTGGCAGTTTTTCAACAGGAAATTTCGGCCATTTCTCCTTATCTAAATAAGCAACAAAATGTATTATTATTTGGAGCTGTTTTTCTTCCTCTTTCTCTGCTACTATGTCCGCCTTTCTTTCATTGTCACTTTTTTCTTTATCCAAGCTTATCATTCGATTTTTTTTTCATATCTTTTTTATTATTTTTTGACATGTTTTGTCCAACGAATGGAAATAGAAACAAAACCTAAGTATTATTTACAATTATCTTATACTTAAATGTCAATAAGAACAAGAGCTTCAAGCCGTATACGACAGGGTGCTCCAATCATTTGTACTCTTCTTGACCAATTCCATTCTCAAATAATTGGAAACTGAAAGAGGAAAAAACATATAAACATCTGATAGCGCTTAGCACCCGATGCGCTTGCTCATCAGTGTTTGATAGACTAGACGATCGGTGGTACTGCCTGTTTGTACTTTATAATTTTGAATTTCAATTGTGCCATCTAGGAAATTTAAAAAAAAAAAAATATTTAAATTTTAATCTGTTTTTTGTTGCGTCTCCATGTATTGAGTTTCACCATATGTTGTACCTAGTTTAAATGATATGCCCACGGTTATTTCAGTTTTTCTGACTCGAGTAGTGTACAACAATTTTGAGGTGCGATTTTGTATTGTAGTTGTGAAATAGCCACCAATGTTCTAACTTTCTTCGCCATTGTAGCCCTGAAGATGTTTAAGTAGATTAAACGAAACGTCGGCGAAGAAATTACTGTATAATTGCTTTAGCCAATCCGCCAATCCTATCCGTCAATTGACCACCAAAAGTTTCGTCCAACTTTCTGTACTAAATTTAAAAAAAAAAATTATTCAGCTTTATGTTATTTCATTTTCATTCTTTTGAGATAATGTTAACCCAAAATTGAACTTTACCAGCGAGTGAATAAGTTGGAATGTATATTGAATTGTAATGAAATAAATGTGGCCCAAAAAGACTATTACGATTCAAAATTAGAAACATTTCAATTTGTATCTATTTTCTTTCGACTTTCAGATTTTTCTACTTTTCTTTTGTAGTCTCAATTTGTCTCCTTTTTTACTGTTTTTTTAATCTTCACATTTTTTTTAGTCATATTATTTGTCATGTTTCGTTAAATATTTTTTTTTTTTTTGTTTGTTTACTACGATGTCATGACGCGAGCCTTAACTTTAAGCCCCTTTTTGTAATAACATTTAAAATGTATGGTCGATATCTCGGGACAGTTTTGGCAATTTTTTGTTTTTTTTTTACGTATTAAATCAGTTACAGGGCGTTTACAGAAAGTTACAGACTTACAAAATCGCGTCAACTTTTTGAAAAACCCCTGTAATTTATTTTGTAGGCCAAAGAACCGAAAACTGCCGAACATGTCCCGAGATACCATCTAACGCCATTAAATGTCATAACAATGAATGTTCTAAAATTACGCTACCTACCAAATGCAGTGAATTGAAATGCAACCATTTTGCAGTGCTTTTTTCTTTACCCTGTATATCCTTTAGCGAGTAACTTATTTAAGATCAATCTCCCTCCGTGATTCTAGAAGAAACGACCTTTCAAAATCTCTTTAGGTTTTAAATTTTGCTAAGGCATTTCCGAGATACAGACCCCCAAAAATGACAAAAAATTTTGCTGTATCGATCTTTTCCGTTAGCAGTGTATTTTAGATTTTCTTTAATTGTGACGCTTTTTGTAGCTTTTTCATTTCTTCCTGTTATTTAAATTTTTTGTCAAAATTTTTTATTCTTTTATATTTGTTTTTCATCGATCTTATTTGGACTTTTGTGGGATTACACTATCGTGGTAATTTTTATCCAAAGTTGAGCCTTTCCCGGGAGTGAATATTTGTAATGTAAATCAATTTGTAGTAAGAAAATTTGGACTAAAAACTGTGTGTTTTAAAATAATAATATTTAAGTTTTTATACAGTTTTGCCCTGAAATAGAACTTCTTCAGCGAGCTAAAAATCGAGTTTTATTGGGACAATTTTGGTCCGAAATAAATAGATACTCTTTTAGCAATTTTTTTTTTATTATTTAAATGATCTTAGAAATGTATTTCTACCTACCTGTTTAAAGTACGGTGATTTGCTGGTTTTTAATTTATTTTTTTCGCTTTTATAGTTCTTTTATTCTTCATACATATATTTTGTTTTTATTCTTTGCATTGTTTCGTTAAATTTCACTGTTACTTTATTTGTTTTATAAATCTGAATCAGACTTTTCATTGTGATTTTATTCTTTCTTCTTTCAAAGTATTTATTTATCTAAAATTAAACGTTTTCAAATAAGTAAACGAAATTTTTGGCACCAAACTGTGTTTTTTAACCATTAATGATTCCCGATTTTTCAACTTCTTTTTATACAGTATTGACACGAAACTGAAGTTCGAAAACAAGGCAAAAAATAATGTTTATAAAGAGAATTCTAGTTCGAAAATTGTTTTTTTATGGCACAAAACACGTCAAAGTGCAAATTTGCCGTTTTTTTTTAAAGTAAGCTTGGTTTGAATCCAAATGATTCAAAGCCGTTACAAATGACTCGCATATCATTTAAAAATGTAACTTAAAAGCAATCGGGAAAATTCAGGTTAGGTTCAGAGTCAGAATTGGTTAAAAATTATAACGAGTTGAAAAGAAAGAGTTCAAGTCTGAATTAGAGTAAAGATTGGTTCAAAAATGGCACGAAGGGACTAAAAATGCAAATGCGGAGTGTTTGAGAAATTCAGGTTAGAATAAAGGTTAAATCATCTAAAAACTACTTATCTCGCCGAATTTTTACATTTTTTTAAACTCGATTTTAGAACCAAATGGGAAAAAACTGAATATGTGTGCAAATATGCAAACATGAATCTCTTGCAAATTGCAAACGTGGTGTGTTTTTTTTTGAAAAGTTAGTCTAGTATTCGGTCAAAAATGGAAATAAAATGAATTCCAAAATCGGTTAAATAATGACTCCAAGCGTTTAAAAATGCAAATTCAAAGTTTGTGAAAAAACTCAGAACACCCTAAAAAAGCAAATTTTAATTTTTTTGAAGAAATGTAATTTAAAAAGATGCAATCACTCAAAATAGATTTAAATTTCCAAGTTTGTTGTTTTCTGTTAAATTTATTTTCGGATCAAAGTAGGTAAAGTTCAACAAAGAGTAGTTGTAGAGTTCGCGCGAGGTTTTGGCGCATTTGAAGTAGGTTGTAGAATTCCCTTCCAATCTGCATTTGGAAACGTAATTTCATCCTTCCTGTTGAAATTGTTATCGTGCTTAAAGATCACAATGGCCTCTCTCGTGAGTCTCGGATAGAAACGCTGCGATTGATAAAAGATATCCACCATGTTGAAAAGGATGTCATGGCCCTCGGAGAAAGCATGCTCTGGTACTGCTGATTTTGTATTTGTCTCAGCCTGCAACTACTTTTGTGTGCCGTAATCCTCGTGTTGGCACTACAAAACGCAGTGTCAACACGAAGATTACGGAACACAAAAGGAGTTGCAGGCTGGGACAAACACACAAGTCAGCAGTAGCAGAGCACCTTCAGGTCATCTTCAGGTCAAGCACAATCAGGACATTTTTCAACTAGGTGGATATCTTATATTAATCGCAGCGTTTCTATCCGAGACTCACGAGAGAGGCCATTGTGATCTTTAAGCACGACAACAATTCATTTTTAAGTGCACCGGAACACCGCGTCAACTCTACCCCCACCCCAGCCCCGCCACTGCAGCGCAACGGCGGGGAATAAATATCACGGAGCGCACCACAGTCGAATCAGTCAACGTCAGGAAGCACGGGAGATCACTTCAACACTTTCTTCACAATGTCTGCCGCAGCTGTAGCCGAAACGTCATGAAGAAATTCCATTGGACCGCGGCTTCAAAGCTCGGAAAACACTTTAAATTCATCTCTAGACAACTTCTTTCTTTCTCTTAAAGAATTTTTTTTTTAGTAGTTTTTTTATTGTTTTTTTTACCACCATTTTCTAGAAGAGAACTGTGATCTCCTGTACTCCTTCTGGTAGCTCTTTAATTGTTTAAGTTGGACTCACAGGGGTCGTGGTTTAATTTTTTTGCCTCTTTAGCCTTTTTGCTTTTTATCAATTACTCTCCTCTTCACAACCTGCTTCTTAGATACTTCGCGTTAAAACACTGTTATTTTTTGGAACATCCTCCGGTAGATCTTGAATTTGATATTCTCATTCTTCAGATTTTTCTAGACTCCTCCAATGTAACAATTTGTGCTTGTTCTTCTTTGTCGTCACTTTTCTCCCTTAAGATTTGTTTTATAATTACTTTTGTTCTTCAATAATAACGGTCTCTAGTATTCGCTCAGGGACTTCCTCAGGAGCATAATATAATGTCTTGGAAGCCTTTTCCACAGTAACCGACGTTTGAAACTTTTTACTTTTTCCTCTATAGAAACAATTTATTTTTTTCCTCTTCATCGCCTTTCTATTTATTTATTACTAGATTTTAACTTTTTTTATTACATATATTGTCTTTTTTTATTTGAACAACAAGAAATTCCGGCCATTTAACTCCTCATCTAAATAACCAACAAAATTTATTTTTGTTTGGAGCTGTTTTCCTTCCTCTTTTTCAGCTTCTATGCCCGTCTGTTTTTCCTTGTCGCCTTTTTTCTTTGTCGAGGCTTATCATTCGCATTGCTCTCATATTTTTTTTTATTATTTTTTGTCATGTTTCTTACAACTTTTTGAACTAAATTTCAAAAAATAATTATTGATCTTTTTTGTTCATTTTCATTCTTTTGAGGTAATGTGAACCCAAAACTGAACATTACCAACGAGTAAATATGTTGTTAACATTACCAACGAGTAAATTGAATTGTAATGAGATAAGTGTGGCCCAAAAAGACTATTATGACTCAAACTAAAAATTTTTTAAATTTCTATCTTTTGCCTTTCGACTTTCAGCTTTTTCCACTTTTCTTTTTTAGTTTCAATTTGTTTCCTTTCTTACTGTCTTTTTATCATTCACATATTTTATTCATATTATTTGTCACGTTTCGCTAATTTTTTGTTCATTCATTTTTTTTTCAGTGATCCAAATTACACTTAATTACTCTACAAAATTTTAAACTAAAACTGAACTTTTCCGATTAAACACTTGTATCGTATCGTGATTTCTATTGAGAATATTTTCACCCAGAACTGTCTTTTTAACAAATGATTCCTGATTTTTTTTTATAAGGTATTAACACATTGTCAACTAACACTCGCTGACTTGAACTATTTTAGATTTCTTCTACTTGTAATGCTTTTTGTAGCTTTTTATTTATGCTTTTTGTAGTTTTATTCATTTCTTCCTGTTATTTAAATTTTTTTCTCATTTTTTTTATTTTTTTTATGTCTTTTTTTTTATCTATCTTATTTGGACTTTTTTGGGATTACACTTTCGTGACAATTTTTACACAAATTTGGGCCTTTCCAGCGAGTGAATATTTTAATGTAAATCGATTTGTAGTAAGAAAATTTTGTCCGAAACCTGTGTTTTTTAAATTAATGAGATTTAAGTTTTTATACAGTTTTGGCCTGAAATAGAACTTCCTCAATGAGCTAAAAATCGATTTTTATTGGAACAATTTTGGTCCGAAGTGAATAATCTTTTAGCAATTTTTTTAAATTTTTTAAATGATCTATTTAAATTTTTTAAATGATCTAAGTCAAAAATTACACTGCCACCTAAATATGTCCTTCTGCCAATCTCTTTAGAGCTCGTAGCTTTTGTAGTTTTTATTTATTTATTTTTTGTTTTTATAGTTTTTTTTATTCTTCATGTAGATTTTTTGTTCATACGCTTTGTCTAGTTTCGCTAAATTTCACTGTTTCTTTATTTTTTCTTTTATGAATCTGAATCCGACTTTTTATTGTGATTTTATTGTTTCTCCTGGTAAAGCATTTTATTTACCGAAATATAAAGGTTTTGAAATAAGTAAACGTCATTTTTGGCACCAAACTGTGTTCTTTAGCGATTTACGATTCTTGATTTTCAAATTTTTATTCATACTGTTTCGGCCCGAAGTAGAAGTTCCACAAAGCAAATATTAATGTTCATAGAGAGAATTATATTTGAAAATAGACTTTTTTTGAAAAACTGAATCTGACGCATATTCAAAGATGAATCTCCTTGCAAATTGCAAATACGGTGTGTTTTTTTTTTTGGAAAAGTCAGACTAGGATTGGGGCCAAAATGGATTAAAAATGGCTCAAAAGCATCTAAAAATGCAAATCAAAAGTTTTTTGAAGAACTAGGTCAAAATTGTTTTAAAAATGAACTTGAAAAAAGCTGAATTGAAATTTTGAGAAAAAAATTGAAAATGAATTAAAAAATCGGTTCTAAGCGTTTAAAATTGCAAATTTAAAGTTTGCGAAAAACTCAGAATACTCTAAAAATGCAAATTTTGATCTTTTTGAAGAAATTTAATTTAAAAAGACACATCAGTCAACATAGATGTAAATTTCCAAATTTGTAAATTTTGTAGTTTGTAAAATTTATTTTCGGATCAAAATAGGTAAAGTTTAACTGAAAGTAGCTCAAAATGAAAGTTCTTCGATAGTCTGGTCAGGATTAGAGCCAAAAATCATAAGTAATATCTCAAAAGGCATGAAAAGACAAATTTGAATTGTTTTGGAAATGAGACTGTGAAGCCTTTCACGGCGAGTCAAAATACAATCTAAAGTATTTTCCGGGCTTTGAGACCGTGGTCAAATGGAGTTTCTTTTTGACGTTTCTACTACAGCTTCGTCAGACATTATCAAAGGCGATGAGGCAATGTGCCTCCCGTGCCTCCCTACGTTGACTGATTCGACTGTGGTGAGCTGGACTGGGGTGGGGGTAATGGTGGAGCGGGGTTTCGGCGCAATGGAAATATGTCGTAGAACTCGCTTCCAGTCTGCATTTAGAAACGTAATTTCCTCCTTCCTGTTAAAATGGTTGTCATGTTTAAAGATCTCAATTGCCTCTCTCGAGAGTCTCGGATAGAAACGCTGCAATTGATGTAAGATATCCACCTCGTAGGAAAGGACGTCGTGATCTTCGTAGAGAGCTTGCTCTGCTACTGCCGACTTTTGTGTTTGTCCCAGCTTGCAACTCCTCTTGTGTTCCGTAATCTTCGTGCTGACCCTGAGTTTTGTGGTGACAATGTACCTACGCGCCAAAGACCGCAGAGATTCTCTATGGGCACCCGAAGTTTACCGAGTTCCATGCAGCTGCGGCTCGGTATACCTTGGCACCACAAAATGCAGTGTCAACATTACGGAACACAAGAGGAGTTGCAGGTTGGCACAAACACAAAAGTCAGCAGTAGCACAGAACGCTCTCTCCAAAGGTCACAACCGCCTTTTCAACGAGGTGGATATCTTACATCAATCGCGTATAATGTCCGGCGCAGCTGTAGGCGAAACGTCAGGAAGAAATTCCATTGGACCATAGCCGCAAAGCCAGGAAAACACTTTAGATTGTTTTTTGGAAATGATTGAAACATCATGATTAGAGCCAAAATCGGTGAAAAAATGTCTTAAGATGTTTAGAAATTCATATTTCTGACTTGATTAATTGACTATATTAATTAACTAACTTGATAATAAATTAAAGAAAAAATGCAAGTTTTGTGTTTTTTTTTGTTAAAATAATGCAAATTTGATTAAAATCTCCTAATTTATCGTTCTTTTGTAAATTATACTTTTGAATTAAAATAAATGAAGTTTGCTCAAAACCACTCAAAATGCAAATTTGGAATTTTTCGAGAGCCTAGGGGGGTTAGGATTAAGGCTAAAATCAAGTAAAAATTATAATAGCATTTAAAATTGCCGAAGCATTGCAATAGAATTGTCTTTAAAACAATCAGGTTAGGTAAGGGCCTATATCGATTAAAAAATACCTAGATAATGCATAAGTATTTTATATTTTTGGAAAAATGCACTTAAGATTAAGATCAAAACGACTTATAACGTTTAAAAATGCAAATTAAACATTTTTGAAAAGCCAAATTCGATTTAAATTACCTCAAAGACTTTGACTAAGTCAAATGACAGTACAATTATAACTTCATGTTAGACTGAAACATATGAAACTAAAAGTGGGTATCCACTAATTAAAGATTCTAAGATGCCTTAATCACCTTTTATGCGACTAACTTGATTTATTGATTAATTATGAACTAAAGACATTGCTACGTTTTTGCGTTCCCAATAATTGTGTCGGACAATGTTTTACAGCCTGTTTTACTGCTCTGTTTAATTGCTCGTCAATTTCTTGTTAACTTCTCTAAAAAAAAAAATATTAATTAGGCGAACGGTAACTGAAAGTTAATGGCCCATATTATTAGCCATATTATCGAACCCAGCGCTTTTTTGCCCTTGTGCAAGTTTTATTGTTCAGCTTTGAAACCCCCATTCGTACTTTTTTTTCGGTTAAATTTTAGAAAGTGGCTGCTAGTTGCCAGCCAACGGATTCTGTCGCGTTACGTAACAGGTCTTTTGACCCCGAGGAATATGACAACCGTTTCATAATATTCGGCCTGAGGAATATGTATAGCGGAAACGTACGTGATAACGCGACACTCGGACGTATCGGCAATATCAATGACGGCTCGTTTTATTTATATGGAATGCGAAATGCCACTAAGAAAACAATAAAAAATGATTTAGAGGCCGGTTGGTCGCGTCGAATACCAGTCGCGAATATCAATTAGTGCGAAAAGTCAAAGACACAGTAGACCACGCCAACCGGAGATGTTAGACATTCACAAGTTGCTATTGACCTTAATCTGCATATTTAGAACAACATCAATGAAGATGTTACTGAGACTTAAAAGTTGAGGCTGAGGAGAGTTTTTTCACTGGGAGTAGCTAGTCACAACAGTGGAAAGAGGCCATAAACCAAGCACTAAGGACGCTCAAGGGGTGCCGAGACCTAGGACAAAAACAGCAAGAAAAGGAAAAATGACTCTAAAACTGGAGTAGTTGTATTCAAATAACTTTATGACATTGACGCTTTAGTGGTGAAACTGGCAACTTTCAAAATCCTACTTCTGAGTTCGACATGTACGCTTGTATTCTACTAGAAGCTCGGTCTTATGAATTCTGGAGTTGGACCTCCATCAGATGTCAGAACCAATGTCTAATTATTCATTGTCAACTCTTTAGCAAGTCTGGCCGCACACCGTGATATACACTACTAGACTAGTATTGACACTTTAGTTATTGTAGGTGCGGCTTGACACTGGGTAGCAAGACCACACCTTTCAAGACTGGCTAATTTTAGATTTCCTGGTCCCCATCTTGTAGGGGACTGTATGACACCAATATGGCTCTGAATGTGGAAATTGTACCTCTTGTAGATGAGAAGGATGCTTTGAGGGTCAACCTTGCCGAAACCCTGGACTTGATCCAGCGTCTGCAGAAGCAAATTATGGATCTTGTGTGGAAAAACCTTGTCACTGAGAGTTGGCCCGACGTTCGCGGCGCTGTCGGCTACAGATATTTACTGAACTCATTGACGGATTTGTTAATCTTTTATGTCGAATGCGTGCGCTGCATGTGCGACAAGACCTTGTTGATCTTTTATGTGGAAATAAGACCTGGATGTGCGACAAGACTGGTTTTGTCAATACTCCCTCCGAGCCGCCGGGTGAACGTGGATGGTTCTGCCGGTTAAAGCTTTGGAGACGAATTCGGGCACTATACCGAGGAAGTACAGTGCGGTAAACTGTAGCATTGCTCAACTTTGGACGCTTGCAGACCGCCCACAATTACTCTATTGCAAGTCCTTCTCTTCTCTGCTATCTATTCTTATCTGCTATCTTTAGCTTTTGAATTTCATTTGTTAGAGCATCGACTTTTTATTTTAAACAGTGTTCGGGGGGTTTCTTCTTCTTTCTCTTCTTCTTTATGTGCCATGTCTAGTGTTTAGTTTAATTTATCATTGTATGTTTACCTTTGGTGTATACCTGCATACTTTGCATGGTGCATCGCCGTTTTTTGAGAGAGACTTGACACTTTTGCTTTTTCGAACATCATCTTTCATTATTTTTGTAATTTTAGTCAAATATCGGCCAGTTAGGCAGTTTTCAGTATTTTATTGCACGTTTATAAATAACGCACGAGTCTTATTTCTATATAGTCTATACACAGTCGTGTAAATACCGCCGTGTGGACACGCTTTTAATACACTCCGTTTATACCTTCCGATTTAGTGAGTTTTGGGAGAAATTTAATTAGTGTTTCTCACATGAGTGTGTCAAGTGACGGTAGGACAACAAGGCATGCGAAAAGGCAACTACTCAAGGACCAATTAAACAAAAGCAGAAGTCAATCATGTGGTGATAAATTCACCGAATTTGAAATTAAAAGCCTTGTCGCCACCGCAGGTAGAATTTCTGACCTACCGATAAGGATGCCTAACCAAGAAATAAACCCGGAAATGCCAGGGATTCTTCACAACAGCGAAGACACGTATGAATCATACGATCAAATTTTTAAAGAAAGGAGCTCCCTACCGAGGTCGCCCGTAAAAACATTAAATCAAAATTTTGAATTATCTATCGACCCTACAACAAAAAAACGTACTAGATCTAATGACACGCCAGAGAAGCTTCAAACAACTAAGAAACATTGCGAGGAGTTTCATGTTGAAACCATAGAAACGGCACAGGAGGAATCGCATGCCATTAAAACAAACGACGTTGAAAGTAAGAGGCTTAGTGTTATCGTGCAAGCACTTGACAATATAGAATCAATAGCCAACAAGGAAGGCACCCTTGATAATGAAAACTCTCGAATAGTCAATAAAGCTACATATGCAATTCTAAGAAACCTGACGGAAATGATACGCCACATTAGCCAACTAGAAAAAGAAATTATAATTCTAAATCATAGAAAAAGTTCCACCCAAAGCACACCTCCAGTTAAGCGGACTTGTGCAAGTGTATCCGGCACCCAAAATAATTCACAACATGTAATGCGCAAAAACACAGTGCCTTGGACAACACCTGAAACAAAGCCACCAAAATTAGAGACAATAATTAGACTACCAGATAACGAAGATGCAAGAATAACAATGAAGCAACTGAGGGAGAACATCAAAGATAAAGATTTAGGGGGAGGGCTTAAAAGTATACGCACAACAAAAAACGGAGGAATTGTGATAGAAAGTCATAATAATGAACAACAAGCAAAACTGAGAGAAATTTTGAAAACTAGTAAAGACCCAATAACCATTAAAGAAACTAATCAGACAGAGCCAATGTTGATGCTGACAGGCATTGAAAGAGGATTTGAAGAAAAAGATTTTGTGGATGAGGTGGTTCGACAAAATCCAGATGTTAAAAACTTGTGTAGCACTGAAGATCTGAAAAAAATTCAAGTAGTTACCAAAAGAACTTGCAGAAATCAAAACAGGGAAAATTGGATTCTAAGAGCCCCAGCGCTAATCACAAAATGGTTTTTAAAAAAGGGCACAGTGAACTTTAATCTTGTGACAACATACGTACAAGAATATCTCCAATTAGCAATGTGTTTTAAATGCTGTGGGTTTGGGCATGTATCGAAATACTGCAAAAAAGAAGAAGCTTGTTACAAGTGTAGCAATAATCACTCCTCTAAAAACTGCGAAACCACAAACTATAAATGTATTAACTGTATCTTAATGGGCTATAATGAAGTAGGTCACTCAGCTCGAGACAAGAAATGCCCCACGTATAAGCAAAAATTGGATAGAGTGAGACCGAACACAAATTACAACAGCAACCAAATTTTTTTTTGAAATGGCAAAAATCGAAGACCCCATCCCACTGTAAACCAAAGGAGCATAAACAACACAACGTAAGCCTAATACACCAAAATCTTCAGTCAATTGGTAATTCAATCAATTCTTTGGAGTCAATGCTGGACGAACATAAGACATGCAGTATGTTGTGTGTTACTGAACACTGGAAAACACAGGAACAACTGAAACAACATAAAATAATCGGATTTAGGCTTGTGACAAGTTTTTGCAGAGAGCGTGAAAATACACACGGTGGAAGTGCAATTTTTCTGCAAAGCAGGGTTCTATATAGCACAAAGCCACACATAAACTCGTTAAGTGTAGAAAATAATTTTGAGTGCTGCGGCTGTGAAGTTAAACTTAAAAAAGGTAACCTAATTTTAGTCAGCATTTATAGGCCACCGAATGGTAACTTTGTTGAATTTTTGAGAAGCTTTGACAACCTTTTAGCGACTTGTTTTCGCGAACGAAAGACAGTTGTGATCGCTGGAGATTTTAATATAGACCTGTTGACACATAATAGGATGTCAGATGATTTCAAGTCATTGATCTATTCAAATAATTTTAAGGCTGTAGTTCAAGAGAACACCAGGATAACCCGTAATACAAAAAAATGTATAGATAATATTATTACTAATTTCCAGGGTGCATTTAGGATAGATATATTAGAGTACCACATATCGGATCATACTGCACAGAAAATGTCGTTTACAATAATCATTGATAAAACAAACAAAATAACGTATTCTGAGAAACGGTCATTTAATGAACATAACAAGAAACTATTTAAGGAATTATTAATTAATCAGAACTTTGAAAGGATCTACGACATAGCCTATAACAATGTTGATGCCCAATGGGATGCTTTTATAAACATAGTGCTGGAATATTTTGAGCAATGCTTTCCATTGAGGAAGGTACCAGTAAGAAACTTTAGCAAAGCAAAATATATGCAGAATGATCCTTATGTGGCGGCCTGTAAAAAGGAGCTAGACTTTCTCTATGTCCTGAAGGATAATGATAATATGTATTAGGTGAGGTATGCGGAAAAGAAGAAACAGTACGATGCACTTCTGAGGAAGAAAAAAAGGTCTTATTACAATGATAATGTTACGATCGCAGCAACGCCGCATGGGAGGCGGGGCAACGCATCGGAGCGTGTTGGTTGGTGGAGCTTCGCGACCTATCCGCGCTGCGTCATGGCTGACACGAGTGATTTATTGCTCGTCTGGCTTAATCTAGAAGGCAGTTGTTTACAACCGTTTTTTTTTATATGAGATTATTCAAGAATTCTTATAAAGAACTTTCTAGGTTTTTCTGTAATTTTAGGATTGTATATAAAAGGCGCATAGAGCGCCCGAGTAGAGTAGTCTTATTTTAAGCGAGCTATAAGTAAGCTAAAGTACGAAGCGATAATAATAGAAGGCTATAAAGTGTTAAGTAGTGAGCTATTTAGTAGTCGAATTGTAGTCGTGTGTATTTGTGGAGTAAATAAATGGTGTTTTCGTGTTAAATCGTTACACTGGAATTATCGAACCCTGAGTTCGCAACAATAAGATTAAGTACTCTAATAACAGATCTTAGACTAAGGTGGGCGGTGAGCGAAATATTAGGCAAATCTGAAAAATACGATCAGCAAGAATTAAACGAGGAGGAGAATATTAGAAATGGCGAATGCATTTAATGATTTTCTACTTCATGCTCCATCAGAGTTACTCAATAGCCTGCCTGATATTCCGTTTTCAGCACCCACTAAAGGGGGTTGCCGGGAGATCATCTCGCTGGAACCTGTCGATGACAGGGAAATAATAAGCACTGTCACTTGCCTTAAAAATAAGTATAGTTGTGGTCATGATGGTATATCTAGCGTGTTACTTAAGTATATAATAGAACCTATTGTTGAGCCCCTCGTGCATATTATCAATAACTCATTAAGATATGGAATTTTTCACCTAAAATTAGCTATCATTGTGCCAATACGCAAAAAGGGCAACACACAACAAGTAGAGAATTTTAGACCAATTAGCTTGCTCACCAGTTTTTCAAAGATATTTGAAAGAATTATGACTGATTGAGTGATTTTCTTTTATCGAGTGGGTTGCTCAATGAGTTTCAGCATGGATACATCAAGGGTAGATCTACACAAACGGCTGTGTTTCAATTTGTCCATACAATATTAACATCTCTGGAAAAAAAAGAAATACAAATAGGTATATTCTTAGACCTGTCAAAAGCGTATGATACTGTAAATCACCACATCTTGTTAGAAAAACTTAATTATCTGGGCATTCAAGGAGTAGCCCAAACTTGGCTCAAATCCTACCTTACAGATAGGCAACAACAGGTATCAATAGGTAAGGGAGCGTTTAGGGGTGTCTCGAACAGGGCAGATATTTCAATGGGAATTCCGCAGGGAAGCATTCTAGGCCCCTTACTATTCGTGATATATATGAACGATATTACGGAACTATTGCAGGGAGCTGACGAGAAACTTCACATTACAAACTATGCGGACGACACCAGTTTGCTATTGACTGGCCCTAATATTAATTTAGTGTTATCACTGTCTAATGAAATCATGCGAAAAACACACTATTGGTTTTCGAAGAATGGGTTGAGCTTAAATAATACGAAAACGAAAGTAATGTTCTTTAAAACGCAAAGATCTAGCCTTGATGTGCCGGAGGTGATCACCTTGAACGGCGAGAGAATAAATATAGAACAAATTTCAAAGTTTCTGGGAATGGTCCTAGACGCCACCCTCTCCTGGCAGCCCCATATAAGCCGAGTTGTGAGCAAGCTGCAAAATGTTTGCTATACGACTCGTGTTTTGACAGGTTATCTGACGATGCAAACAAGATCAATTATTTATCATGCGAACTTTGAATCCCACATTAGGTATGGTATTGTTTTTTATGGACAGAGCAGTGATGTTAATAGAATATTCGTTTGTCAGAAGAGGGTACTAAGAATTATGTTAGGGATGAAAGCACTTGAGACATGCAGAGGGAAATTCAGGGCCAACAAATTACTAACGGTTTACGCCATTTATATACAAGAATGCTTATTGTATTTTTTTAAGAATAAGGCTTTGTTTTATCAACATAAGCCACAAAATAATTATGTAACCCGAACCTTGGACTATTCTCTTCCAAGACATAGGCTGTCACTATATGAAAATGGACCATACTATAATGCAATAAGGTGCTTTAACAAGCTCCCAAAATCTATTAAGCTACTGACACAGCTAAAGTCATTTAAGCACGCAGTATTTAAACTACTATTAAATCTAGAACCATATTCGATCAATGATTATTTTGATGCATATTGATTAGATATAATGTGTAGGTACTTTGTGTTGTGTGGTGACGTTATTTCATTTTATGTGTTGTCATAATTTTTGAAATAAAGATGTTTATTATTATTATTATTGTACTGGAAACCAAGCGAAAGTAAGGAAGAAACGAATACAGTCCACAATTCCCAAACATGGTCCTTTTCGAGCCGGATAGCGGATTGCCGTCAGTTTGAAGTCCGAATCGCCGGAAAATAGCACGATTCAGAGGTGGGTCCTTTCCATTATTTCCCTTATCGCTTCTTAATACATGATTTTGGTATTTGACTCTGTTTCGATCAATTGATTTCGTATATTTGTCGCTATTTTTTGAATACATACTTAAAAACAAACACATCATACCCTCATAACGCATTTCATCTCGTCTATTTTAGTTCAGTTATACTTTTGTTTTGTTTGCGATCATGGAACTTGACGAACTTATTAAACAGCGGGGTTCTGTCAAGGCTAAGCTTACACATTTCGAAAAGTTTCTTGCTAACCTCGAACAGCTTTATCCTAGCTGTAAATTTGATAATGAAATCACATTTTCTGAACTTGAGCAACGTATAGAACGTTTTCATAAAACTTAAGATGAGTTTGAGAGCTTGCTTGATTCAAATTGAGCAGCTATGCGATGAGCTTGAGGAGCAATATAAGCAGCGTGAAACATTTGAGTCGGCCTTTTTCGGCGCTTTGGCAAAATCTAAAAAATTGCTTGCGTTAAATGCTCCTGCTCCAGATGGTGCGAGTGGTAGTGGAGATAGTGCCAGTGTTAAATCACACGTGATTCAAAATACTCAGCAACAAAAAAAACCCACTGGGGGTCAAATTGCCTGTCATCTCTATCGCAATTTTTAAAGGAGAATTTGACAAGAGGTTAGAGTTTAGGGACACGTACGAATCATTTATTCATTCGAATTCATCACTTTCAAACATTCAAAAGTTCCATTATTTAAGGGCTTACTTGGGTCCTACTGTTCTCGAGATTATAGCTAATTTGGAACTTTTCCGAGTTGAACTATGAAACCGCGTGGAAACTTATTTGCGATAGATACAATAATAGTCGAATGCTCATTCAAAACCACATAAAAGCGCTCTTTAATTTTGCTAAAATTCGTGTTGAATCTTCTGCAGCTTTAAGAAGCTTTATCGATGGCGTTTCTAAGCAACTTAGAGCTCTGAAATCTTTGAATGAGCCCACTGAGTCATGGGACACTTTGATTATTTACTTGATCACTACAAAATTGGATGATGTTTCGATCAGAAAATGGGAACAGACTAAGGCTTCTTACAGCTCACCAACGCTGGAGCAAATGATTCGATTTTTGAGGAAAAGAGCTAATTTTTTGGAATCCCTAGAACCGTGCTCCGGTGCCGTTGATAAACAACCTAGTAATCGTGGTAAGGGCATAAAAACTTTCATCGCGGGAATCACATATTCTTCGAAGTGTGTCATTTGTTCAGGGCCACATTATGTCACAAATTGCGAACAGTTTTTGAAGCTTAATGTGGCTGAGCGTTTCGAGAAGAATCGTTTGTGCATAAATTGCTTAAAGCCCGGTCATATGCTTCAAAAATGCACTTCTGGGTCTTGCAAAACTTGTAAGGGTAGGCACCATTCGTTGTTACACAGAGAAAGGTCTCAAAACAAGGAACTTTCAAATACGTTAAATGAAAGCTCAAATGACCCTGATATTGATACAAATCCAAAAGTTGCATTGTCATCTCGAAGCGTGACTAGTGACGGTCAAGTGCTTCTATCAACGGTCATAGTTAACGTGTTCGATTCGCAAAATAAGCCGCATAGGGCACGCGTTTTGCTCGATATGGGGTCGCAAAGTTGTTTCATTACTGATAAGTTCTGTTCATTATTACATTTAAAAAGGTCTTCCACTAACATGAGAATCAGTGGTTTGAACGAGACACATTCGGTGTGCTCGGGGAGATGTAATATTCGGGCTAAATCCAGAATAAACGATTATACCATTCAAGTTTTATCTTTAGCCGTTCCCAAGATTACAGATTTGGTTCCCAACATTCCTGTTGATAGGCGCAGTTTGAACATTCCTAACAACATTACGTTAGCTGATCCAAACTTTGATACACCTGGTGAGGTAGATTTACTCATTGGCGCGGATTGGTTCTGGGACATAATTTGCATTGGTCAAATCAAGCTGAATGATCGAGGTCCATACATTCACAAAACAAAGTTTGGTTGGGTGGTCACTGGACAGATTCATTGCGCATTGAACACTGATGTTCACTGTCATCTTTCAAGGGAGGTTGACGTTGACAGGCAACTTACTCGATTTTGGGAAGTCGAAGAGTTTTCATGCACCAAGCCTCTTTCACGGGAAGAAAAGGTTTGTGAGCAACATTTTCTAGATACCTGCATTCGAGACATTGACGGACGCTTAATCGTTACAATTCCTTTGGCCCATGATATCAAGCTGTTGGGAGATTCGTACGAAACAGCTGAAAGGCGTTTCCGAACACTTGAGCGCAAGTTTGAATGCAACCGAAGCTTCAGGGATCAGTACTTTGATTTTATCAATGAGTACAAATCGTTGGGGCACATGGCAAAGGTAGAGTTTGACAATCCTTCCAAAGTTTATTACTATATGCTAAATCACGGAGTTTTGAAATCTAGCAGTTTAACTACTAAGTTGAGAGTGGTATTTGATGCCTCATGTCCATCTTCCTCAGGATACTCATTCAATGATCTCCAAATGACTGGTCCGACAATCCAGTCTGATCTCATAACAATTCTTCTGCGCTTTAGAAAACATGATTATGTGTTTGCGGCGGATGTAGAAAAAATGTACAGGATGTGCTTTGTAAATCCCAGTCAACATTCATTACAGCGAATTCTTTGGCGTGATTCTGTCGATAGGCCTATCGAGGTCTATGAAGCACAGTTACCTACGGTACACGAGCAGCATCATTTCTGGCCATTCGTTGTCTTTACCAGGTGGGATTGGATTGTGATAATGGACACCCAGAGGCCTCTAAAGTCATCAAGGAAGACTTCTATGTAGATGACATGTTGACAGGTTGCGATAGCATAGGGGGCACTGTAAACCTAGCTAACGACGTGTCTTCACTATTACAAAAAGCTGGTTTTCACCTTCGCAAATGGATTTCGAATAATACTGCGATTTTGCAGGGTATCGAGGCTACAGACAGGGCAGATTTCGTTAATTTAGGTGAGGCGGAAAATGCAAGCACTTTAGGCTTAGTTTGGAATGGGCAAAAGGACATTTTGTTGTTCAAAATTGGTTCTAGTTTTCGTAAAAGCATCACAAAGCGCTCTGTATTGTCCGAGATATCTCAAATATTTGACCCTTTAGGTTTATTGAGTCCTACCCTCATACTTGCAAAGATTATTCTGCGAGACATCTGGTTAGAAAAAATTGGGTGGGATAGCTCTTTGTCTTATCATTTGCATACTAGATGGCTTGAGATTCGCAACGATTTACCATCGTTGAATGAACTCAATATTGTCACGAAAATGGTATAAGATGGGGGTTTATGAAAGCGTAGTTATTTATGTGAAAAATTACTGTATTTGACTGGGCGTTAATTTACGCTTTAAATCTCTATTCTTTAAATGGGTACCGGATCGTCGTTACCTCCCCCGAAGGGTCCTATGCTGATTTACTCACTGAATGGGGGCTTCCAAAAAATATGGGGGGTTTATATTTAAAATAAGAAGATGGGATTCAAGTAAACTTCTATTTTCTGTGCCTTAAAATTACCCTAACTACTTTAATAAAATGACTAATATGAAAACAAACACCGTTATAACGAAAGGGTCTTACCTAATTCAAGTGTAGAGGAGGACCGTATCGTGCCAACCAATTTAACGTACTTCAGGGGTACTCCTATGCGTACCCGTGGCTTCTCTTAGGACAACGAGGATTTCTAGGACACTTTCTTCCTTGTACTGGAACAAATTTTGGAAGACACTTAATTACTCTTCGACGGGTGGTCGTTCGTCTATCTGACGTAACGCCCCCAAAAGGTTCAACCCGAACTCCAAAAAATCTTGGGGTCTTGCCTACGTGCAAGCCTCCGAGCAAGTCCTCATCGCTAGCCCAAAAATCCTCGAGCTTACTTCTCTTTTCGTCAGCACTTTTTTTCCAATGCATTGCAACGTTCTTTTCCATGACGTCAATCAGCGGTTCGAAGTACCCAGTTGTTGAACAAATTTACGATCTATGATTTATAAATTTGGGTCAACTATTCCTTGGTTACTAAACCGGTCATCGACCGACCATTTCTAAGGACGCTGCAATTTTATGTCTTTTTGCTTCTTTGTGACAATATAAACAGACAAGTAACGAGTAAGGGAGCAAACAGCTTCGAAATACATGGGTTCTCAGACGCTTCGGCTCAGGCATATGGCGCATGCGTCTACGTTAGGTCTAAGAACAGCAGTGGTGATATTTTCATAAACCTCATTTGTGCCAAATTGAAAGTGGCTCACTTGAAGACGCAAACTATCCCTCGTTTGGAATTGTTGGCTGCGGTTCTCTTGGCCCGACTGGTGGATATGGTGAAAACATCATTGAATATTTGCTTATCCAAAACTGTATATTGGTGCGATTCCACTATTGTCTTGGGCTGGCTGCGAGCTCTCCCCAGTATTCTTCAAGTATTAGAAGCGAACCGAGTATCGGTAATTCAGGAGCTGTCTTTTTCAGATCAGTGGAGACACGTTCCTACTTTGGACAACCCTGCAGACGTCGTTTCTCGAGGTGCGACTCGCAGCGTTTTACTTCATCATAAATTGTATTGGCATGGGCCTGATTGGTTGTCCCTCGATGAAACACATTGGCCTGACATTTCTTCAATTCCCACAGCTGAGCTGCCAGAGTTAAGAAGAGTTAACTTGCATGCTCAGGTCGATAATTCTAGAGATTCTATCGTTATTTTAAAAAAATATTCCAATCTATCGAAGCTTGAGTGGGTAATGGCCTATTGTTTCAGATTTAGTTCCAATTCTCTATGTTCAAAGGGAGAACGTCTCACAGGTCCTTTGCAAGTTTCAGAAATCACACAGGCATCCTTGTTCCTCATAAGAGTTTCTGAGGGTCAAAACTTCGCGAGGGATATCGCAGCAATTTCTACTGGTAAAGAACTTGACAGAAGTAGTAAGGTACGTAGTCTGAATGCTTTCATTGATGACTCTGGCATTTTAAGAGTTGGAAGATTGTCACATTCCCACTACCAGTTCAACAAAAAACATCCAATAGTTTTATCATCAAAAAACATAACTTTACAAAACATTTATTTTTTCGCGAACATTTGCGTTTGTTGCACGCCGGCCCTCAGTTATTACTGGCAAATATTCGTGAAGAATTTTGACCCTTAGGTGGTCGTAACTTAGCGCGCATAACCGTTCGAAATTGTGTTCGCTGTTTTCGGTCAAAACCTGTTGTTGTAAATCCATTGATGGGAGATTTGCCTAGCAAGCGAGTTAATCCAGCGCCGCCATTCTATATCAGTGGCGTAGATTATGCTGGACCAATTTTGATTCGAGATAGACAGGGACGCGGACACAAGGTTACTAAGGCATATATTGCTTTATTTATTTGTTTCACTACAAAAGCCGTGCACCTGGAGCTGGTATCCGATCTTTCAACTGAATCATTTTTAGCTTCCTTAAGGCGTTTCGTATCCCGTCGGGGAAGGCCAGCTCAAATATACTCGGATAATGGAACTAATTTTGTGGGAGCGAACCACGAACTCGGCACATTTTTAAAGAATAAAGGCAATATCTTGACAGAATCCTCCGCGAACGATGGCATTTCGTGGTCATTTATTCCTCCCCACTCGCCACATTTCGGTGGCCTGTGGGAAGCAGGTATTAAGTCAGTTAAAACTCATTTGAAACGCGTTATAGGCGACGCGTCATTGACTCTCGAAAAATTATACACTCTTTTAGTACAAGTCGAGGCAGTATTAAATTCACGTCCTATCCATCCCTTATCTTTTGATCCCTCTGACTATTCACCCTTGACTCCTTCCCACTTTCTGATCGGGCGCCCGGCAAAAACTGTTCCTGAACCTGGTTTGATCGACATACCAAGCAACCGCCTGTCACACTTCCAGCAAGTGCAAAAACTGCTTCAACATTTCTGGACCAGGTGGTCGCGAGAATATATTTCAGAACTTCAGCAGGGAACTAAGTGGCTCAGCGGTCAGAAAGTACTTAATCTAACCGACCTCGTGCTGATTGAGGACGACAACCTCCCTCCCCTCAAATGGACTCTAGGAAGGATTGAACGATTGTATCCAGGGAAAGATGGAATTGCTAGAGTAGCGGATGTGCGAACTCCGAAAGGAACGATAAAGCGATCATTTGCGAAATTGTGTCCGCTTCCTATAAATAGTGACATTGACAATTAAGTGAGAAGTTTCACGAGAATTGAGACTCTTCCGTTGTGCTGAAAGTGCTTCATTTCAAGGAGGGGGCGATGTTTAGTTTAATTTATCATTGTATACCTTTGGTGCATTCCTGCATACTTTGCATGGTGCATTGTGGTTTTTTGAGAGAGACTTGACATTTTTGCTTTTTCGAACATCATCTTTCGTTAGTTTTGTAATTTTAATCAAATATCGGCCAGTTAGGCAGTTTTCAGTATTTTATTACACGTTCATAATAAAGCACGAGTCTTATTGTACTGGAAACCAAGCGAAAGCAAGGAAGAAACGAATACAGTCCACAATTCCCAAACAACTAGTCTTCCGAACGTTAGCGATTATTATAGAGAGTTCGTCCCTATTTTCTGCAACCCTGTACAGGTCAACGGCACTCCGGATGCCTGACCACTCCCTGATGTTCCTTAGCCAAGAGATTTGCCTCCGTCTGACACCCAGCCTGCCTTCTATTTCTCCTTTCATGATTAACTGGAGGAGATGATACTTTTCTCAGCGCAAAATGTGGCCAAGCTAAACAATCTTGAAGGGCTTGAGGCCGATATTTGTCTCCCCACCATTGCTCGTCTGAATACTTCCTCATTAGTCAGTTCATGAGACACGCAGTGTTCTACGATGAATCCACATTTCAAATGCTTCCAGCCGATTTATTGAGCAAGTCTTTAACGTCCGGAATTCCACTCCTTACATAAGAACCGACCAAATAAAACACCTCACCATACGCTGGCGTAACTTAAGGTTCAGGTTATCGTCGCAAAAAAGTGTTTTCTTTCGTTTGAAGGTTGTTCTGGTCATTTCGACGCGACATCTTATCTCAACCTCGGGATCTAAGATGTCCGTTAATATACTTCCCAGATATTTAAACTGGCTGGTACGTTCTGTTGCCTTTCCCTCGAGATTTAGCTGTTCGTTCTTGTAGCTATTTCGATTAAAAATCATAATCTTGGTTTTTGTAACATTTATGTTGAGTCCAAACTCGTGGCCATCCACACTGATTCTGTATTCAACAGAACGCCGTTTGTTTTGGTTCCGCACTCTGCGTCTTTCAAGGCTTCTTTTAAGATTTTATCCGAGTAAAAATGAAACAAGAGTGGTGAGAGAATACAGCCCTGGCGCACACCCCTTCGAATCTTCACACCAGGTGTTGTAGGTACACCGACTCGTGCCTCAGTCGTTTGACCCCAATATAAGTTCTCGATTACGCGGATGTCCCTACCATTCAACTGGACGTCCGCAGCGTACTCATCAATTCAGAATGACGCACCCTGTCAAAGGCCTTTTCATAGTCTATAAAACCAGCAAATACATCCTTGCGCTAGTCTCGGCAGTTCTCGAGAAGGACATTTATTCCGAAAAGGGCTTCGCGGGTTCCAAAGAAGTTCCTTAACCCTATTCGAGCATCATCAAGATCAAATTCGCATTTTCTGCGCACACTAGCATGGAGGATTCGGAGGAAGGTTTTTAGCAAGTGGCTCATCAAGCTAATCAATCCCGACTTTTCTCCATTCCATTCCGACCTGAAGCTTTTTAATTCCTTGCTATATAGATGGCGTGCAGTACCTCTTCATCGAGTATATCCGGTCCCTCTGTTGTGTGGTTGTTTTCCTGTAGGTATGGTCCATCGTCACTAAAAAGATTTTCTATGTACTGCACCCACGTATATTTAATTGTCTCCTCGCCTATGATGGGGTGGCTTGACGAGTCCAACAAGACGACAGGATGTCGTTTCTTATAGGTTCCTGCTATTTCTTTAATTTTCTTATGCATTTGAAAGATATCATGCTTGTCCTCAAGCTCCTCCAGTTCTCTACACCTTTCTTTCATCCAACACTCCTTTTCTCTCCTGATTTCCGCCTTTATAGTTTTGTTGATTGTTTCATACTTGTCCCTGTCGCTCTTCGCCAGTCTCCGAGCTTCCATCAAGCCTAAGATATGGTCGTGCATCCACCTTTTCTTTTTGATTCTGTTACGAGGTCGCAGATTGTCACGGCATACGGTGGTTAGGATATCTTCAATTCTTCCCACGGGGACTGTATCTCCGACTGTACTATCTGAGCAGCTAGTTCGATGTTGAGTTGCTGAGATACTTGCTCTTTTACTTGCGCGTTTTCTAGGGTTGATGTATCAATTCGAGGGATCCTTGGGGTGTTTCTAAGTAATTTCAATTTCAATTCTATGTTTGCTATGAGTGGCACATGGTCGGAGCCAATGTCTACAGGGGGCTTATTATTTATGATGATGTAATCTATCTGATTTCTCAAGGGTACGCAACCTTCTTTTTCGGCGGGTGATATCCAAGTATAAAGGCGCCTTTTGGCGAGCTTAAACCACGTATTCATGACCACCATTTCCTTTTCCTGACAGAACCCAAACAGTCTGTCCCCTCTGCATTGCTTAAGCCCAATCCGAGGTCACCAACCAGGTCTGCTCGTCGGCCTTTTCCTATTTTGGCATTAAAATCACCGATGATTAAGTTAAGCTCATCTTTGCCAAGCTTACTGAGGACACAGTCCATCAGGTCGTACAAACCTTCTCTGCTGTGGGGGTATACACTTGTATTATATTGATATTGAACGGCTGGCCCTGCAATTGGAGGAGCATTATGCGGTCCGTGATGGGTGTATTTGTTGTAGTCGGCTCAGACAAATATTCCTACTCCCTTCCGATGGTAATGGTCTTCAGATTCACTACCAGAGTAATAGAAAGTGCCATATTCATTTGTGCTCATGCCTGAACCCGCCCAGCGTAGTTGGCTAATTTCCAATATATAGTTCGTACACTATAACTTTACTTGCACAGTGTGTCATGGAAATTTGACATTTTGCCACCTGTATACTATGACAGGCATTATCATATATTTTAGGTTATATTGATGACTTTAGAGGTTACAATTCTTGTGGCCATTGTTGCCAGGACGATTTAAAGTAATAAAACTCTCTGATTAACAATTTTTAATTTCATTTTAATAAATTCGCATGTTAAAGAATATGAATTTGTAACAAGTTTAGTAATAAAAAAATGTATATGTAAGTATATTGAATTATTATTGCTAAACCCAGACCATTAATATATTATATTTAATTATTCTGCAAGAGGGTAGTCGCAGTGTATTCTTGCCTTAAGTTGTGGCAAGCTTAGATTGAGTTCTGGTTCTGCAGCGAATAAACTTAGTGCATTTTCCTCTTTCTTTTCAATCTCCAAGCCCACGCGACCCTAATTATTAGTTAAAATTGTAAAATGTATATATATTTTTTAAAATAAGACCTACCTCTTTTGTAGCTATCAGAATCAGTTCCATCATGGACCTAGATCATTAGAAGCTGAATTTCTTGCCTGTAAGACACTATTACTTCTCACGCCATACAATAAACATTTACTCAATATGATTTATACACTTGATGATACGTAATTCTGGAGTGATTGTATTTAGGTCTTCCTCGCGGACTCAAAAAAAGCAAAAAGAGTAGACAACGTCCAATTGTTAAAAAGTGATTGATGGTGACCCGTTTGACACTGACGTTAAGCCAAGATTCATAGGTAAACAGATCCCTTGAAGACAATTGGTTGAGTTTTGACAAAATTCAGTTTTATTGGGAGATTTTGATTTCGCACCTCGTTATGAGCGTGGTTATGAATTCTGCGTATATATACGTTAAGTCTTTGGGCCTCTTTTATGGTATTATCTAGCTTTCCAGGTTGTTAGAAGCAGATATGATTTTACTGTGTTGAGCCGGGAGATTCTTCGCACCCCTTGCTCACTTAAGGGCTGCCCGAGACTGGGGGCCATGCTGTTTTGTTTTCTCTCCATAGTACTACTCCGGAAATTTGTACACTGGGGTGGTTTCCCGTTGCCCTCCCCTGTATTGATTCAGCCACTCCTAACATGGAGTCCGACGCCGTCGGTAGCCGCCCGTTCTGGGTCAGACGCTACCTTGCCTGTTGGTCCGTGGGTGGTAATTCATTTCCCTCCTACCACCCATATCTAGGAGGCATTCCTTATTCGCCACCTGGGGACGCGCTCTCTAGGGGTTACAGGCTCCCCCGAGAGAGGATTAATTTGTTCAAAACCAAAAAGTAGGGATCCTAAAGAGGAAACCGCTTCTAGGTGACTTGTTACAAAGTGTAAGTGAGAGGTTTTTGAATTAGGTAGGTGATGACCAGCCTCTTTGCCACGATTCCCCTTTGGGGGAGGGGGTGTGGTGGACAAAAGGGGTGGTTAGTTCAGGTTAACTTAAACTTCATACAGCCTTAACAAAGCAATTGCCCGGAAACTACCCCAGATCGGAGAGTGGTCGTGAGTATAAAAGACCTTAATAAATTTGCGCCACTCACTTTAATAAGCACCCACAAGTATGACAAGTTGTATATCTCAAAATAAACCTAAGGGTCGATATTACTAAACTCAATACTTAACCCTAATATGAAAGCACATGAATAAACAATTCCCTTTTTCCCTGTATGGTTTCTGAGTTAACAAGACAACAAGTGGCCGGTACTTGCAGAGATCAGCCGCTAATTTATTGGCTTACAAGTTTAAATATTCACTTGGGCTGGGGCTCTGGGAGCTCTGGGAGGCTCACTAAGCGCTGAAATTACCCAACCCAAACACTCTGAGAGCCCAGAAAGATCTTAAAACTGGGGTATACCGGTACCACGGACCATAAGTACATATATCTCGCTTACAGAAGGCTCTTATTACCCTAACAACTTATTAGTGGATAAGTGTAACTATCAAGTAGCCAAGTAAAGTCGGTGAAGGATATATTACTTGGAGTGTATGCCCGAATAGATGAATCCCCAATAAGATCAGTAAAAGGTCAGCCTACTACTACTCTTATTTGTCTCGCTTGAACTCTAGGCCACACAGTCAAGTTGTGTTGATCGAGTTCCGGCTGTGATCAAGATGCCTCTGGAAGCTAGCGCCCAGCGGTTAAGGTGCAGTGCTGGATGTGGTTGTGTTGATGTGAACAATGCTCAGAATAAGGAATGTGATGTAGGAACCATGCAGTAGTACTGAACGTGAAGTTGAAGTTTAAGTTTAAAGGCCTAAGACAAATGAACTAAGATTACTCTCAAGATGTCATGCTCCGAATGGTATGTAAGTACAAGAATACACTTTTATGAGTGATCTTTGCCAGGTAATATTGAATATATATGTGACATATTAAATGAACGGGTACATACCTTAGATGGAGGATGGCCTCAGGAGTGAATATCTCCCTGAGGACTTTTTCATAACTCAAGTCTCACTGTTTTCTGTCAAATCTTTTGTCCGCTGCAAGCGTTAACTTTCAAAGCTATTAGGTGGGCTCTGTCAGAAAGTAGAAACTTTTAAATCCGCCAAAGCAATTTTCCTTTTTTAGCAGCTAACCTCAGCCAAGCATAAAGAAGAAGTCAAATTTCTGTCGCAAAAATCCTCAGTTCATGTGCTCTCTATTTTCAAATTCCTAGCAAATTTTACTCTGCTATGGCTCAGTCTCTCATTGCTCAGGATTTGACCAATCAGGATTTTTGTTATGACTTAAGGCGCCAAAACATCATTGAACTATAGGGGTGAAATCGTTTTCTGGGGTTTATTTCGTTAAAAACCAAAAAATGGGGATCCTAAAGGCTTGTTACCAGTTCTGAGTAAGAGCTTTCTTGAATTAGATAGTTGATAAACATTCTCTTCAAGGCTGGCTAATTTTAAATTTCCTGGACTTATTTTCTGGACATTGAACTGTAGCATTGCTCAACTTTGGACACTTACAGACCGCCCACAATTACAATATTTCAAAACCTTCTTCACTTGTCTGGAGCCTTCAGCTTTTTAACTTTCTTAGAGCATCCACTTTTCATTTTAAACAGTATTCCGGGGTTTGTTTCGTTTAAAACCAAGATGTTTCTAGAATTAGGTAGTTGATGACCACTTTCTCTAAGCTGGCTAATTTTACATTTCCTGGTTCCCATCTTGTGGGTATTGAACTGTAGCATTGCTCAACTTTGAACACTTGCACACCACCCACAACTACAATATTGTAAGGCCTTCTTGCCTTGTGTGCAGCCTCCAGGATATGAACTTCACTTCTTAGAGCAATGCTCTAAGCCAGCCTTGCATCCACTTTTCATTTTAAACAGTTTTCCGAGGTTTATTTTGTTCAAAACTAAAAAATGGGAATAATAAATACTTGTTACAAGGTCTGAGTGAGAGCTTTCTTTGAATTAGATAGTTGATGAACATTCTCTTCAAGGATGGCTAATTTCAGATATCCTGGTCCCATCTTCTGGACATTGAACTGTAGCATTGCTCAAGTTTGGAAACTTGCAGACCACCCACAATAACAATATTGCAAGTCCTTCTTGACTTGTCTGAAGGCTCCAGCATTTGGCCTTCATTTCTTAGAGCATCCACTTTTCATTTTAAACAGTGTTCCGGGGTTTGTTTCGCTCAAAACCAAGAATTTTCCTGAATTATGTATTTGATAATCTCTCTTCAAGCCTGGCTAATTTTAGATTTCCTGGTCCCATCTTCTGAACATTGGACTGTGGCATTGCTCAACTTTGCACACTTGCAGACCACCAACAATTAGAATATTGCAAGTCCTTTTTGAGTGGTCTGGAGGCTACAGCATCTGAACTTCATTTCTTACAGCATCCACTTTCATTTTAAACAGTGTTCCGGGGTTTTCTTCGTTCAAAACCAACAGGTTTCCTGAATTAAGTAGTTGATGATCACTCTCTAAAAGGCCGGCTAATTTTACATTTCCTGGTCCTCATCTTGTGGGTATTGAACTTTAGCATTGCTCAACTTTGGACACTTGCAGACCACCCACAACTACAATATTGCAAGTCATTCTTGTCTTGTCTGCAGCCTGAAGCATTTGAACTCCATTTCCTAGAACATCCACTTTCCATTTTTAACGGTGTTCCGGGGTTTGTTTCGTTCAAACCCAAGAGGTTTCTCGAATTAGATAGTTAATGACTACTCTCTTCAAGGCTGGCTAATTTTAGATTTCCTGGTACCATCTTCTGAACATTGGACTGTGGCATTGCTCAACTTTGCACACTTGCACATCACCCACAATTACAATATTGCAAAGTCCTTCTTGACTTTCCTAGAGGCTCCAGCATCTGAACTTCATTTCTTAGGGAATCCACTTTTCATTTTAAACAGTGTTGCGCGGTTTGCTTCGTTCAAAACCAAGAGGTTTCTTGAATTAAGTAGTTAATGACCACTCTCTTCACGGCTGGCCAATTTTAGATTTCCTGGTCCCATCTTCTGGACATTGAACTGTGGCTTTGCTCAACTTTGCACACTTGCAGACCACCCACAATTACAATATTGCAAGTCCTTCTGGACTGGTCTGGAGGCTCCAGCATCTGAACTTCATTTCTTACAGCATCCACTTTCATTTTAAACAGTGTTCTGGGGTTTGTTTCGTTCAAAACCAAGAGGGTTCCTGTATTAAGTAGTTGATGACCACTCTCTTCAAGGCTGGCTAATTCTAGATTTCCTGATCCCATCATCTGGATATTGAACTGTATCATTGCTCAACTTTGCACACTTGCAGACCACCCATATTTACAATATTGCAAGTCCTTCTTGACTTGTCTGGAGGCTCCAGCATCTGAACTTCATTTCTTAGGGCATCCACTTTTCACTTTAAACAGTGTTGCGTGGTTTGTTTCGTTCAAAACCAAGAGGTTTCTTGAATTAGTTAGTTGATGACCACTCTCTTCAAGGCTGGATAATTCTACATTTCCTGGTCCCCATCTTCTGGACACTGAACTGTAGCATCGCTCAACTTAGGACACTTGCACAAGGTCCACCCACAATTACAATATTGAAAGTCCTTCTTGACTTGTCTGGAGCCTCCAGCATTTGAATTTCATTTCTTGGAACATCCAGTTTGCATTTTAAACAGGTTCCGGGGTTTGTTTCGTTCAAAACCAAAAGGTTTCTTGTATTAGATAGTTGATGACCACTCTCTTCAAGGCTGGCTAATTTTAGATTTCCTGGTCTCCGTCTTGAGGGCATTGAACTGTAGCATTGCTCAACTTTGGACACTTGCAGACCACACACAATTACAATATTGCAAGTTCTTCTTGACTTGTCTGGAGCCTCCAGCATTTGAATTTCATTTCTTGGAACATCCAGTTTCCATTTCAAACAGGTTTCGGGGTTTGTTTCGTTCAAAACCAAGAGGTTTCTTGAATTAGATAGTTGATGACCACTCTCTTCAAGGCTGGCTAATTTTAGATTTCCTGGTCTCCGCCTTGAGGGCATTGATCTGTAGTAGCATTGCTCAACTTTGGGCACTTGCAGACCACACACAATTACAATATTGCAAGTTCTTCTTGACTTGTCTGGAGCCTCTAGCATTTGAAGTTCATTTTTTTGGAACATCCAGTTTCCATTTTAAACAGTGTTCCGGGGTTTGTTTCGTTCAAAACCAAGAGGTTTCTTGAATTAGATAGTTGATGACCACTCTCTTCAAGGCTGGCTAATTTTAGATTTTTTGGTCTCCATCTTATGGGTATTGAACTGTATACTTAGTAGCATTGCTCAACTTTGGACACTTGCAGACTACACACAATTACAATATTGCATGTTCTTCTTGACTTGTCTGGAGCATCCAGCATTTGAATTTCATTTCTTACAGCATCCACTTTTCATTTTAAAAGTGTTCCAAGGTTTGCTTCGTTCAAAACCAAGATGTTTCTTGAATTAGATAGTTGATGACCAGTCTTTTCAAAGCTGACTAATTTTACATCTGTTGGTCCCGTCTTCTGGACATTGAACTGTAGCATTACTCAACTATAGACACTTGCAGACCACCCACAATAACAATATTGCAAGTCCTTCCTGACTTGTCTGAAGCCTCCAGCACTTGAACTTCATTTCTTAGAACATCCACTTTTCATTTTAAATAGTGTTCCTGGGATTGTTTCGGTCAAAACCAAGAGGTTTCTTCAACTAGGTAGTTCCTGACCACTCTCTTCAAGGCTGGATAATTCTACATTTCCTGGTCCCCATCTTAGGGAGATTGAACTGTAGCATTGCTCAACTTTGGACACTTGCAGACCATACACAATTACAATATTGCAAGTTGTTCTTGACTTGTCTGGAGCCTCCGGCATTTGAACTTCATTACTTGGAACATCAAATTTCCATTTTAAACAGTGTTCCGGGGCTTGTTTCGTTAAAACCAAGAGGTTTCTTGAAGTAGATAGTTGATTACCACTCTCTTCAAGGCTAGATAATTTTAGGTTTCCTGGCCCCATCTTGTGGGCATTGAACTGTAGCATTCCTCAACTTTGGGCACTTGCGCACCTCCCACAATTACATTATTGCAAGTTCTTTTTGCCTTGTTTGCAGCCTCCAGCGTTTGAACTTAATTTATTAGAGCATACAATTTTCATTTTAAACACTGTTGGGGGTTTGTTTCGTTCAAAACCAAAAAATGTGCATCCCAAAGACGAAGCCGCCTCTAGGTGACTTATTACAATGTCTGAATAAGAGGTTTCTTTAATTAGGTAGTTTATGACCACTCTCTTCAAAGCTGGCTAATTTTAGGTTTCGTAGTCCCCATCTTGTGGACATTAAACTGTAGCATTGCTCAACTTTTGATACTTGCAGACCATCTACAATTACAATATTGCAAATTCTTCTTGTCTTGTCTGCAGCCTCCAGCGTTTGAACTTAATTTTTTACAGCATACACTTTTCATTTTAAACACTATTGGGGGTTTGTTTCGTTCAAAACCAAAAAATTAAGATCCTGAAGACGAAAATGATTCGAGGTGACTTGCTACAATGTCTGAAAAAGAAGTTTCTTTAATTAGGTAGTTTATGACCACTCTCTTCAAAGCTGGCGAATTTTAGGTTTCGTGGTCCCCATCTTGTGGACATTGAACTGTAGCATTGCCCAAATTTTGACACTTGCAGACCACCCACAGTTACAATATTGGAAGTTCTTCTTACCTTGTCTGCTATCTTCAGCGCTTGAACATTTCTCAGTGCATCTTCTTCTCATTTTCAACAGTGTTCGGGGGTTTGTTTCGTTCAAAACCAAAAAATAAGGTTCCTAAAGCGAAATCGCTTCTAGGTGACTTGTTACAAAATCTGAGTAAGAGCTTTCTTGAATTAGGTAGTTGATGAACATTTTCTTCAAGGCTGGCTAATTTTAGATTTCTTGGTCCCATCTTCTGGACATTGCTTAACTTCGGACACTTGCAGACCACCCACAATTAAAATATTGCAAGGCCTTCTTGCCTTATCTGCTCTCTATAGCATTTGAACTTCATTTCTTAGAGAATCCACTTCTTTCTAAACAGTATTCGGTGGTGCGCTTCGTTCAAAACCTAAAAATGGAGATCCTGAAGAAGAAACCGCTTTTAGGAGACCTGCTACAAAGTCTGAGTAAGCGGTTTCTTGATTTAGGAAGTTGAGGAATCATTAGAAGAAACTGCTATTTTAGAACTATCCGCTCTTACTCCTGAGGTTTGCTTTAGTTGGGTACTTTTTTACACCTCATTAGAATGGTCCTTCAGAACCTCCTTATTGTCGCTCTCAATTGCGAAATTACTCGTTCTCATATTTTTCGATTCAAGCAATTAAACATTGTATTTTAAAATGAGAAAAATCTTGACATTTATGACATTCAAAAGATTCCTTCTATTCTCGATCTTCTCGATCTTCGCTCGATCAATTGTCACTCCATCCAAAAAACAAGAACAATATCAAAACACCAAGAAAACAAAAAAAAATCAAAATGAAAAGGAAGAGGTTGTTATGTACAATACAGCTCATAAGTGTTCAAGAAGGCACCAGACCATATCGAGATTTAACAAATAAAAAATTTTTTGATCTCCAAGCTGGGGTCTTTGAAACACCCCCCCTTCCCTACCAAGATAGGACTGCCGATGCAGGCAAAAAATGGATGGCTATTAACCCAATGTTGCTAGTGAAATCGTTCCAAGATAGCGGAAAGAACTTGTTTCCGAACTCTAAGCTACTGGCGCAAACTCTTAGCCAATTGTAACGTTCTTGGATTTGCTCTGTGAAGATTGCAAAGTTAGGTACTTTCATTAACTCCAATTCACTCCACATTCGCGGGTTCACCTCTACTAAGTGCGATATAGAGCTGTGTGGAGATGAGAATTTTCAACCTCGTCGACTAATTTGTTTATCTCTTCTTGATTCAAGAGTTGCTCATCTGGTTTCTCGAACTCGTCCACGGTTTCATCTGAGAATACGTAGTTATCCTCTTCTGATGAAGGTTCGTCTTCTAGAAAGTTTCTTGTCCTTCTTGCCTTCGGTTGGATGATACATTTTTTTTTTAGATTTTCAAGACATTTTTACACTGACCAATCCGAGAAGCACGTTTTTCCTGCCCCCAACGCATTCTCCACTCTACTGGACATAATAACTCGTGTCCCAGTAGTAGTTTTGCATATGTTTCTCCAGTGGCTCTGTTTTTTCGGCTTTGTAACACCTGAAGAGCTTTAGGTAGTTTCTTCTTCCAAAGTTCTATGGAGTTTCATGTAATAACACTTGCAGCATCTTTTTCAACTCTTGGACTCTTCTTACTTCTACTATGAACAAGAGTGGTATCGAGTTTTGTGCAGAAATTGATATAACCCATTCCGGCTAAAACACTTCCGTTGTCCGAGATAATCATTTGAGGTGTCCCATAAAGGCCAAATATTTCCTTTTCGAGCGTAGCCAGTACTGCTGCTAAAGTGACTTTTTTAAAAGCGAAAGCATCGACCCACTTTAAAAATGCATCTTCAATAAGCAATATATAAAATTTTCCAGTACCTGCTGCTTTTGGGTACTGACCTAGAACGCCTAGGGATCGGTCGTGCAGTTAAACCTTTTCAAGGACCCGTCGGGTTTTGATCATTCGACAAATAGAGGAGTTTATCGGAGAGTGAAGCATGGCGTCGAGTAATGACGTGCCCTAGATGGGAAATGTATTCCTAAGATCGTTATAGCCTATGCATGTGGTGTTAGCGTTTCGTCCCAGGGTCTATCTTGGACTCATCAGTAAGGCGTGGTAGACCCCTGCCTTATAGGCTAGCGCCAAAGGTTATAGTTGCAATTTGCATTTAAAGACAAATTCGGCGAAGAAAAGGCGGTGTGATGTTATGAAAAATTTCGATTAATGCTGCCACCTGTGAGTCGGTGGGTGAAGTTTCATCGCTACCACCTGTGAGTCGTTGGATGAAATTTCGCCACACTTACAAAATTTAATTCTCTAATTCTCTAATATCGTGTCCTTTAGTATATCATCGATCGGCGCCAAATCCACTGTGACGTACTGTAAATGGAACTTTCAGAATTTTTTTCCATATGTAGCACTTTATGGCTCGAGCGTTTAAGGTCATTTTTGGTCATCATTGCAACCTTAACTAAACATGGTAGAAGCCATGAAACTGTACAAATCAACTAACACATACAGTTCTTTTTATTTTGAGAAGGCGCAGATAAAAGTAATTCAAGCAGATAAGCATTATTGGTCGTCAATCTATTTCATCAATTCTTCTTTAGCAGTAGAAGCTCGTCGATAACAATCAGTTCCCAATAGACGATTTTCACATTCAGTAGCCCCCGATTCCTTATAAAGACCTCGTTTGATTTTATCTGATGGTTATCAGCGGTTAAATCCTGACTGGTATCGGATGGGTCACTACACTTGACGATTAGAAATATCTTTGTGACCCAAGACAAATTGTTAAATTCCCGTTGGCTCCTTTGATGGTTTTATTGAGAAACACGCACCCACACACCAATGCGACGGTAACATTTGGGGTGTGTAGAATGTACCATCTTCCTACCCACAGCACTAAAACCCATCGGGTGTTCATGCCCATAAAACTTTGTTCTCCGTTTATGACGGTAGCAAACAATAAAATAATGAGCGCATTAGACGATCCTTGCCAAAGGAATACTAGAATTTATTGTTATTGCGGCAATAGTGCATTAATTGCACACACACAAAGTTAATTGTGGCCGAGTCGGTGTATATACAGGCCCACAAGTGGGAGTGTATAATTATGGTAATGAGCGATTGTGAAAATCTTATACCTACAATAATTCATGCCTGCATGACGATGCATTTATCTATTTTGGTCTGATTGGCTAATTCTGGTCGTGCCACCGCTCGCGAAGAATCGGACGAGGCCTATCTGGGAAATTTATCTTTTAATTAGCGTGCTTACCATTAATTAACAGCAAAAACAGGACAGACGCTTCCTAGTGGTATTGTCTTATTACGTAAACGTATCTGAGGGTACCCTTTTAATCATATTAATTAAATGTGTGGGTATTGGAAGTGGAATGGTGTCTGAAAGAACATTTGTTCGCATAGAGTAACAGACAGAACAAAATATCTATGAAAATATGTATCACCACTTAACTGAATTAACCAATATCCGCCCGCAGAAGCCGGCAGCTGGTTTTGTGACACTTTGGGTTTTGGTGTTTTGGTTCAATCTTAAACATGAAGATTTAGTGCGCCAATGCTAAGATAATTGCTAGAAATTAGAAATTCATATTGCCAATACTCTTAAAATTTTGATTTGAAAAGGGTCTTAAAACAATATTTTTTTGTCAAATCCAAAATCGGTAAAGTAAAAAGACATCAGATTTCGGTATTTCGATAGATCTGTAATAACACTGTGTTCTTATACGCGTCAAAACGCATCGCTTGAAAGAAAAATCCTGTCGTCTTGTGCTTACGCCAACTTGCTCTAACACGATCTATTGCGATCTATAAAAGGCGGTCGCCTGATGCGCTCCGAAAGTCGGGTAGATTTTTAAAGAGTTGCGATTGTTCTCGTTCACGTATGTAATTGATTTTGAAAACAAGGCAATGGCTGGAAGAAAATAAGATAGCACTTGGCAGTTTTAGCTCAAAACTGCTAAGTGTAGTCGCTCTAATTGTAGAGCGAATTGTAAGAATTGCAAGAAAAAAATTCAAAGGATTGTTCAGAAACTGAAGGCGCGCCATGAAATTTGTAAAAGAAAACAGCAAAATAATTGCGGTCGTCCAACTGTTGCTCGACCCTGTATCTGCTGAAAATTCTGCTTAGATACTGACATTACTCTCTCCCTCTACAAGTTCCATTTCAGACTGTTCAACAACAACTACTGAGTCGGCTGAAAAGAAAATCATTTACTTATATAGCCGGCTGGTTTCACATTTTCTTATTAAAACCCGGATAAACCCCTCCTTCTTGGAAGGCGTTAGCAACAACCCTTCTGGATGAGATCTACGAGGGAGAAGAAGAGGAATGTTTTTCATCTCTGTCCAGACAATGTGTGAATATGTTTATTGATGGATGGTCAAATGTCCAGAACGAGTCAGTCTCTTCTTCTCAACAGGTGCCAAAAAGAGATATAAGAAAGGTATAAAAAAATGAGTAGTGAGATACCAAAAATAAGTGAATGAGGTATACTTCTGTACAAAAGTATTGACACCTCGGGACATCCTCATACTTCCAGGTTCTTGTCAATCAAAATATCAGTGCAAAGTTAAGTCTTTTGTGACAGACAATGCTGCACACTTGAACCTCATGAGGAACACTTTACAAGAAAGAACGAACTCACAAGTTATAGTTTATGGCTGCCCTTCACATCACTTTACTGTGCAAGAACTTTCAAGTACAAGATGTTAAAGAACATGGGGTCCAGATTGTCAAGTACTTTCGTAACAATCATCTAGCTAAAGCAAAATTCAATGAAGCTGGATGCAAGGACTGTTTGGAAATGTATGTCACTCAGTGAAACTTACTACTAAATCTGCGAAGAGAATAAGAAAGATATTGATGCAACTATCTACCAAAAGGTTTCAAATATTGGACTTCAACATACATCTCAAGAATAATTGAGCATTTTTAAACTCATTGCAGTGGCTCTTTACACCCTGCAGAGAAAAAATGCCACTATTTTAGATGCTGTAAAGCAATGGAAACATTTAACCTTCGTCTTCGAAGATGATATAGAATTATCTTTAAAGCAGCTGAAAAAATTCCAAGGTCGATACAAGCAAGCTCACACAATGTCACTTCATAGCCTATATGTTAAACCCACAGAAGCAGAAATACAAGTTAATACCTGAAGAAGAGAATCCGGGCAGAAACAATCAACGAGCTAGATGGAAATACTGGATTTTTGCCGTTAGTAATAAAGTTCAATGCCCGTAGTAACCCATTTAAACGTATTATGTTTTCGGAAGAAATACTGAAGAACGATAATGGAATCCAGTGGTGGATGTCACAGAGTGAAGAACCTGAAATCGCAAGACAATTGCCAGTAATTAAGCAGCTCCTGTGCACAATCTTCAGCACTTTTGGATTTGTACACATATTCTTAAGTGGTTACATCTCTATATGGAAATATTTGATAACTAAAGAGACTTAAGAGTAACTGAAGTTTAGCTTAGAACCAGACGCTTAAAATTGTCGTTATAAATTAAGGAAACCAGACAACAGAATTCATTTGCATGCTCGCTTATGGAGCTTAATGATTAAGACTTTATAATAGTTCAAATAATTGGTACACACAAAAACCAAAATAACCCAAAACGCTTACTGAAAAATTGGGTAACACTTCTTACCTTAAACGCCTTCAAAATCAACCAATTTAATTGGAAGCTTTCTGGAAATTGAGAACCAAAACATAGTTCTGGCTCTATCAATCGCTAAAATTTTATAAAAAAACGCAAAACTTTTATGTTTTTTAACTGACAACTATAAGAGAGAAGTACGTTAAATCAATATCTGCCGCAACATTAAATGTAGAATGACTTACTGGTAACAAAAGTGACTTCAAGGTTACTTAAGTCCAGTTCATATAATCCTTGAAAATATGCCACAGCAATGATATACCGCTAGTATATCCCCAGTGAAGTTATTGTTAGTATTGGTAGCCTGACATACCTTATGGTTACCCAAGCTGACCTAAATATAAATAATATATATAATAGTGTAAAATGCTTACTAGAAACTAAACTTTGTTTCAATTCAATACAAAGTAACCTATTGGTAATTAATATGACCTTAGAGGACCTCAAATATCTTGTTACGTCTGTTAACTTAAGAGACTTAACAGTAATTAGATGCTTCAAAAATGACCTTAAAGTGAAGAGAAACACATATCAGAATTCACTTGCATATAATGACTTATGGACATTTTCAAAATATATGTGACCCAACCGATAAAATATATTCTGGTAATTCTAATGTCTACAAAATATCTACCACGAGGTAGTTTCAGCTAACAAGTCCTTAAAAGTTCTTTGTCACCTATCAGACGACACAATGCAGTTTGGAGCTTCTGCATCTAAGCTAAAAATAGAGTAGCTTTGTGGTAACGAATGCGCCTTTATAGTCTCTTAAGTCCGGCTGATAAATTCGTTTCTGAACAAGGCAACTATCTTGAGTGAAATCTTTATTATCATAGGTAGTTCGAATGACATTTTGGTAACTCAGAGTACCCTAGTACGGGGTGTTTATTATAAAACTTCATCTAGTTGGCTGTGAAATGTCAAAAGAAAAGGATGGAAAAACAAAAGCCAATTTATTTTGATTGTCATCCTTTTCTGCCTGCTGCCTGCGTGTGAACACCCCGTACAGTTTTATATGGATTTCAGGATGATAAGAAAGCGAAAGGGACAATTTTTGCGAACTCTGACAATCTTTGATCAAACTCGAATGGACAAATTGGTTGGTAAGGAATTTGACCTCAAAGTAACTCACAACTTCAGGTGATAAATGTTACAAACAGGTTTCTTCGCATTCAGGGCAATGCTCGGAATGAGTGAAACAGGTTGCTTAAATAGTACATCAGGTAAAATAGTGTAAAATTTTGGCTTACCGCCATTTTTGACATGTAGGTTATTGAAGGGACTTGGTAGGGTTTAGGTTTGTGAATCGACCTCTAACGGCAAGTGTATAATGATTTGCGCTTGTAGAAGGACCACTGAGCTACTCCAGACTAAACATCATTGGCTTTAAACACTACAACTTACAAGTGTCGAATGTGACCTTGAAGTAACCTTGGTCAGGATGTAACTAAATGACTGTAAGAAATTTGTGACAGGGAACTTTTAATTGCAATCACGCTTATATTCTTAAATTTTGTGAACCTCAAATACACTTAGATATAAGTGCCAAAATTATCTTAAGTGACTTTTACGTAATAAAGGCTACTTTGAAGTGACTTATCTCTAACCCAAATTTCCGTGACGTGACGTTTAACGATAATAGAACAATATTTTGTACGAATTGAGAAGAAAAAGTGAACATGACTTTGTGGTAACGAAAGTACCTTCAATAGAACTCGAAAGAAGATTTGATTGCTTCGCTTGATGACTTTGCTTTACATTTGTGTGTGACTTACGGAGGTTACGTAACAACAACTTATTCTCTAATTTACAGAGATATAGTGACTTTTACGCGATAAAAGCTACTTTACTTGTCTCTAACCCCCAAATGCCGTGACGTGATGTGCACACATATAATAGAACAATAGTTTATACGAATTGAAGGTGAAAGAGTGAAGGTGACTTTGTGGTAACGAAAGTAACTTCAAAGCTACTTGAAAGTTGATTTGATTGCTTTGGTTTACATTTGTAAGTAACTTACGGAGGTCACTTAACAACAACTTGTTCTCTAATTTACACATTTTTGCCCGGTTTTATAAAGTCGAGTAACTCTGCCCCGAGTGTTAAATATAGAGAGAAAACCCAGCTATTTCTGGGGTAACTCTCGGGGCAGAGGTAACTCACGTTTTTAACACCGGGCATTATAGTGACTTTTACGTAATAAAAGCTACTTGAAGGTGACTTGTCTGTAACCCCCAGATACCGTGACGTGATGTATAATATAATAGAACAATATTTTACACGAATTGAAGGAGAAAGAGTGAACGTTCCTTTGTGGTGAAGAAACTAACTCCAAAGGAACTTTGTTCCAAAGGAACTTTGTTACAAACAGGTTTCTTCGCATTCAGGGCAATGCTCGGAATGAGTGAAACAGGTTGCTTAAATAGTACATCAGGTAAAATAGTGTAAAATTTTGGCTTACCGCCATTTTTGACATGTAGGTTATTGAAGGGACTTGGTAGGGTTTAGGTTTGTGAATCGACCTCTAACGGCAAGTGTATAATGATTTGCGCTTGTAGAAGGACCACTGAGCTACTCCAGACTAAACATCATTGGCTTTAAACACTACAACTTACAAGTGTCGAATGTGACCTTGAAGTAACCTTGGTCAGGATGTAACTAAATGACTGTAAGAAATTTGTGACAGGGAACTTTTAATTGCAATCACGCTTATATTCTTAAATTTTGTGAACCTCAAATACACTTAGATATAAGTGCCAAAATTATCTTAAGTGACTTTTACGTAATAAAGGCTACTTTGAAGTGACTTATCTCTAACCCAAATTTCCGTGACGTGACGTTTAACGATAATAGAACAATATTTTGTACGAATTGAGAAGAAAAAGTGAACATGACTTTGTGGTAACGAAAGTACCTTCAATAGAACTCGAAAGAAGATTTGATTGCTTCGCTTGATGACTTTGCTTTACATTTGTGTGTGACTTACGGAGGTTACGTAACAACAACTTATTCTCTAATTTACAGAGATATAGTGACTTTTACGCGATAAAAGCTACTTTACTTGTCTCTAACCCCCAAATGCCGTGACGTGATGTGCACACATATAATAGAACAATAGTTTATACGAATTGAAGGTGAAAGAGTGAAGGTGACTTTGTGGTAACGAAAGTAACTTCAAAGCTACTTGAAAGTTGATTTGATTGCTTTGGTTTACATTTGTAAGTAACTTACGGAGGTCACTTAACAACAACTTGTTCTCTAATTTACACATTTTTGCCCGGTTTTATAAAGTCGAGTAACTCTGCCCCGAGTGTTAAATATAGAGAGAAAACCCAGCTATTTCTGGGGTAACTCTCGGGGCAGAGGTAAGCAAAAAGCTACTTGAAGGTGACTTGTCTGTAACCCCCAGATACCGTGACGTGATGTATAATATAATAGAACAATATTTTACACGAATTGAAGGAGAAAGAGTGAACGTTCCTTTGTGGTGAAGAAACTAACTCCAAAGGAACTTGAAAGTAGATGTGATTGCTTCGCTTAAAGACTTTGCTTTACATTTGTGAGTAACTTACGGATGTCACGTAACAACAAGTTGTTCTCTAATTTACAGAGATACATCGACTTTAAGTAGTAAAGGCTACTTTAAAGTGACTTGACTCTACTTAGTTATTTGTGAGTGACTTACGGAGGTCACTTAACAACAACTTGTTCTCTAATTTACACAGATATAGTGACTTTTACGTAATAAAGGCTACTGTAAGGTGACTTTCCCCTAACCCCCAGATGCGGTGACATGATGTATTATAATATACTAGAATAATATTTTGTACGAATTGAAGGAGAAAGAGTGAACGTGACTTTATGGTAACCAGAGTAACTTCAATGGAACCTGAAAGTACATTTAATTGCTTTGATTGTTAACTTTTCTTTAGAATTGTGAGTAATTTACGGAAGCCCCGTAACAACCACTTGTTCTCTAATTTACACAAATATAGAGATTTTTACTTAATAAAAGCTACTTTAGGTGGCTTTTCACTTGCTTCGCTTGATGACTTTGCTTTACCTTTGTGAGTAACTTACGGAGGTCACTTAGCAAAAACTTGCTCTCAATTTACACACATATAGTGACTTTTACGTCATAAAGGCTACTTTAAAGTGACGTATCTCCAACCCCCAGATGCCCTGACGTGATAAACTTTTTGTGCGATTTCAAAGAGAAAGAGTGTATGTGACTTTGTGGTAATGAAAGTAACTTCAAAGGACCTTGAAAGTAGATTTGCTTGGTGACTTTGCTTTATATTTGTAAGTATCTTACGGAGGTCACGTAACAACAACTTGTTCTCTTATTTACACAAATATAAAGATTTTTACTTACTAAAAGCTACTTAAGGTGGCTTTTCTCTTGCTTCACTTGATGACTTTGCTTTACCTTTGCGAGTAACTTACGGAGGTCACTTAGCAATACCTTGTTCTCAATTTACACAGATATAGTGACTTTTACGTAATAAAGACCACTTTAAGGTGATTTATCTCCAACCCCCAGATGCCGTGGCGTGAAGCATAATATAACACAACAATATTTTGTACGAATTCAGAGAGAAAGAGTGACTTTGAGGTAATGAAAGTAACTTCTACAGAACTTGAAAGTACATTTGATTGCTTCGCTTGATGACTTTGCCTTTATTGTAGCAGACCAATATTGTGTACGTGTTAAGGGAGAAAAAGTGAACTTGACCTTGTGGTAACGCAAGTAACTTCAAAGGACCTTGAAAGTAGATTTTATTGCTTCGCTGGATGACTTTGCTTTACATTTGTGAGTAACATACGGAGGTCACTTAACAAAAACTTGTTCTCTAATTTACACAGATATAGTGATATTTACGTAATGAAGGTTACTTGAAGGTGACTTGCTTCTAACTCCCATATGCTGTGACGTGGTGTATAATATAATAGAGCAATATTTTGTACGAATTGAAGAAGAAAGAGTGAACGTGACTTTGTGATAACGAAAGTAACTTCAGAGGAACTTGGAAGTAGATTTGATTGCTTCTCTTGATGACTTTGCTTTACATTTGTGAGTGACTTACGGAGGTCACTTTACAACAACTTGTCCTCAAATTTACACTGATATAGTGACTTTTACGTAATAAATGCTACTGTAAGGTGACTTGTTTCTACCCCCTAGATGCCGTAGCGTGATGTATAATATAATAAAACAATATTTTGCACGAATTGAAGGAGAAAGAGTGAACTTGACTTTGTGGTAACGAAAGTAACTTCAATGGAAATTGAAAGTAGATTTTACTGCTGCGCTTGAGGAGTTTGCTTTACTTAGTTGTTTGTGAGTGACTTACGGATGTCACTTAACAACAACTTGTTCTCTAATTTACACAGATATAGTGACTTTTACGTAATAAAGGCTACTGTAAGGTGACTTTCGCCTAACCTCCAGATGCGGTGACATGATGTATTATAATATACTAGAATAATATTTTGTACGAATTGAAGGAGAAAGAGTGAACGTGACTTTATGGTAACCAGAGTGACTTCAATGGAATCTGAAACTACATTTAATTGCTTTGATTGTTAACTTTTCTTCAGAATTGTGAGTAATTTACGGAAGTCACGTAACAACAACTTGTTCTCTAATTTACACAAATATAGAGATTTTTACTTAATAAAAGCTACTTTAGGTGGCTATTCTCTTGCTTCGCTTGATGACTTTGCTTTACCTTTGTGAGTAACGTACGGAGGTCACTTAGCAACGACTTGCTCTCAATTTACACACATATAGTGACTTTTACGTCATAAAGGATACTTTAAAGTGACGTATCTCCAACTTCCAGATGCCCTGACGTGATACATTTTTTGTGCGATTTCAAAGAGAAAGAATGTATGTGACTTTGTGGTAATGAAAGTAACTTCAAAGGACCTTGAAAGTAGATTTGATTGCTTTGCTTGATGACTTTGTTTTTTATTTATGAGTAACTTACGGCGGTCACGTAACAACAACTTGTTCTCTAATTTACAAATATATAGAGATTTTTACTAACTGAAAGCTACTTAAGGAGGCTTTTCTCTTGCTTCGCGTGATGACTTTGCTTTACCTTTGTGAGTAACTTACGGAGGTCACTTAAGCAACAACTTGCTCTCAATTTACACACATATAGTGACTTTTACGTCATAAAGGCTACTTTAAAGTGACGTATCTCCAACCCCCAGATGCCCTGACGTGATAAATTTTTTGTGCGATTTCAAAGAGAAAGAGTGTATGTGACTTTGTGGTAATGAAAGTAACTTCAAAGGACCTTGAAAGTAGATTTGATTGCTTTCCTTGATGACTTTGTTTTTTATTTATGAGTAACTTACGGAGGTTACATAACAACAACTTGTTCTCTAATTTACACATATATAGAGATTTTTACTAACTAAAAACTACTTAAGGAGGCTTTTCTCTTGATTCGCGTGATAACTTTGCTTTACCTTTGTGAGTAAGTTACGGAGGTCACTCAGCAATAACTTGTTCTCAATTTACACAGATATAGTGACTTTTACGTAATAAAGGCTACTGTAAGGTGACTTTCCCCTAACCCCCAGATACGGTGACATGATGTATTATAATATACAAGAATAATATTTTGTACGAATTGAAGGATAAAGAGTGAACGTGACTTTATGGTAACCAAAGTAACTTCAATGGAACCTGAAAGTAGATTTAATTGCTTTGATTATTGACTTTTCTTCACAATTGTGAGTAATTTACGGAAGTCACGTAACAACAAGTTGTTCTCTAATTTACACAAATATAGAGATTTTTACTTAATGAAAGCTACTTAAGGTGGCTTTTCTCTTGCCTCGCTTGATGACTTTGTTTACCTTTGTGAGGAACTTACGGAGGTCACTTAGCAACAACTTGTTTTCAATTTACACAGATTTATGACTTATCTCCAACCCCCAGATGCCGTGACGTGATGTATAGTATAACAGAACAATATTTTGTGCGATTTCAAAGAGAAAGAGTAAATGTTACTTTGTGGTAATTAAAGTAACTTCAAAGGGCCTTGAAAGTAGATTTGCTTGGTGACTTTGCTTTATATTTGTGAGTATCTTACGGAGATAACGTAACAACAACTTGTTCTCTTATTTACACAAATATAGAGATTTTTACTTACTAAAAGCTACTTAAGGTGGCTTTTCTCTTGCTTCGCTTGATGACCTTTGCGAGTAACTTACGGAGGTCACTTAGCAATATCTTGTTCTCAATTTACACAGATATAGTGACTTTTACGTAATAGGTCACTTTAAGGTGATTTATCTCCAACCCCCAGATGCCGTGATGTGAAGCATAATATAACAGAACAATATTTTTTACGAATTCAGAGAGAAAGAGTGACTTTGAGGTAATGAAAGTAACTTCTACAGAACTTGAAAGTACATTTGATTGCTTCGCTTGATGACTTTGCCTTTATTGTAGCAGACCAATATTGTGTACGTGTTAAGGGAGAAAAAGTGAACTTGACCTTGTGGTAATGCAAGTAACTACAATGGAACCTGAAAGTAGATTTTATTGCTTCGCTGGATGACTTTGCTTTACATTTGTGCGTAACATACGGAGGTCACTTAACAAAAACTTGTTCTCTAATTTACACAGATATAGTGATTTTTACGTAATGAAGGCTACTTTATGGTGACTTATCTCTAATCCCCAGATGCCGTGACGTGATTCATAATATAATAGAACAATATTGTGTACGAATTGCAGGGGAAAGAGTGAATGTGATTTTGTGGTAACGAAACTAACTTCAAAGTAGATTTGATTGCTTTGCTTGATGACTTTGCTTTACATTTGTGAGTAACTTACAGAGGCCACTTAGCAACAACTTGTTCTCAAATTTACACAGATATAGCAACTTTTACGTAACAAAGACTACTTTAAGGTGACTTGTCTCTAGTCCCCAGATGCCGTGAGTTGAGGTATAATATAATAGAGCAATATTTTGTTCAAACTGAAGGAGAAAGTAAGAAATCACTGAACGTGATTTTGTGATAACGAAAGTAACTTCAATGCAACTTGAAAGTACATTTGATAGCTTCTCTTGATGTCTTTGCTTTACATTTGTGAGTATCATACGGAGGTCTAGTAACAACCACCTGTTCTCTAATTTACAAAGATATGGCAACTCTTACGTAATAAAGGCTACTTTATGGTTACTTGTCTCTAACCCCCAGTTGTCGTGACGTTACGTATAAACTAAAAGAACAATATTTCGTCCGAATTGAAGGAGAAAGAGTGAACGTGACTTTGTGGTACTTAAAGTAACTTCAATGGAATTTGAAAGTAGATTTGATTACTCGTCTTGATGAACTTGCTATATATTTGTAAGTAACATGCGGAGAAGTGTTGTACAGAGCAGGAGCAGGCGACATCCACCAGCGTATTTTAGATCCAATACTGCATGGCAGATGGCTCTTGGTTCGAGAAGCAGCCCGTATTGCTCTGTACCTCGCTGGTAATCGGAACTAAAACGATGTAAAAAGGAGTGTGAAAAAATTGGTGACTACCAACACTCTTTTTAACTTGCGGAGGCAACAACTTCTTCCCTGAAAACGCTGTTTTCGACCATTTAAATGACTGATCAGTCGTTTAAACGGGTGAAAAGAGCGTTTTCTTAGTACCGACGGCTAAAATTGATTTCTGTGTTTTACAGTAACTTTTTCCCTAATTTACATAGATATATTATTATTACGTAGTAACGACTACTTTAAACTGTTTTGTTATCTGTAACCGATAGATCTCATGAAAGGATATATACTACAATAAACCAATATTTTGTACAAATGGAGAGAGAAATAGTGATCGGGTCTTTGTGGTACCAAAAAAACTTGTAAGTAGATTTAACTTTTTCGCATAATGACGTTGCTTGACATTTATAAGTAACTTACCGAGGTCACATACCAGAAACTTGTTCTCTAATTTACACAGATACGACGACTTTAAATAGTAAAGACTACTTTAAGGAGACTTATGTCTGACACATAAATGCCGTGAAGTGGTATATAATAGTGTAGATCAATATTTTATTCGCACTGAGGAAGAAAAAGGTGATCGTGACTTTGTAGTAACGAATGTAACTTCAATGGATCATATAAACGTAAGTCCGAAATTTTGGTCACCGACTGTATAGAAATGCTGCAGTTCTTATGGCTTCGTCTTCTTCTTCCTCTTTGAGAAAATTTTCTTTTATCTCTTTGATTTATTTTCCATAACTACACCCTCTTAGTTTTAAGTGTACCTAATGATACAGTATAGTCATAAGAGACTAGAGGCTATAGGTTTAATTTTAGTTTTAGCTGTATAGCCTCGTTAATTAGTGTCCAATAAAGATCATTTCTGTATGTATAAAATCAGTTGACTTAACAGGAATTATCACAACAACTGTTGGCAGGAATTTTCAAGCAATTTTTTACCTCGAAAGAATTTTTATCGCATTTTTCAATATTCTCTAGCGAATGTCAAATAGACGATTAGAGCCAAATGCTAGCCATTAAGAACCCTTTCTCTTCACTTTGCCAAATATTTATTCATTGTTAATTAATATTAATCAACGATAATCTTTTGAAAGGACCGAATAAATTAAAACCCAAACAACAATCTTTCGATAGAAAGCAATATTGAAATATAATTAATTAAACGTCGAGCACCAGCAGGATCAAATATTTGTATAACCAAATATACGGCACTCCACGTGCTCCATCCGGCAGGGGCCCACCAAACTGCTGGCTGCTGCATTCGAGTGCACTTAATCTCCACAAAACCTGAATATCGGTTACCAAACAAAGAAACGTGATGTTCTATTAATCCTACGCTCGTTAATTTATAAACAAATCTGCCGGTTTCTATACGGCCCACGCCTCATTAGAATGGGTCTTTTATTAAAAAAAAAAGAGTGGCAATTAATGGTTTAACAAAGATCCACTTACTTTGCGCCAAGAGTGTAGCACGCAAGACCTAGAATGGTCGTGGACGGTAACAGTCGATTTTTGTTTTTTAATTATAAGTTATTGATAATAATGACATAAAATGGTATTGAATCTTCGTAGTATATTACTTGTCGTAAAACATAACGTAAACCTCTTTTGGAAGCGATTCAACGTTAACGATATCTTGATTATGTCACATAACATCATTTGAGGAATACGAGAAGAACATATCTTCATGATTATTAAATGAAACATCAACTTTAAACTATAATCATAATTTTTCTCAAATACTGTATTTGCTTCCTCGTGCCATTTTTTTAAAATTTATCGTTCAGTGTTGTCTTTGAACCAGCTTGTAATCTCTTTTATTTTTTCAGTAAAAGACTCGTTGGGAGAAAGAAGACAGGAGGATAATGGATAAATGGACTTGACTCTGCATTTTCATAAAAGGTAGGCCAATAAAAAGATAGCCATTTAGGTTAGAAATACTTTATTAATAGCTATTTGTGATGCAATCAAGTGTTAAAGTGTAATCTTGAGGCACGTATATGAAAGTTTTCCTTTTCTGTTTTCATGAACCTCCAGTCCACTTTCACTTTTCTCTAGCATAGTAAAGTTGGTCCACAAAATCTATAAATATCTCTCAAGCATAGTCCCTTTGTATTCTAAGACGTAAAGTGGAAACTCATTTCCTTCATTCCCTGGAATGAAAATAAAGAAGTTTTTTGATTGAAGATGAAGAGAAGTTCCAAGGTCATTCCCTCATTAAAATTCACTCTTAGCATCTTCATCTTCACCTTAATAAATGGACTTGCCTTAGCATTCTCCTAAAAGGTAGGATAATCAAAAGATCGCCATTTAGGTGAGAAATACTTCATTAATAGCTATTTGTGATGTAGTCAAGTGTTAAAGTGTAATTTTAAGGCACGTATATGAAAGTTTCCCTTTTCTGTTTTCATGAACTTCCACTGCACTTTCACTTTTCTTTGGTATAGTAAAGTTGGTCAACAAAATCTATAAATATCTCTCAGGCATAGTCCCTTTGTACTCTAAGACATAAAATGGAAACTCATTTCCTTCATTCTCTGGAATGAAAATAAAGAAGTGTTTTTGATTGAAGATGGAGAGAAGTTCCAAGGTCATAACCTCATTAAAATCAACTTTTATCATCTTGATCTTCATCTTGATACATGGACTTGCCCCTGCATTCTCCTAAAAGGCAGGACAATCAAAAGATCGCCATTTAGGTTAGAAATACTTCATTATTAGCTATTTGTGATGCAATCAAGTGTTAAAGTGTAATCTTGAGGCACGTATATGAAAGTTTCCCTTTTCTGTTTTCATGGACTTCCACTCCAATTTCACTTTTCTTTGGCAGAGCCAAGTTGGTCAATAAAATTTATAAATATCCCTTAGGCCTAGTCAATTTTTAAGACGTAAAATGGAAACTGATTTCCTTCATTCCGTGGAATGAAGATAAAAAAGTCCCTTTGATTGAAGATGAAGAGAAGTTCCAAGGTCATTCCCTAATTAAATTCCACTTTTATCATCTTCACCTTCATCTTGATAAATGGACTTGCCTCTGCATTCTCCTAAAAGGAAGGACAATCAAAAAATCGCAATTTAGTTTAGAAATTCTTCATTAATTGCTATTTGTGATTCAATCAAATGTTAAAGTGTAATCTTGAGGCACGAATATGAAAGTTTTCCTTTTCTGTTTTCATAAACTTCCACTCCAATTTCACTTTTATTTGGCAGGGTAAAGTTGGTCAACAAAATGTATTAATATCTCTCAGGCATAGTCACTTTGTATTCTATGACGTAAAATAGAAATTCATTTCCTTCATTCCGTCGAATGAAGATAAAGAAGTCTCTTTGACTGAAGATGAAGAGAAGTTCCAAGGTCATTCCCTCATTAAAATTCACTCTTATCATCTTCATGTTCATCTTCATAAACGGATATGTCTCTGCATTCTCCTAAAAGGTAGTGCAATCAAAAGATCGCCATTTAGTTTAGAAATACTTCATTAATAGCTATTTGTGATGCAATCAAGTGTTAAAGTGTAATCTTGAGGCACGTATATGAAAGTTTTCCTTTTCTGTTTTTATAAACTTCCACTCCAAATTCATTTTTCTTTGGCAGGGTAAAGTTGGTCAAGAAAATATATAAATATCCCTCAGGCATAATCACTTTGTACTAAGACGTAAAATAGAAACTCATTATCTTCATTTCGTCGAATGAAGATAAAGAAGTTTCTTTGATTGAAGATGAAGAGAAGTTTCAAGGTCATTCCCTCATTAAAATACACTTTTATCATCTTCATCTTCATCTTGATAAATGGACTTGCGTCTGCATTCTCCTAAAAGGTAGGTTAATCAAAATTTTGCCATTTAGGTTAGATATACTTCATTAATAGCTATTTAGTGTAATTTTTAACATGTATATGAAAGTTTCCCTTTTCTGTTTTCATGAACTTCCACTCCACTTTTACTTTTCTTTGTCATAGTAAAGTTGGTCAACAAAATCTATAAATATCTCTCAGGCATAGTCCCATTGTACTCTAAGGCGGAAAGTGGAAACTCATTTCCTTCATTCCGTGGAATGAAGATAAAGAAGTCTCTTTGATTGAAGATGAAGAAAAGTTCCAAGGTCATTTCCTCATTAAAATCCACTTTTATCATCTTGATCTTAGTCTTGATACATGGACTTGCCCCTGCATTCTCCTAAAAGGCAGGACAATCAAAAATCGTCATTTAGGTTAGAAATACTTCATTATGAGCTATTTGTGATGCAATCATGTGTTAAAGTGTAATCTTGAGGCACGTATATGAAAGTTTCCCTTTCCTGTTTTCATGGACTTCCACTCTAATTTCACTTTTCTTTGGCAGAGCAAAGTTGGTCAATAAAATTTATAAATATCCCTTAGGCCTAGTCAATTTTTAAGACGTAAATTGGAAACTCATTCCCTTCATTCCGTGGAATGAAGATAAAGAAGTCTCTTTGATTGAAAATGAAGAGAAGTTCCAAGGTCATTCCCTCATTAAAATTCACTTTTATCATCTTCATTTTCATCTTGATAAATAGACTTGCTTCTGCATTCTCCTAAAAGGTAGGGCAATCAAAAGATCGCCATTTAGGTTAGAAATACTTCATTAATAGCTATTTGTGATGCAATCAAGTGTTAAAGTGGAATCTTGAGGCACGTATATGAAATTTTCCCTTTTCTGTTTTCATGAACTTCCACTCCAATTTTTTTTTCTTTGGCAGGGTAAAGTTAGTCAACAAAATCTATAAATATCTCTCAGGCATAGTCACTTTGTAATCTCAGACGTAAAATAGAAACTCATGTTCTTCATTCCGTCGAATGAAGATAAAGAAGTCTCTTTGATTGAAGATGAAGAGAAATTACAAGGTCATTCCCTCATTAAAATTCACTCTTATCATCTTCGTCTTCATCTTGATGAATGGACTTACTTCTGCATTCTCCTAAAAGGTGGGGCAATTAAAAGATCGCCATTTAAGTTAGAAATACTTCATTAATAGCTATTTGTGATGCAATCAAGTGTTAAAGTGTAATCTTGAGGCACGTATATGAAAGTTTCCCTTTTCTGTTTTCATGAACTTCCACTCCAATTTCTCTTTTCTTTGGCAGGGTAAATTTGGTCAACAAAATCTATAAATATCTCTCAGGCATAGTCACTTTGTACTAAGACGTCAAATGGAAATTCATTTCCTTCATTCTGTGGAAAGAAAATAAAGAAATCTCTTTGATTGAAGATGAAGAGAAGTTCCAATGTCATTCCCTCATTAAAATTCACTTTTATCATCTTCATCTTCATCTTGATAAAAGGACTTGCTTCTGCATTCTCCTAAAAGGTGGGACAATCAAAAGATCGCCATTTAGGTTAGAAATGCGTCATTAATAGCTATTTGTGATGCAATCAAGTGTTAAAGTGTAATCTTGAGGCACGTATATGAAAGTTTCCCTTTTCTGTTTTCATGAACTTCCACTCCAATTTCACTTTTCTTTGGCAGAGTAAAGTTGGTCAACCAATCTATAAATATCTCTCAGGCATAGTCACTTTGTACTAAGACGTAAAATGGAAACCCATTTTATTCATTCTGTGGAATGAAAATAAAGAAATCTCTTTGATTGAAGATGAAGAGAAGTTCTAATGTCATTCCCTCATTAAAATTCACTTTTATCATCTTCATCTTCATCTTGATAAATGGACTTGCTTCTGCATTCTCCTAAAATGTGGGACAATCAAAAGATCGCCATTTACGTTAGAAATACGTCATTAATAGCTATTTGTGATGAAATCAAGTGTTAAAGTGTAATCTTGAGGCACGTATATGAAAGTTTCCCTTTCCTGTTTTCATGGACTTCTACTCTAATTTCACTTTTCTTTGGCAGAGCAAAGTTGGTCAATAAAATCTATAAATATCCCTTAGGCCTAGTCAATTTTTAAGACGTAAATTGGAAACTCATTTCCTTCATTCCGTGGAATGAAGATAAAGAAGTCTCTTTGATTGAAGATCAAGAGAAGTTCCAAGGTCATTTCCCTCATTAAAATTCACTTTTATCATCTTCATTTTCATCTTGATAAATAGACTTGCTTCTGCATTCTCCTAAAAGGTAGGGCAATCAAAAGATCGCCATTTAGGTTAGAAATACTTCATTAATAGCTATTTGTGATGCAATCAAGTGTTAAAGTGGAATCTTGAGGCACGTATATGAAAGTTTTCCTTTTCTGTTTTCATGAACTTCCACTCCAATTTTTTTTTCTTTGGCAGGGTAATGTTAGTCAACAAAATCTATAAATATCTCTCAGGCATAGTCACTTTGTAATCTCAGACGTAAAATAGAAACTCATGTTCTTCATTCCGTCGAATGAAGATAAAGAAGTCTCTTTGATTGAAGATGAAGAGAAATTACAAGGTCATTCCCTCATTAAAATTCACTCTTATCATCTTCATCTTCATCTTATGAATGGACTTACTTCTGCATTCTCCTAAAAGGTAGGGCAATTAAAAGATCGCCATTTAGGTTAGAAATACTTCATTAATAGCTATTTGTGATGCAATCAAGTGTTAAAGTGTAATCTTGAGACACGTATACGAAAGTTTCCCTTTTCTGTTTTCATGAACTTCCACTCCAATTTCTCTTTTCTTTGGCAGGGTAATGTTAGTCAACAAAATCTATAAATATCTCTCAGGCATAGTCACTTTGTAATCTCAGACGTAAAATAGAAACTCATGTTCTTCATTCCGTCGAATGAAGATAAAGAAGTCTCTTTGATTGAAGATGAAGAGAAATTACAAGGTCATTCCCTCATTAAAATTCACTCATATCATCTTCATCTTCATCTTATGAATGGACTTACTTCTGCATTCTCCTAAAAGGTAGGGCAATTAAAAGATCGCCATTTAGGTTAGAAATACTTCATTAATAGCTATTTGTGATGCAATCAAGTGTTAAAGTGTAATCTTGAGACACGTATACGAAAGTTTCCCTTTTCTGTTTTCATGAACTTCCACTCCAATTTCACTTTTCTTTGGCAGGGTAAAGTTGGTCAACAAAATCTATAAATATCTCTCAGGCCTAGTCACTTTGTAGTAAGACGTAAAATGGAAACTCATTTCCTTCATTTCGTGGAACGAAGATAAAGAGGTTTCTTTGATTGAAGGTGAAGAGAAGTTCCAAGGTCATTCCCTCATTAAAATTCACTTTTATCATCTTCATCTTCATCTTGATATATGGATATGCCTCTGCATTCTCCAAAAAGGTAAGGCAATCAAAAGATCGCCATTTAGGTTAGAAATACTTCATTAATAGCTATTTGTGATGCAATCAAGTGTTAAAGTGTAATCTTGAGGCACGTACTTGAAAGTTTCCATTTTCTGTTTTCATGAACTTCTACTCCAATTTCACTTTTCTTTGGCAGGGTAAAGTTGGTCAACAAAATCTATAAATATTTCTCAGGCATAATCACTTTGTACTAAGACGTAAGATGGAAACTCATTTCCTTCATTCCGTTGGATGAAGGTAAAGAAGTTTCTTTAATTGAAGATGAAGAGAAGTTCCAAGGTCATTCCCTCATTAAAATTCACTTTTATCATCTTCATCTTCATCTTGATATATGGATATGCCTCTGCATTCTCCAAAAAGGTAAGGCAATCAAACGATCGCCATTTAGTTTAGAAATTCTTCATTAATAGCTATTTGTGATGCATTCAAGAAGTGTAATCTTGAGGCGCGTATATGAAAGTTTCCCTTTTCTGTTTTCATGAACTTCCACTCAAATTTCACTTTTCTTTGGCAGGGTAAAGTTGGTCAACAAAATCTATAAATATCTCTCAGGCATAGTCACTTTGTATTCTAAGACGTAAAATAGAAACTCATTTCCTTCATTCCGTGGAATGAAGATAAAGAAGTGTCTTTGATTGAAGATGAAGAGAAGTTCCAAAGGTCATTCCCTCATTAAAATTCACTTTTATCATCTTCGTCTTTAACTTGATAAGTGGACTTGCCTCTGCATTTTCCTAAAAGGTAGGACAATCAAAAGATCGCCATTTAGTTTAGAAATTCTTCATTAATAGCTATTTGTGATGCCATCAACTGTTAAAATGTAATCTTGAGGCACGTATATGAAAGTTTCCCTTTTCTGTTTTCATGAACTTCCACTCCAATTTCACTTTTCTTTGGCAGGGTAAAGTTGGTCAACAAAATCTATAAATATCTCTCAGGCATAGTCACTTTGTATTCTAAGACGTAAAATAGAAACTAATTTCCTTCATTCCGTTGAATGAAGATAAAGATGTCTCTTTGATTGAAGATGAAGAGAAGTTCCAAGGTGAGGTGCCTCTATTCCTAAGAGGTTCCCTCATTAAAATTCACTCTTATCATCTTCATCTTCATCTTGATAAATGCACTTGCCTCTGCATTCTCCTAAAAGGTAGGACAATCAAAAGATCGCCATTTAGGTTAGAAATACTTCATTAATAGCTATTTGTGATGCCATCAACTGTTAAAATGTAATCTTGAGGCACGTATATGAAAGTTTCCCTTTTCTGTTTTCATGAACTTCCACTCCAATTTCACTTTTCTTTGGCAGGGTAAAGTTGTTCAACAAAATCTGTAAATATTTCTCAGGCATAGTCACTTTGTACTAAGACATAAAATGGAAACTCTTTTCCTTCATTCCGTGGAATGAAGATAAAGAAGTCTCTTTGATTGAAGATGAAGAGAAGTTCCAAGGTCATTCCCTCATTAAAATCCACTTTTATCGTCTTTATCTTCATCTTGATACATGGACTTGCACCTGCATTTTCCGAAAAGGTAGGACAATCAAAAGATCGCCATTTAGGTTAAAAATACTTCATTAATAGCTATTTGTGAAGCAATCAAGGGTTAGAGTGTAATCTTGAGGCACGTTTATGAAAGTTTCCCTTTTCTGTTTTCATGGACTTCCACTCCAATTTCACTTTTCTTTGGCAGAGCAAAGTTGGTCAATAAAATTTATAAATATCTCTTAGACCTAGTCAATTTTTAAGACGTAAAAGGGAAACTCATTTCCTTCATTCTCTGGGATGAAAATAAAGAAGTCTTTTTGATTGAAGATGAAGAGAAATTCCAAGGTAATTCCCTCATTAAAATCCACTTTTATCATCTTGATCTTCATCTTGATACATGGACTTGCCCCTGCATTCTCCTAAAAGGTAGGACAATCAAAAGATCGCCATTTAGGTTAGAAATACGTCATTAATAGCTATTTGTGATGCAATCAAGTGTTAAAGTGTAACCTTGAGGCACGTATATGAAAGTTTCCCTTTTCTGTTTTCATGAACTTCCACTCCAATTTCACTTTTCTTCGGCAGGGTAAAGTTGGTCAACAAAATCTATAAATATTTCTCAGGCATAGTCACTTTGTACTAAGACATAAAATGTCCTTCATTCCGTGGAATGAAAATAAAGAATTCTCTTTGATTGAAGATGAAGAAAAGTTCCAAGGTGATTTCTTCATTAAAATTATCATTCATCTTCATCCTTATCTTCATTTTTCTTCATGAGCGAATCTTTAGAACCATTCCTTCACTTCGTTGTTGACATTTATTTCTGGTTTCCCTTCATCTTATGCTTTCTTTTACTAAGATGTAGATCGACCACCTTAGTTTCTCCATATAGCCAAATGAAGACAAAAATGTCCGAAATGTATATTGAAGATGCAAAAAAGTTCTAGGTTATTTCCCTCAGAAATACTCACAGTCTCCTTAATCTGTATATGTTATTTAGGCACTTCATTTTGAAAAAAGCATCAAAAACTCTTAAATAAAACAGATAAAGAATTCATGAGGGGTAAAAGACGAAAAGAAGTTCTACAATCATTCCTTCGGGATTATTCAGTCTCCATCAAACTCAATTCATAGGCTCTATCAATCAAACTTGATGGCCTATTTTGTCACTTAAAGTTGAGGAAATCAACCAAAACCTTTAAATCTAATTCACTTCCTTATAGACGTCTATTTCTGGTTTTCCTTCACCTTATGCTTTCTTTTGCTAAGACGCAGAATGAGCAACCTTCAAATAGTAAATCGAAGATAAAGAAGACCGAAGCCTATTAAGCATATGAAGAGAAATTCTAGGGTTGTTTCTTCAAAATGAATCAAAGTTTCGTTATCAGTTAACCCTAATAGTCTATTTGTGTACTTCATTTTGAAGAATTCATCAAAAATCGCTGAATGAAGAAGATAAAAAAGACAAAAGAGTGTAAAAGATGAAACGAAGTTTTAGAGTCATTCCTTTGGGGTTGACATTCTCCAAGCCAATCAAAATGTATAGCCTATTTAGTTACTTAATTTCAAAGAAATCATCAAAAATTTTTAACATATTTCTTCACTTCCTTCTAGATGTCTTTTCCTGGTTTTCCCTCATCTTATGCCTTTCTTTACTAAATCATGGAATGGGCAACTTACTTGCTTCATATAGTAAATTGATGATAAAGAATGCCGAAGTCTATATAGAAGATGAAGAATTCTAAGGTCATTCCCTCAGAAGTGTACTTCTAGAGTCATTTGTTCAGGAATATTCAGTTCCCATATTTATGGTGTTTAAATGGTGAGCCATGGATGTGAAATGTAGTCTCAGAAAATATTTTTTTTATTCAGGTTAGGGGTAGGTTCAGACACTGGGACGAGGTAGGTTCAGACACTGGGACGACTTGAGATCGTTAAAGGTGATTGGTGATTGGTGAATATGTGGTGTTGGCGTTTTGTCTTGGTGTCTACCTTGGACTCGACAGTAAGGCGTGGTAGACCCCTGTTTTATACGCTGGGATGAGAGTTCATAGTTGGAACTTGCATTTGAGGACGACAAATTCGGCGCAGGAAAGGCGGTGTAATGTTATGAAGGATTTCGACTAATTCTGCCACCTATGGATCGGTGGGTGAAGTTTCGCCGCTGCCTCCTGTGAGTCGGTGGAAGAGGTTCTTCCACAGGTTTACAATGATTTTTAAATGCTTCAACCACCGGTTTAACTTCTTCCTGTCTTCATTTGTGAGATCAAATATTAAAAACTTTTTTTGAGGTTCTACTCTAGCTAAATTAAGCAAAATAGCTATTTTCATCTCGTCCTCCTTGGAATCCAGTCCTGCACCCAATTTCAATTTTTCTGCATATCGTCATCAAATACTACTGAGTTTGGCGGTTTAAAGTTGGCTTTCATTTTTTAGCCAAGATTTTAACCTTCTCGATTACCCCACAAACACACATTATTCTTATATGTTTTATTAACAATATACGTGCAATACATTAGAGAATACAATTTGTGTGGCGCTGGTCTTGGCCATGTTTTTAATTTTTATCGTTTCTTGTGCACAGTGTATTACAAATTAACTTAAAATGATATAAAATCTTGATGACCATATCATGGTCTTGATCATAGCATGATCTTGATCATGATATGGTCTACCTTAATGCTAAAGCCTAGAATATTGACAAACCCTGTACTTATTGGCCAGGAACCTAACAAAAAACAGCTTCAGCCCTGGCCACAGTTCCGTTTTACAGTTTCAGCCTTAAATAATTCTTCTTTGGAAAATATAACAAAATAAAGTATTTTTCAAAAAACACCAGACATGAGGCTTCTAAAAATCGAATCAACTGTGAGATGTCTTAACACTAGACTAAGGGTTAAGATCAGCAGGGGTAGTTTATGGATTTATGATTTATGGCAAGGCGCAGTCACATAATATCCCAGCTTAGTGGCTATCAACAAGACTGCCAACTAATATTACGCATCCCACAAAGGGGCAATTTGGCCAAAATTCTCGACATAAGATTTCGCGCTTCATGTATTTCTTCCATTTTATTTCATAATCTCTTCCACAGCTTAAAGCGTCAGAAATCATTTCGGTTTGAAAACAATCGAGTGCTTAAAGCTCGAAACCGCAAAACTCCGGCTATTAAGGCAGTAGCCAATAATTGGATTAATTTGAAACAGTTAGGTTCCATCCCATAAATTCGTTTATTCCTGCTACTTTGTGGCACTTGCCCACTGAACCAAGGTAATACCCGTAATAATTATGATGCCTCCGAGGTGGTCGCCTGCGAAATGGATTTTCAATTTTGATTGGCTATCCCGCGGAGATTGCTAACTTCGGAATAGTTTTAGTGGTCGTAAATTGCGAAACTTGGCAATAAATTCGGATTACGCCATGCAAATACTTTCTTAGCTCCCTGTGTATAGAGCGACAGATGGGGTTCTTAGGGAACCCCGCGGGGGACTTTCAGCCTCGGCGTCAGCTTTTGCTTCTACAATAGTTAAAAACATCGACGAGTGGTTCCTTCGGGCCCCAAAACTGGCAGTAATTAATTAACAGACACCTTTGAAATACTTTTCACAAAACATCCTCATTAAGAACGGAAAGAAAAATGCAGTGGCGGATCTAGTCTTCTGTGAAGGGGGAGAATATTTCCCTCATGCATAAATTTTCCCATAAAGGAGAGTAATTTTAAAAAAATTCAGCGGAAATTCTACGATGTCTAGAAAGCGGTTAATTTCCGCTCTCACCTACTAACCATTTTGACTGAGAAAGTCACTAACAACTTCATTGGCCGCCTGTGACTTGCGAACGCCTCGATCGATCCAAGTGAATCCAACCAAAGTTCTTCTGATGTTCTCTTTCACCTCCCAACACCGGCAGTTTCGTAGGTACAATATTTTCGATTGGAGGTAATTTTTTAAGCACTTAATAATCGCGTTTTTGGACCTTTTTTAAGAAAAAACCTCTTTAGAGGTTAAATTTATTCGAATTGACTGTTACGTTCTTAGGGGATTGCAAGCGTGCCATCTGATCAAAAACAGCAATAAAAACTTCCTAATTTTTTTCGAAAATGTCCAAAGAGGGGGGGTTAAAACTTTTTTCTCAATTCTCAAATTTGACCGCCTGTAACTTAAGAACTCCTCGACCGATCGGAGTGAATCCAACTGGTTTTTCCTCTTCTTGCTGTCCTCTTTCACCTCCCACCATCCGTGGAAGTTCCGTAGGTGCAATATTTTCGGACATAGACCCCTTCGGAGGTCGATTTCAAAAGTCGTCAAAATGAATCTTTTCAGTTGTGCGTTTGCGTTTACCAGTTAGTGAAACAAAAGTCCCAAAGAAATCTAAAGAGTCAACGAAAGGGGGGTGTCCCCCCCCCCGTCTCCACTCAGGATCCTCCACTGGAGAAATGTTACAACACCTTGGCGATATCTTAAAGCGCCATCTTTTAATAGGAAACCATAGTTTTAGCGTTTTGTGCTATTACTTCTCCTTTTTTACACTTTCCCCTCTGATCCACTATTGATCTATGCTGCAATTTGTTTTAGAATTTAGATCTCTTTTTATTATTGTTTATATTTTTCCTATCTCAAACCCTTTTCTCTCTCTTTTGTTTCAACTTCAACTTTTTTTTTCTTTCAACTGCTTCAAATTTCTCTTTTCTGTCAGTATTAATTTACTTTGAATTTGTTTGTTAAAATTTTAAGCGTATTTTTTTTCTTGTTGATTACTCCTCTGATCACTGCTTCTCATTTACACTGATGTAATTCACTCAGTATTGATTTGTTGTAACTTTTTTCTTAGCCTCTTGAATCTGTTTTACATTTCCTCCTTTAAACAATTTTATTTTTTTTCTGTCTCATTTCACTTCCTATTGAACTATTTTTACATTTTTGTATATATTTCAAACTCAATTTGCTTGTTTATTTTCCTAATTCAAACCCTTTGCTTTCTTTTACACTGACTTATATTTCAATTGGTGGATTATTTTTTTATTTTAAACTTTTTTGGCTGTATTCTTCATTACTTTTTTTTCTCTTTTTATTGCCTTCCTTCGTTCAACAATGATCTATTCTGAAAACCATTTAGAGACCTAATTTCTCTTTTTCGTGATTTTTTCTTCTTTAAACAATTTTTTTCAATGACTAATCTCCCTTACTACTGATGTATTCTGTAATTCGTGTAAATATTATACGTAGGTATATTAAATATATTTTTTTCCCTCAAACTTTTTTCTCTATATTTAACTGATTTATTTCGCTGCTTCCTTTCACTCACTATTCTGCAATACTAGAATTAACGAACAATACTCGAATTAATTTTTTTTTGTTATTTGCTCGTTAAATTATTTCCTCACATTTTACAGACTTATATCCTTAACTGATCTATTTTGCAACTTTTTAAAAACCTCAAACTTTTTTTTTGTTATTCTTCTTCTTTCAAACTTATTACTTTTCTGTATACTTACTTATTTCAGTCATTTAAATGTTCTGCAATTTACATAAAGCTTTTCGTTCAGAGACTTTTCTCACAAACTAAACTGCTTTTCCAGCGTTTCAAGTGGCAGAAAAATTACTTTTCTCCTTCCAATTGCTCTATTTACATATTTTTCTTTTACTTTTCTGCAATTTATTTTGAGAATAAACACTTTCTGCTCTTTCTTATATTTTTATTTTGTTGTTTTTATTATTATTCCTTATTCCACCTGTTCTCTCTTTTTCAGAGACTCTCTTCGCAAATTAATTCTCCATTTTATTTTTTTCTTGTTGCTGCATAATTATTCTTCTCCTTGCCAATTTGCTCTAGTTACATAACTTTTTTTCGTTACATTTCTGCAATATATTTATTAACGTCCTTTTGTTTTTTGTGCTTTCTCAATTTAAAATTCCTTTCTCTCTCCAAACACTCATTCCACTCACTATTAACCGAATCTGCAATTCTTTCCTTAAGTTTTTCTCTTTTTTATTTTGTTTTTTTGTTTCTCTCCTTTTTATAGAATTTCAAACTGTTTTATTTTATTACTTCTCTTTTTTTAAATCATTTTCCCTCCCTTCCACGATTGATCAATTCCGCAATGTATTTTAGAATGTTGAACACCTTTTATTATTATATTTCAAATCCGTTCAACTTCTTCTTTTCACTTACTAATTTCACTCAGTTTCGGCGTATTTTGATTTTTTTTTTGTTAAAATTTTAAAAGAATTTTTTGCTTGTTGATTTTTCCTCTAATCTTTGTCTCTCATTTTCACTGATTTAGTTTACTTACTATTGATCTGTTCTAATATTTTTTGTTCACAATTTTGGAACTGTTTTATTTTTTCTTTCTAACCATTTTCTTTCTTTTTTATGAATCACTATTGGAGCATTTTTATATTTCTTTTTATTTCATTATTTTCGCTTATTTATTCTCCTAATTCAAACCCTTTGTTTCTCTTTTTACTGCCTCCTTTCACTCAACAATGATGTATTCTGGGAAAAAATCTGAGACCTAATTTGTCTTTTTTTTGTCTTTAAACCCTTTTCTGTTTTTTCCACTGACTAATCTCACTCACTATTGATGTATTCTGTAATTCGTGTAAATAATACAGAACGGTTTCTGTGCTTTGTTTTTTCCATCAAACTTTTTTGCTGCTTCCTTTCACCCACTAATCTGCAATATTTTTTTGGAATCAATTTTTTTGTCAATTTCTCTTTTAAATTATTTTCTCACATTTTACAGCCATATCCTTAACTGTTCTATTTTGCAAATTTTAAAAATTTATTGATCTCATCTGCATTTTTTTTTTAAATTTTGAGCTATTTTTATTATTATGTTTCTTTCCATTATATGTAGGTTATATGCAGATGTAGCCTGCATTTTTTAAAATAATTCAGCACTGTTTTGTCTATAATTTCTTTCTACACTCTCTTTTCTCTGCATTGAACTGATTTATTTAGCTGATCAATTTTACTCACTGTTTATTCTCACATATTCAGTAACTTATATCCGTCACTATTGATACATTTTGCTAATAAGATTATTATTAAGAATTTCTTTTTCCTTTCTTTTTTTGTTACCTTTCTTCTTTCAAACCCTTTTATCTCCTCTTTACAAACGCACTTCATTCACATACATTTTCTGCGCTTTCCTATATTTTTATTTTGTTGTTTTTGTTATTATTTCTCATTCCAACTTTTCTCTATTTTTCAGAAACTCTCTTCAGAAGCTAATTCTCTGTTTTAGTTTTTTTATGTTGCTGGATAATTATTCTTCTCCTTTCCAATATGCTCTAGTTACATAATTCATTTTTTTGTCACTTTTTTGCAATTTATTTAATAATGTAATTTTTTTTGTTGTTTTTCCTCTTTCAAACTCTTTCTTCTCTTTCCACCACTTACTAATTCCACTAATAATCAAATCTGCAAATATTTCTTAAAATTTCGCATAATTTATCTCTTTTTTATTTTTCTTTCTTTCCACTCTTTTTCATTGAACTATTTCACTCACTATTGGTTTACTTCAATTTTTTTGTTAGAATTACGAACTGTTTTAATTTATTACTTCTCTTTTCTTAAATCCTTTTCCCTCCGTTCAACTGTTGATCTATTCTGCAATATGCTTTAGAAATTTTAACTTTTTTATTATTATTTTTCCTATTTCGAACCCTTTTATCTCTTTTTCACTATCTCATTTCACTTAGTATTGACTTACTTTGAATTTGTTTGTTAAAAATGTAGACGTTTTTTTTTTTTACTTTTTGATTATTTTTCTAATCGTTCCCTCTCATTTTCACTGACTTACTTCACTCACTATTGATATGTCTTAACATTTTTTTTTAGAATTTTGAAACTGTTTTATTTTTTCTTCCTTCACCGATTTTTTTTTCTTTTTTCTAACTCATTTTTTCTTATTTCTGACTATTGAACTATTGTTATTTTTTTTATTTCACTCTTTTTACTTGTTTATTTGCCTAATTAAAAAACTTTGTTTCTCTTTTTGTTGCCTTTTTTCACTCAACAAGGATCAATTCTGGAAACTATTTAGAGTTTACAGAATTGATCGTTAGTTAATTGGGCTTTTTTGTGAATTTTTCTTCTTTGGACCCTTTTCTGTTATTTCCACTAACTAATCTCACTCAATATTGATGTATTCTGTAATTCGTTTAAATAATATAGAACGGCTTCTGTTCGTTATTTTTTTTTCCTCAAAGTTTTTGCTCTAAATTTTACTGATTTGTTTCGCTGCTTTATTTAACTCACTATTCTGCAATATTTTTTTTTAATTGAGACATTTTTCGTTATTTTTTCAGTTAAATTATGTTCTCACATTTTACAGACTTATGTTCTTACTTATGTTCTATTTTCAAACTTTTTAAAAATTTTTTTAAACATTTTTTCATTACTTTTTTTTCTTTCAAACTTGTTTTTGTTCTGTATACTTACTTATTTCAGTGACATAAATGTTCTCCATTTTAAATAAAACTTCTTTTTCAGAGACTTTTTGTACAAACTAAATTCCTTTTCCAGTATTTCAAGTCTTACTCAAAAATTACTCATTTCTTGCTCTATTTACATAATTTATTTTTTTTTACTTTTCTGATGCAAGATGCAAATATTTTTGTTAGAGTTTCACTATTTTAATTTCTTCCTCCTTTAAATTATTTTTACGATTGATCACTTCTGCACTTTTTTTAGAATCTTGAGTTGTTTTTATTAATATTTTTCTTTCGACTAGACATAGGTTATACACAGATGTAGCCTGCATTTTGTTTTAAACAATTTAGTACTGTTTTGTTTATATATTTTTTACACTCTCTTTTCTCTCCATTGAACTGATTTATTTAGCTAATTTACCTCACTCACTATTCATTCTCACATATTCACTAACTTATTTCCGTCACTAATGATACATTCTGCAAAGAATTAAGAATTTTTTTTTCCTTTTTTCTTTTTTTGTTACCTTTCTTGTTTCATACCCTTTTATCTCCCGTTCACAAACTCATTTCATTCACATACATTTTCTGCACTTTCTTATATTTTTAATTTATTTTTTTTTGTTATTGTTTCTGATTCCATCTATTCTCTCTTTTTCAGAGGCTTTCTCCACAACTAATTTTCCATTTTAGTTTTTTATGTTGCAGAATAATCATTTTTCTCCTTTCCAATTTGTTTTAGTTATATAATATATTTTATTCCCTCCTTTTTTGCAATTTACTTATTAATGTGATTTTGTTTTTTTTTGCTTTTTCTCTTTCAAATTCCTTTCTCTCTCAATGTACTCATTCCACTAACTATTAACCTAATCTGCAATTCGTTTATTAAAATTTCACTATGTTTCTCTCTTTTTTTTTCAAACTTTTTCCGCTGTTTTTCAGTGAACTAATGAACTCTCTATTGATTTAGTTGCATTTTTATTAGAATTTCGAACTGTTTTATTTTATTGCTTCTCTTTTTTAAATCCTTTTCCCTCCCTTCCACCATTGATCTATTCTGTAATTTGTTTTAGAATGGTGAGTTGTTTTAGAATTTCTGTTTCCTTTCTATTTCTTCTTTGTTACCTGTCTTCCTTCGAACCCTTTTATCTCTTGTTTACAAACTCATTTCATTCACATACATTTCTCTTGCATTTTTATTTTATTTTTTTGCTATTTCTCCTTCCATCTCTTCTCTCTTTTTCAGAGTCTCTCTTCACAAACTATTTCTATATTTTAGTTTTTTATGATGCGGAATAATTATTCTTCTCTTTTCCAATGTGTTTTAGTTATATAATTTATTATATTCCTTCCTTTTCTGCAATTTACTTATTAATGTCATTTTGTTTTTTGTTGCTTTTTCTTTTTCAAATTCGTTTCTCTCTCCACTTACTCATTCCACTCACTATTAACCTAATCTGTAATTCTCCTATTAAAATTTCGCAATGTTTCTCCCTTTTTTTTTTCTTCATCCCCTTTCCGCTCTTTTTCAGTGAACTATTGAACTCACTATTGATTTAGTTGCATTTTTTGTTAAAAATTTCGAACTGTTTTATTTTATTGCTTCTCTTTTTTTAGCACGTTTTAAGTCGTTTTACGTCGATTTCTACTGGTTTTAGCTGAAAACATAAAATTACACCAAAAAGCCACTAAAATACTCAAATACGCATTTTAGGACATTTTAAGTCGTTTTACGTCGATTTCTACTGGTTTTAGCTGAAAACATAAAATTACACCAAAAAGCCACTAATAATACTCAAATACGCATTTTAGGACATTTTAAGTCGTTTTACGTCGATTTCTACTGGTTTTAGCTGAAAACATAAAATTACACTAAAAAACTACTAATAATACCCAAATCCTTTTCCCTTTGTTGATTTTTCCTCTAATTTGTGTCTCTCATTTTCACTGATTTAGCTCACTCACTCTTGATCTCTTCTAACATTTTTTGTTTAGAATCTTGTAAATGTTTTATTTTTTTCCCTTAAGCCATTTTCTTTCTTTTTTCTGATTCATTTCACTCTATTAAACCATTTTTACCTTTCTTTTTATTTCACTATTTTTGCTTATTTATTTTCCTAATTCAAACGCTTTGTTTCTCTTTTTATTGCCTCCTTTCTCTCAACAATGATTTATTCTCGAAACCATTTAGAGTTTTAAATTGTTTTTTTGTGCGAGTTTTCATTCTTTGTACCCTTTTCTGTTCTTTTCACTGACCAATCTAACTCACTATTGTATTTCAATAGTTAGTGAAATTAGTTAGAAAAAAGAAAGAAATTGGTTTAAGAGAGGAAAAACAAAACAGATTTAAGAGTCTAAAAAAATATTAAAACAGATCAATAGTAAGTGAACTAAATCAGTGAAAATGAGAGGTAAAGGTTAGAGAAAAAATCAACAAGAAAAAAATCCGTTTAAAATTTTAACAAAAAAAAATCAAAACAGATCAATACTGAGTGAAATGAGTCAGTGAAAAGGCGAGAAAAGAGTTTGAAATAGGAAAAATAATAATAAAAAGAGTACAAAGTTCTAAGACAATTTGCAGAGAATATCAGTAGTAGAACCTAGGGAAAAATATAAAGCAACTACATTAATAGTAAGTGAAAAAGTTCACTAAAAAAGAGTGGAAAAGGTTTGAAGAAAGATAAACAAAAACTATAGAAACAATGCCAAATTTTAACAAAAAAATTGCAGATTAGGTTAATGGATAGTGGAATGAGTTAGTGAAAGGAGAGAAAAGAATTTGAAAGAGGAAAAGCAACAAAAAAATGCAATGACATTATTAAATAAATTGCAGAAAAGGAACGAAAAGAATAACGTATATAACTAGAGCAAACTAACTCGAAAGGATAAGAATATTTAATCTGCAACATAGAGAACTAAAAATGGAAAATTAGTTTGTAAAGATAGGCTCTGAAAAAGAGAGAAGAGATGGATGGAGAAATAACAAAAAAAAACAAAATAAAAATGTGAGAAAAAGTGTATGTGAAGGAAATAAGTTTGTAAACAGGAGATAAAAGTGTTTGAAGGAAGAAAGGTAACAAAAAAGAAAAAGAAGGGAAAAGAAATTCTCAAGACTTTGCAGAATATATCAAGACTGACAGAAATAAGTTTAGTCAATATGTGAGAATGTAGATAGAAGGAAAAAAGTAAAAAACTTAAAAAGAGTGGAAAAAATTTGAAGAAAGATAAATAAAAAGAGAGAAACAATGCAAAATTTTAACAAAAGAGGAAAGGTAAAAAAAAGGAAAAAGTTAACATTTATTGAACCATTTTTGCATTTATTTTTATTTCACTATTTTTGCTTATTTATTTTCATTGCCTCTTTTTAATTTGTTTTTTTTTTGTGTGTTTTTTTATTCTATGTACCCTTTTCTGTTCTTTTCACTGACCAATCTAACTCACCATTGTAGTTCAATAGCTAATGAAATTAGTCAAAAAAAAGAAAGAAATTGGTTTAAGAGAGGAAAAATAAAACAGATTTTAAAAAAAATTTTAGAACAGATCAATAGTGAACTAAATCAGTGAAAATGGGAGGGAAATTTTAGATAAAAAATTAATAAGAAAAAAAATCCGTTTAAAATTTTAACAAAAAAAAAATTAAAATAGAACAATACTGAGTGAATTGAGTCAGTAAAAAGGAGAGAAAAGAGTTTGAAATAGGAAAAAATAAATATAAAAAGCGTACAAAATTCTAAGACAATTTGAAGAGAATATCACTAGTAGAACCTAGGGAAAAATATTTAAAAAAAGAGAAGCACTAAAATAAAACAGTTCGAAATTGTAACAAAAAAAATGCAACTAAATTAATAGTAAGTGATATAGTTCACTGAAAAGAGTGGAAAATAAATAAAAAAGATAAAAACAATGCAAAATTTTAACAAAAGAATTGCAGATTAGGTTAATAGATAGTGGAATGAGTTAGTGGAAAGAGAGAAAAGAGTTTGAAAGAGGAAAAGCAACCAAAAATGCAATGACATTATTAAATAAAGTGCAGAAAAGGAACGCAAAAAATAAGGTGTGTAACTAGAGCAAACTAACTGGAAAGGAGAAAAATAATTATTCTACAGCATAGAGAACTAAAAATGGATAATAAGTTTGCAAATAGAGGCAAAAAGAGAAAAGAGATGGAAAGAGAAATAACAAAAAAAAAATAAAAATGTAAGAAATTGAAATGAGCTTGTAAGCAAGATACAAAAGGATTTGAAGGAAGAAAGGTCTAAATTTCATCCTTCCTAGGTTTCCTCAAAACTCTAAATAGACTCAGTGTAGATCATTGTGTTGAAAGGAAGCATTAAACAGAGGAAAAAATGTATGAAAAAAGATCCAATCCAAAAAAGTTTAAAATAAAAAAAATATATATACATCGATTTTGATTGAAATTTGGTGTAGGAGAATAGGGTTTGAATTTTGAAAGATAAACAAGCAAAAGGAGTAAAACAAAATAAAAATTGTGAGTGAAATGAGTGAGAAAAAAAGAAAGAAAATGGTTTAAGGGAGGAAAAGTAAAGCACTTTCAACAAAAAAATGTTAGTACTAAAATTCTTTAAAATGTTGCAAAGTAACGGGTCTGTAAAAATGTGAGAAATAGTTTATAGAGGAAAATTACAAGAGAAAAAATTAATTCTAAAAAAATATTGCAGAATAGTAACTGAAACAAATCAGCGAAATAAGTCGGTAAAACATAGAGCAATAAGTTTGAAGGAGAAAAATGGTAATTACGGAATACATCAATAGTGAGTGAGATTAGTCAGTTAAAAAAACAGAAGAGGTTTTTATAGAAGGAAAAATTACATTAAAAGAAATCAAAACCCTAAATAGTTTTCAGAACAGATCATTGATGAGTGAAAGAATGCAATAAAGAGAAGAAAGAGAAGGGTTTAAGGCAGGACAAATAACAAAAAAAAAACAAAATGTTCCGAAAATTGATCTTTTATGATTTTAATTAGAATTTTGAACTGTTTTATTATCATTTCTCCTTCTTCAAACCCTCTTCTCTCCTTTCCACTCTCTCATTTCACTCACCGATGATCTACTTACAAAATTTCGAACGTATTTTTTCTTGTACATTTTCTCCTGCTTAAACCCTAATCTTGCATGTTCAGTAACTTACTTAACTCGCTATTGATCTATTCTAACATTTTTTGTTCAAAATTTTAAACGTCCTTTTTTGTTATTTTTTTTTGTTCAAATCCTTTTTTTCTGGCTCATTCACTATTAAAGTATTTTATTTTTTTTTTAATTTTAAGCTCCTTTTGCCTTTTTATTTTCCTAAATCAAACCATTTCAGTGTTTACCTCGACTCACTTTCACTCAGTAATGATTGTTCCGCATTTTTTTAAGAAGTTTTAACTGAGTTTTTTTTTCTTTTAACTTAGTTCTGCTTTTTGTTATTCTTTCTACTTGCTACTAAATTTTGTTTTTTTTTTGTTTTCGCTTTTTTTTGCACTCACTGAAGATCTAATTCAGTTTTTAATGATATTGAATAATTATTTTTTCTTTTCCAATTACTCCATTGAAGTAATTTAACTTGGCCTTTAGTTTTAGCAACTTACTTTTCACTGAACATTTTTCTTGGCCTTGTAACATATTCTCATTTTAAACTCGTCCTTATTTCTTCACGAAATGGCTCACTTAGATATAAATCATTTAAGGCAAAAGTTCCCTCAAAGAAAACAACATATTAACAAACAAACAGCCGTTTTGTTCCACAATTATAGTTTCTCTATTTGTTTAGCATAAAATTAGCAACAATTATCGCATGTAATATAGTTGTTTTGCCTTCGGCCACCATTTTCCGGGTACCATATTTTGTGATCAAGATCGATCTGTTTTCAAACCGTGCCATAGCCAATTTGCATTTGCAAGTAGAAATAGGCAACTCACGGGTGTTCCAATGGCAATTATAAATTGTTTATTTGCTAATAATGTTATTAATTGTAATTATTAGCATTGTTGCATTAACGTGTCGATTTTTATCAGGTAAATCACTCGACCTCGCCACTTGCAAGCACCTGCTTTGAATTCACATCATAGGTGTCGGTTAAAGTTAAGACTAACTGAACGTTTGTTTATTATTTCGCTAAAAGGCCTTAATCGTTCGTTGCATTATAAACAATAAGAAGGAATGCTTATGTAGAATTTATAAAGGGATTTGGCGTGCATTTCCTGCGTTAAGTTGGAAATGGATTTAATGGGAGTAATAGCAGCGTGCGCCCATCAAAACAGACAACGCGGGATGATGGGTTGTAATTTGCCCATGTAAGTTTTTGTATATACGGGGCGGTTACACTGTTGCGTTTACTTTTTTACCTGTTTGCGTTAGAGAGAATTATGCAAATGGCCTTCTTGCTCTATTATTAAAGGCTTCAGGCTGTTTAATTAAGAAGGTAATATTTGCATAGTACCGCAGTGCTCTTCATTGAAAAGAAGACTTCACTTGTGTTCTGGGTTGAGCTTCATTAATTTTCACACCACAGCCAAGGCAATTAATATCCGCCCAAGACCAATGCAAATATTTTAATTCCAGCCAATACCCGGATATTATCCCTGCGCAGACTTGTTAATGCAGACACGTCCACGTAGTCACCAGGGAACCCAATTTGGCTCTAAATGGCAAGACTGCTACTTTTAATTATTATTTATGTCTTGCCAAGACGTAACACAGGTGCCTCTTATCCTGATATATCGCTGCTCAACATCGCATTAGTCTTGATACTTTAAGATTAAAATATGGCCAATTTTCTTTTTTTTTTTAGAGAACTAAGAGTAATCTTAGGTGGCATAGATGATGCTCGTGATTCGTTGCAGCCATATGCCGAGCGAACCCTTTGGAATCCATGACCAAATTGATTAATCTTTACAAAATGCATCACAAAACGTCCCCGTACAGTTATAGAACTATCCCTTCTGGCGCATTCATCATTTCAATTATTATCAAGCACGGGAGATCACTTCGCCCATTGCCTCATCGCCTTTGAAAATATCTGCCGCAGCTGTAGACGAAACGTTAGGAAGAAATATTGCCCCACGGCTTCAAAGCCCGGAAAATACTTTTTGACCGCCCGTAAAAGTCTTCACATTCTTATAAAGAATAAATTGTATTATGTAGGTAACTAGAGCAATTGGAAGAAAAGGAGTAATTATTTTGCAACATAAAAAACTAAAAAAGTGCATTTGTGAAAAGAGTATCTCAAAAAAAGTTTTATTTAATATGCAGAAAATATGTGTTAGTCAAATGAGTAGGTAAACAAGAAAGAAAGAGTTGTGAAAGGAAAATAACAAAATGAGGTAGAAAATTATTTAAAAATATGCAGAATAGATAGAATTAGTAGAGAAAATTAGTTTGTGTAAATGTAAGAAAATGGTTTAAAAAGAAAAATTAGCTAAGAAAGTTCTAAATCTTAAAAATTGCAGAATAGTGAGTAAAAAAAAGCGCAATAAAAAAAGTCAATGGAAAGAGAAAAAGTGATATGAAGAAAAAGAAAAAAAAGTTATATAAAAGTAATAGATCATTAATGAGTAAAATATGAGTCAGAGTAAAGAACAAGTCAGAGAAAAGTAGTTCGAAGGAAGAAAAATAACAAAAGTAAACAGTCACAAATTCCAAAAAAAAGGGAGGATACATCAAGAGTGAGTAAAAATTAGTTAGTGTAAAAAAATAGAAAACAATAATGAGTGAAATAGAATGAAGGAACAATAGGTTTAAAATTTCAATAAAAGAATTGCAAAGTCAATCAATACTAAGTGAAATGAGTCCCAGTTAACCCAAAATACTTCAAAAGTGTCAGCATCAATAGTGTCAACGTCAGTAGTGAGTGAGAAAAACAGAAAATGTTTGGATGAATAAAATAAAAAACAAATAAAGTAAGAAATGAAAAAACATGTAATATTGTTCAATTGAGTCAGGTTAGAGAAAAATATAGTTTGAAGGAAAAATCTATCAAACAAAAAGAGTTTGAAATTCTAAAAAAAAACAGTTAGAACTGATCAACAGTGAGTGAAATAAATTAGTGAAAATGACGGAAAAGGGTTTAAAGAAGAAAAAATCAACAAGAAAAAATACGTCTAAAATCAAAAAAAAAACAAAATCTATAGTTTTTTTCCACTTCTTGAGTAGAGCAATGGTGGTTGAAATTAGTCCGAAGGACCGAGAACTTAAAAGAGTGAAATGAGTCATTAAACAAAAAAAGTTTTAAAATAGGAAAGTAACAATCAAAAACATTTCTAAATTAAAAAAAATAAATATTTCATATACTTAATTCAGAATAGCTAAGAAATTTCTAAATCCTAGAAATTGCAGAATAGTGAGTAAAAAAAGGGAAATAAATTAGCGAAATTTAGAAAAAAAAGTTTGAAAGAAAAAAAAGAAACAAAACAGTTCTACCTTTCTCAAAGACATTACAGAATACATCAATATTGGAAGAGATGAGTCAATGAAAAGAACAAAGTTTTAATTTTTCAAGTAGTAATAACCACAACAAAAACAAACCAAAATTCTAATTATTCCCTAGAATAGATCAATGTTGAATGAAAAAAGTCAATGGAAAGAGAAAAACGGATATGAAGAAAAAGAAAAAAAAGTTATAAAAAAAGTAATAGATCATCAGTGAGTGAAATATGAGTCAGAGTAAAGAAGAAGTCAGAGAAAGGTAGATCGAAGGAGGAAAATTAACAAAAGTAAACAGTTACAAATTCCCAAAAAAAATGGAGGATACATCAATAGTGAGTAAAAATTAGTTAGTGAAAAAAAAAGAGAAAACAATAATGAGTGAAATAAAATAAATGAGCAATAGGTTTAAAATTTCAATAAAAGAATTGCAAAGTCAATCAATACTAAGTGAAATGAGTCCCAGTGAACCCAAAATACTTGAAAAGTGTCAGCATCAATAGTGTCAACATCAGTAGTGAGTGAGAAAAACAGAAAATGTTTAGATGAAGAAAATAAAAAAACAAATAAAGTTAGAAATTAAAAAAAAAAGTAAAATTGTTCAATTGTGAGTGAATTGAGTCAGGTTAGAGAAAAATATAGTTTGAAGGAAAAAGCTATCAAACAAAAAGAGTTTGAAATTCTAAAAAAACAGTTAGACCAGATCAACAGTGAGTGAAATAAATTAGTGAAAATGAGAGAAATGGGTTTAAAGAAGAAAAAAATCAACAAGAAAAAATACGTCCAAAATAAAAAAAAACAAAATCTATAGTTTTTTCCACTTCTTGAGTAGAGCAATAGTGGTTGAAATTAGTCCGAAGGACCGAGAATTTAAAAGAGTGAAATGAGTCATTAAACAAAAAAAAGTTTTAAAATAGGGAAGTAACAATCGAAAACCTTTTTAAATAAAAAAAAAATTATTTCATATACTTAATTCAGAATAGCTACGAAATTTCTAAATCTTAGCAATTGCGGAATAGTGAGTAAAAAAAAGCGAAATAAATTAGCAAAATGGAGAAAAAAAAAATTGAAAGAAAAAAAAGAAACAAAACAGTGCTACCTTTCTCAAAGACATTACAGAATACATCAATATTGGAAGAGATGAGTCAATGAAAAGAACAAAGTTTTAATTTTTCAAGTAGTAATAACCACAACAAAAACAAACCAAAATTCTAATTATTCCCTAGAATAGATCAATGTTGAATGAAAAAAGTCAATGGAAAGAGAAAAACGGATATGAAGAAAAAGAAAAAAAAGTTATAAAAAAAGTAATAGATCATCAGTGAGTGAAATATGAGTCAGAGTAAAGAAGAAGTCAGAGAAAGGTAGTTCGAAGGAGGAAAAATAACAGTTACAAATTTCAAAAAAAAAATGGAGGATACATCAATAGTCAGTAAAAATTAGTTAGTGTGAAAAAAGAGAAAACAATAATGAGTGAAATAAAATAAAGAAACAATAGGTTTAAAATTTCAATAAAAATATTGCAAAGTCAATCAAACTAAGTGAAATGAGTCAGTGAAAAGGAGAGAAAAGGGTTTGAAAGAAGAAAAATAATATTAAAAGCAGTTCGAACTTCTAAAAAAGAATAGAGCAATTGTCAGTGAAATGAGTCAGTAAAACGAAGGGGATTCAAACAAGGTAAAGAAAGAAAATAAGATAGTTTGAAATACTGACACAAAAATGAATCTAGACTAATGGTGATTGAAATAACTCACTAAAAAACAGTGAAAAGGTTTCACTGTTTTTCAGTTCAGTTTCAATTGGAACTGAATGACTCAAAGAATCAAAACAACAAAGTAAAAAACAAATCAAAATTGGAACAAAAAAGTGGCAGTTTAGGTGCATAGTGATGGGAATGTGTTAAGGGAAAAGAGAGAAAAGAATTTGTAGGAGAAAAAGTACTAAAAAAGAGACATTATTAAATAAATTGCAAAAAAGTAAACAACAATTTAAATTATGTATCTAGAGCAATTAGAAAGGAGAAAAGTAATTATTCTGTAACATAAAAAGCTTAAATTGCTAACTAGTTTGTAACAAGAGGCTTTGAAAGAAAGTGAATGAGAAAAAAATAACAAAAAAAAAATCAAAAAGGTAAAATAATGCAGAAAATGTATATGATTGAATTGAGTTTGTAAAATCACTTCAATCGACAAAAAAAATTAAAAAAGGTTAGCTCGTAGTAAAAAAAAAAGTGAAAAATTAGTTTGAAAGAAAAAAATTGCATAAAAGTTTTATATTCTAAAAAATATCAGAGAACAATACTGAGTTAAATGGATCAGACAAATAAACAGGGGAATGAAAAGAAGAGAGATTGAAGAAAAAAAAATATAAACAAAAGCAGTTCTAAATTATGTAAAACAAATGCAGAATACATCAAAAGTGAGCGAAATTAGTCAGCAAAAAAGATTATAATTTGAAGAAGAAAATGTGAAAAAATAAATAAAAATTCTACAATAGTTTTCAGAATAGTGTATTTTTGAGACAGAAGAGTCAATGAATGAAGGAAAAAAAATTGAAGAAAGAAGAAACGTTTAAAATATAATACATCAATAGTGAGTCAAATATAAGTCAGTGTAAAGAAGAGAAACAGGTGTCAAGGAGGAAAAGTAGCAAAAAAAAACTGTTCTAAACAAAAAAAAAGAAAGGAACAATAGTGAAAAAAATAGGTCAGTGAAAATAAAAAACAAGTTTTAAAGGAGAAAATATGCAGTTCGAAAGTTAAAAAACAAAACGAAAAATTGAAAAATAGCGAGTGAAATGATTGAGTGGACTTCAGAGTAAAACGCTTTAAAAAAGAAAAACCCAAGTCTTACAAATTCGAAATTCCTTTTAAGAAACTGCTAAGGAGAGCAATAGTGAGTGAAATGGATCAGTGCAGGAAAAAGCGTCTGAAAGAGAAGAAGTAACCAGTTAGACAGTACAAATTTAAAAAAAAATCAGGATAAAACTATGCTGAGTGAAATAATTCAGTGAAGACACGAAAAAATGGTTTGAAGAAGAAGAGTATTAAATAAAAACGTTTCTAATGTAAAATTGAGATAAGAAAACTCTAAGGGTGAAAACTAACAAACAGAAACAGTTTGGAACTTGTTTAGAAATTGCTAAATAAAACAATAGTGAGTCAAATGAGTAGGTGAAAACAATAGAAAATGGTATTAAAGTAAGAATAGTAACAAAAAAAAAATAAGAAAAACTACAAACTATATCAATAATAAGTGAAAAGAGTCAGTAGAAATAAGAAAAAAATATTTGTCGAAGAAAAACTAACACAAAAATATCAATCTGAAAAGAAATAAATGGGTGTGAAGACGAAAAAATTACAAATAAAAACAGTTTAAAATTAATTAAAAAAAATAGAATAAACTAAATGGTGAGAGAAAAGTATTGGTATAAATTAAAGGAAAAAGTTTCAACGCGGGAAAAAACAAGAATAAACTGTAAAAAAGTTTAAAAAAAAAGGGTAGGTAAACAACAACAAAGGAAATACACACGGTTCAAAATTTTTTTAAGTATTATAACAGAATAGAACAATAGTGAGTGAAATAGGAGAATGAAAAGGGAAGAAAAGGGTTTGAAGGAGAAAACCAAAATTCTAATTATTCCCTAGAATAGATCAATGTTGAATGAAAAAAGTCAATGGAAAGAGAAAAACGGATATGAAGAAAAAGAAAAAAAAGTTATAAAAAAAGTAATAGATCATCAGTGAGTGAAATATGAGTCAGAGTAAAGAAGAAGTCAGAGAAAGGTAGTTCGAAGGAGGAAAAATAACAAAAGTAAACAGTTATAAATTCCAAAAAAAAAATGGAGGATACATCAATAGTCAGTAAAACCTAGTTAGTGTGAAAAAAGAGAAAACAATAATGAGTGAAATAAAATAAAGGAACAATATGTTTAAAATTTCAATAAAAATATCGCAAAGTCAATCAAACTAAGTGAAATGAGTCAGTGAAAAGAAGAGAAAAGGGTTTGAAAGAAGAAAAATAATATTAAAAGCAGTTCGAACTTCTAAAAAAGAATAGAGCAATTGTCAGTGAAATGAGTCAGTAGAACGAAGGGGATTCAAACAAGGTAAAGAAAGAAAATAAGATAGTTTGAAATACTGACACAAAAATGAATCTAGACCAATGGTGATTGAAATAACTCACTAAAAAACAGTGAAAAGGTTTCACTGTTTTTCAGTTCAGTTTCAATTGAAACTGAATGACTCAAGGAATCAAAACAACAAAGTAAAAAACAATTCAAAATTTAAAAAAAAAAGTGGCAGTTTAGGTGCATAGTGATGGGAATGTGTTAAGGGAAAAGAGAGAAAAGAATTTGTAGGAGAAAAAGTACTAAAAAAGAGACATTATTAAATAAATTGCAAAAAAGTAAACAACAATTTAAATTATGTATCTAGAGCAATTAGAAAGGAGAAGAGTAATTATTCTGTAACATAAAAAGCTTAAATTGCTAACTAGTTTGTAACAAGAGGCTTTGAAAGAAAGTGAATAAGAAAAAAATAACAAAAAAAATTCAAAAAGCTAAAATAATGCAGAAAATGTATATGATTGAATTGAGTTTGTAAAGTCACTTCAATCGACAAAAAAAATTAAAAAAGGTTAGCTCGTAGTAAAAAAAAATGTGAAAAATTAGTTTGAAAGAAAAAAATTGCATAAAAGTTTTATATTCTAAAAAATATCAGAGAACAATACTGAGTTAAATGGATCAGACAAATAAACAGTGGAATGAAAAGAAGAGAGATTGAAGAAAAAAAATATAAACAAAAGCAGTTCTAAATTATGTAAAACAAATGCAGAATACATCAAAAGTGAGTGAAATTAGTCAGCAAAAAAGATTAAAATTTGAAGAAGAAAATGTGAAAAAATAAATAAAAATTCTAAATAGTTTTCAGAATAGTGTATTTTTGAGACAGAAGAGTCAATGAATGAAGGAAAAAAAATTGAAGAAAGAAGAAACGTTTAAAATATAATACATCAATAGTGAGTCAAATATAAGTCAGTGTAAAGAAGAGAAACAGGTTTCAAGGAGGAAAAGTAGCAAAAAAAATTGTTCTAAACAAAAAAAAAAGGAACAATAGTGAAAAAAATAAGTCAGTGAAAATAAAAAAAAAGTTTTAAAGGAGAAACAATGCAGTTCGAAAGTTAAAAAACAAAACGAAAAATTGAAAAATCGCGAGTGAAATGATTGAGTGGACTTCAGAGTAAAACGCTTTAAAAAAGAAAAACCCAAGTCTTACAAATTCGAAATTCCTTTTAAGAAACTGCTGAGGAGAGCAATAGTGAGTGAAATGGATCAGTGAAGGAAAAAGCGTCTGAAAGAGAAGAAGTAACAAGTTAGTAAGTACAAATTTTAAAAAAATCAAGATAAAACTATGCTGAGTGAAATAATTCAGTGAAGACACGAAAAAATGGTTTGAAGAAGAAGAGTATTAAATAAAAACGTTTCTAATGTAAAATTGAGATAAGAAAACTCTAAGGGTGAAAACTAACAAACAGAAACAGTTTGGAACTTGTTTAGAAATTGCTAAATAAAACAATAGTGAGTCAAATGAGTAGGTGAAAACAATAGAAAATGGTATTAAAGTAAGAATAGTAACAAAAAAAAATTAAGAAAAACTACAAACTATATCAATAAGAAGTGAAAAGAGTCAGTAGAAATAAGAAAAAAATATTTGTCGAAGAAAGACTAACACAAAAATATCAATCTGAAAAGAAATAAAAGGGTGTGAAGACGAAAAAATTACAAATAAAATCAGTTTAAAATTATTTTTAAAAAATAGAATAAACTAAATGGTGAGAGAAAAGTATTGGTATAAATTAAAGGAAAAAGTTTCAACGCGGGAAAAAACAAGAATAAGCTGTAAAAAGTTTAAAAAAAAGGTTTGAGGGGTAGGTAAAAAACAACAAAGGAAATACACACGGTTCAAATTTTGTTTAAGTATTATAACAGAATAGAACAATAGTGAGTGAAACAGGAGAATGAAAAGGGAAGAAAAGGGTTTGAAGGAAAAAAAAATTCAACTTAGATAAATACTCAGTGAAATCAGTCAGCGACGAAAAATGAAAAAGTTTCGAAGAATAGTAAGTCGGATGGAAAGATGAATAGTGAAGTCGGTAAAAATAAGTCTGAAAGAAAAAAAATAAGGGAAAACAGTTGGATATATTAGAATAGGGCTGTAATGAGTAAAATGAGCCACTGAAAAGAAGAAAGAAATGGTTTCCAGGAAGAAAAAATACAAACAAACAAAAAGCAGTAAAATTTCTTAAAAAAAATGCGGAATAACTCATTAGTGAGTAAATGAGTCAGGAAAAAGGGTTTCAAGTAGGAAAAGTAAGAAATCAAGAAACAAAAACAGTTTGATGTGAAATTATTTTAAAAAATTGCTGAACAATAATAATAATTGCTAAAATAGAAGCAAAATATTTTAAAGAAAAAAAAATAACAAAAAATTTTAAAAACGCAGATAAGATCTAGAGTTAGTGAAATAAGTCAGTGAAAAGATGAGAAGAGTTTAACGAAGGAAAAGTTATAAAAAGAGAAAAGAGTTTGAAGGAGGAAAAGTAACAAAAAAATCAGTTAAAAAATCTTAAAAAGGATTGGAGAATTAATTAATAGTGAGTGAAGTGAATTTGTGAAAAAAAGGATTAACCGACGGAAGTAACAAAAATTTATGTAAGGGATTCTAACAAAAAAATGTCAGTGTAAATAAATAGGAAGTGAAATGCGTCGAAAAGGAGAGGAAATAGTTTTAAGGAGAAATAGTAATAATAAAAAACGTTTCAAATATAGAAATAACGCAAAATACTTCTAAAGTGTCAGCATCAATAGTGAGTGTCAACATCAATAGTGAGGGAGAATGAGTCAGTATAAACACAGAAAAGAGTTTGGATGAAGAAAATAAAAAGCAAATAGGGTAAGAAATGAAAAAAAAATGTAAAATAGTTCAATTGTGAGTGAATTAAGTCAGGTTGGAGAAAAATATAGTTTGAAGGAAAAAACTAATAAACAAAAACAGTTTGAAATTCTAAAAAAACAGTTAGAACAGTTCAACAGTGAGTGAAATAAATTAGTGAAAATGAGAGAAAAGTGTTTAAAGAAGAAAAAATCAACAAGAAAATATACCAAGGAAATCAATAGTAAATCATTAGTTTTTTTTAATTGTTGTGTAGAGCAATAGTGATTAAAATGAGTCCGAGGAAAGATAATTTAAAAGAGCGAAATAACCCAGTGAATGGGAGAAAAAAAAATTTGAAATAGGAAATTAACAATCAAAAACATTTCTAAATTCTTAAAAAAAAATATTTTATATAGGTCAGTGGAAATGCAAGAATATGTTTTGCCGGAGGAACAAATACAAAAAAAAATAAAGTAGAAAAATAGTGAATAAAATGAATAAGTCAAATTGAGAAAATAAGGCTCTAAGGAAAAAAAATAGCCAACACAGACCGTTCGAACTTCTTGCAAGAATTTGCTGAATTGAGCAATACTGAGTGAAATGAGTTAGTTAAAAGAAAAAGGTTTCAAATGGAAAAAGTAAAAAAAAATAGAAATAAAAAAAAAACAAAAATTAATTATAAGTGAGTGAAAGAGTCAATGAAATCGAGAGAAAAAGTTTAACGAAGGAAAAATAAGAAAAAAATAATTCGAAAAAAGAGAAAAGGGTTTGAGGGAAAAAAATTATAAATAAACAGTTTGAAACTCGAAAAAGAACAGTTAAAATAGGTCAGTAGTGAGTCAAATAAGTCAGGGATAATGAGAGACAGGGGCTTAAAGGAAGAAAAATCGAAAAAAAAGTAGATTTAAAATTTTTACAAAAAAGTTGCAAAGTAGTTCAAAAGTGAGTGAAGTGAGTAGTGAAAAAGAGACAAAAGAGTTTCAAAGAGATAAAATAATAATCAAAATAGTTCGAAATTCTAAAAAATGCAGAATAGATCAAAAGTGAATGAAATAAGTCAGTGGAAATGAAGGGAAATAACTAGTTGAAATTCTAGCAAATAATTTACACCTGGATCAAAATAGTGAGAGAAATAATACACGGAAAACAAGTGAAAAGGATTTAGAGGAAGAGAAATACAAATGAAATAAACCAAGTAAAATTTTAACAAAAAAATTGCAGTGTAGATTAATAGTATATGGAATGAAACTGCAGATAGCGGGTTAAGTAAGACAAGTAAAAAGGTACTTCACCGTTGCGAAAACGCCAACGTTTCGATCTTAATTTAGACCTTCTTCAGGGCTTAATTCCGTTTGAGAAGTATTTCACCTAAGCTAGATGTATGTCTTCTACCGGACATAACATAAAAAAAAAATCCATAAACATACAACGTCTACATGAGTGTACGACAAACGAAACACCAACCGCCAGGAACAGTAAATAGAATGAGTTAGTGTAAAAAAGAGGAAAGGATTTGAAAGAAAACAAGTAACAAAATACAAATCGACGTTTTTAAATAAATTGCAAATACGTAAAGAAAAAATTAAATTATTGAGTTAGAGATAATTGCAGAAGAGAGCAATAGTTAAGGAAATTAATCTGTAAAAATATGAGAAAATGATTTAAAAGAGAAATAACTAAATGCTCGAAAAGTCTAAAAATTTTACATAATAGATCAATAGTGCGTGAAATAAATCAGGGAAAATAAATGAGTGAAATGGAGAGAAGAAAATTTGAAGAAAAAAATAGAAACAAAAACAGTTTAAAATTATTTACTAAATTGCAGGATTAATTTTTTGCAAGAGTTTTAATTTTGAAGAACAAAAAGTCACAAAAGAACAAATCGAACTTCGTAATAGTTTTCAGAATAAATTATGGAAAATTTTATGAAGAAAAAAAAAATTAAGTAAAAGAATTAAAGATCAATATTGGGTGAAAAATAAGCCAGAGTAAACAAGAAAAACGAAAAAATTTAAGAAAAGAACAAAAAACCACTTTTAAATTTCAAAAAAATGCATAGTTGATTAATAGTGAGCAAAACTAGTCAGTGAAAATGCAAGAAAATGTTTTGAAATAAAAAATGTGAAATGCTTAAGCAAACTTAAGAGAAAAAAGCTCTAAGGAAGAAAACCACCAAACAAAAATAATTCGAAATTTTTTTTAAACAAAAAAAAACGGTGCAAAGTTTTAAAAAATAATCAGAATCAAGCAACGCTGATTGAAATGGGACAGAAGAAAGATAATCTACAAAAACAGTTCAAGATTCTTTCCAAAAATTATAACAGTGAAAATGTGAAACACTGGTTTGTAGGACAAAATGACAAAAAAAAACAGTTAGAAATTATTTAAAAAATGTCAGAATAAGGCTTTAATAAGTAAAATGAGCCAGTGAAAATAAAAAGAGAAAAGGTTTTTCCTGGTGGAAAAGGGTTTCCTGGTTGGAATGGAAAAAGCAGAATAACTGAATAGGGGTTAAAATGAGTACTAGTTTCGGTGAAAAGAAGAAAAGTAACGTAAGAAATGAAAACATTTCGATTTGAAATTATTTAAAAAAATTGTAGAATAGAACAATATTGTATAACAAATTGAGAGGAATATATTTTGAAGAGAAAAAATAACAATGTTTTTTGCCGGCTGACAAATGAAAATAATCAAAAAAAGAAAAAGTAATGACCAAAATAGTTAGAAAATCTTAAAACGAGTTGCAAAATTGATGAATAGTGTATGAAATGAGTTATTGGATAAAACAAAAAAAGATTAAACTCGAAAAAGCTGAAAAAAAATTGGGAAAGTTGTAACAAAAAAGAATGTAGGGTAAATAAATAGCAAGTAAAATGCGTCAGTGAAAATGAGAGGAAATAATTTTAAGGAGAAAGCTCTAAACAAACAAAAAGCAGAATAAATTATTGGTGTGTGAAAGAAGTCAGTTAGAAAAGGAGTGGGAGATTTGAAGGAGAAAAAATTAAAACAAAAATAAGAAAAAAGTATAATTGAAATTCTAAAAAAATATTGCAGAATTGCCTTGAAACTAGCGAAGAAAGTTTCGAAGGGACAAAAATGAGTGAAACAAAATGAGCCAGTGAAAAGGATATAGAAGAGTTAGAAAGAGAAAAAATGACCACCAAGAGCAGTTTTAAAATTGTTAGAAAATTGTTGAATAAACAAGAGTCAGAAAGAAAAGTGAATTTAAATTAGAGAAGATTATAATAAATAACAAAAAACTGCTATTTTTAAAATTGCAGAATTAATAAATACCTACTGAAATCAGTCAATAAAAAAAAAGAAAAAAAATAAAAAGTAAAGTATAAGAAAATGTACGTTTGAAAATAAAAAAACTGTGGAGTAGATCAATAGCAACCCAAATGCGTCAGTGCAAAGAAAAGAAAATGGTTTGAAATTTACAAATATTTGTTTCGGCGCTTTATTTCTTGTTCTTCTCAGTTAGCCTACTCGTGCATTGATTGATTTTTGTTAATTATTGGTTTTCTCGTATCGCTCAACTATTATTTGCATTCTTCCATTTTTCATTGTCATTAAAGCGTGTGTGTCTACTTAGATTTACATATTCCCTCTTCCTTGAGTTTGTAGAACTTATAACCAATTTTTATTTTTGTTTTCTATACTTATTTATTTTGCGTTGATTTGTATCTATTTATACTTCAATTTTTTTTATAGTTTTCTTTGCGTTATTTTTCTGCAAAGGTGTTCTTATCTTCCCCATCATATTTTTGTTACATTACGTCAAGATAATTGCGGTTTGTTCTTATTATATGACTTATATGCGCCCTTTTTCCATCATGGGTCTTAGATTTGTGGACTTCTCTCTACCTTTTTATCATTTATATAATAGTTAAACATGAAGTATCAGTGCTAATTCCTAACTAATTTTTCCTTACAACATTATCTACATTTTTTCTAAGTATACGACTTTTTTTTTCGTTTTATTTAACTTTCATTTATTTTCTTCAGTGCCTTTTACTTGTCGTAATTATTTTTTTTTATATTACTTAGTGCTATTGCGCTGTTTTTTCTTCAGTATTTAGTATTATTTTAGTACACTCCTTTGCTTCTACTTATTTAATTACTTTTTTTTTTATTAGAGAAAGAGTTTGTCTTTTGTTACTAATTCTGTCATAGCATAATCAGATAATAAATTTGCTGAGCAGAATATGTCATAAAATATTTAGATCACTTTTTTGATAATACTGACCTCGCGCGACCTTGCTTTCTTAACACACAAACAGCTATTACCATTAATTTTCCGCTAAACTAACAAGAAGAGCTAAGTTCAACAATTTGTAGTTCGGCATCGAAAAACTTAACGGAATTGAAGCAAAATGGAAAAACACCCCAAAGCATAACTATCATCATCATCGGCGCTTTTTGATCTTCAATCGCATCGTCCCTAATTGAAATCAATACATCGAAACCATCTTACAGGATAAGAGTAAAAAACCGAAACAACGACAGGAATTTAATCAGGTTACAAAGTAATCTCATAAGAAGGACCTTCAACCCGAACCTCTTTAATACGATCTCGGAGGCAGTTTTTACCTGTTGGGCAGAAGAATTCGTCTAAATTACAGTCCGCTCGCCGATTAAATCCTTCAGAAATGTGAGATTTAACCCAAACAGGCACCAGAAGTTTCGACAATAGTCAACTGGACCTATTCGTATTTTGTGGCTCACATTGATGGCGAGGTTTGAGATTTTTTAACGTTCTTTTCATTGTCGCTACAAACAAAAGTTTCGGAGTCAACTGAAAAAACATTTTGGAATCTTTAGTTAACTGCGAGTTTTTTGGGTTAAGATGACGTCATCTCTCGGTAGCGCTCAGGCGAGTTAGCTCTCGCCCAGAGTGCCACAAAAAAAAACGTCCAAAAAGGGTTCCCAACCTGCTATTTTATACGTCCCGGGTTTGTTTTATTGTGTTTTTAGGTGGAACAGGTTGGGCGATGCCTGATGGGCGAACGAGTATGTGCCCACAGACGTTCACTTCGAAAAATTCTGCGGTCAAAAACAGTTCTCTAATCGGTTAAGTTTCGTGCTCGCGTTTTAAAAGCGTTTTGCGGTTTTTAGGGCAAAAAGTGGAATTTCCGTTGGAATTAGCATACCGTGTTGTGGTGGTGGTGGTAAAGTGGTTCGTGCTCGGCAGCGAAGTTAACAGGGTGGCACCTTTCGGGTAGGTTGTCCGATTGACTGACGAAGTGAGGCAGATGGCTCTTGAGGAACTGCTAACACATTTTGGGAACCAATAAAAGTGGTTCTAGTACTATAATAATTAAATTACTAGGATATGGTCGGTATTAAGCCTTACGGAATTTCAAGGTTTTTTGAAATTTATAACAAAGAGAGTATCAGATGAAGTAGTTTAAAGCAAAAGGAATGATTCGCACCAAAAAATATTCAAAAGCAACAATGTCCTATCAAATATATTTTTTTTTTAATATTTCAATTTTAAAGGAAAAGTGCAACTGGACTTGTAAAACCAAGGGTAAAATATCACTGAACTAACCTAACAAAAGAAAAACAGAACTGAACTAACCTGAACTGAACAAAGGCAAAGTACAATTGAACTCACCTAACCAACCGAGCCCACACTTATGTACAGCAACCAATAGGCTTTTATAGGGCAGTGACCCTATAGAGCCTCTGTAACAAACCAAAGGAAAAACCGAACAGAACTCATCTGAACTCACCAAAGGCAAAGTAAAACCTAACTTAACCAACAGAGCCCACACTTATGTGCTGCATCTTATGAGCTTTTAAAGGGCAGGGACCTCAAAGGACCGCTGTGACAAGGTCCAAAAGCGGCCTTGACAGGTCGTCGTAAAGGACAAATAAAATTGAATTAACTAAATCAAAGGCAAAACATAACTGAACTAACCTAACTAAAGGAAAAACAGAACTCAACAGCTATCAATAGTCCCTTAAAGAGCAGCGGCCCCAAGGGCCGCTGTGACAAGGTCCAAGGCGGCCCTCATGGGCTGCTCTAAAGGACAAGTAAGACAGAACTAACCCAACCAAAAGGAACACATAACTGAAGTCACGTAACTAAAGGAAAAAAAACAGAACATAACTAACCTGAACTAACCGAAAGCAAAGTAACACTGAACTAACCCAACCAATAGAGCCCCCATTTATGTTCAGAAATCAACCGTCCTGTAAAGGGCCGTTGCACAAGGTCCAAAGGTGGCCCTAAGAGATCGCCGAAAAGGCAAATAAAACTGAATTAATTAAACCAAAAGAAAAACATAACTGAACTAACTTAATCAAAGGAAAACAGAACTCAACAGCAACCAGCAGTCCTTTGAAAGGCAGCGGACCTTAAAGGCCGCTGTGACAAGTTCCAAGGCGGCCCTAATGGACCGCTTTAAAGAACAGGTACACAGAACTAACCAAAACAAAAGAAAAACATAACTGAAGTAACCTAAGTAAAGGAAAAACAGAACATAACTAACCTGAACTCTCCGAAAGCAAAGTAAAACTGAACTAACCTAACACACAGAGCCTACATTTATGTGCAGTAATGAACAGTCCTTTAAAGGGCACGGGCCCTAGAGAGCCGTTGCACAAGGTCCAAAGGTGGCCCTAACAGGTCGCCGTAAAAGACAAGTAAGACTGAATTAATTAAACAAAAATGAAAACATAACTGAACTAACCAAACCAAAGGAAAAACAGAACTCAACAAGAATCAGCAGTCCTTTGAAGGGTAGCGGCCCTTAAAGGCCGCTGTGACAAGTTCCAAGAGGGCTGTCTCATAACTCAAGAACAAGTAAACAGAACTAACCAAACAAAAGGGAAAACATAACTGAAATAACGTAACTAAAGGAAAAACAAAACATAACCAACCTGAATCAAACAAATCAAAGGCAAAACATAACTGCACTAACTTGACCAAAGGGAAATGAGAAACGAATTCAAGAGCAATCAGCAGTCCTTTAAAAGGCAGCCGCCCTAAGGGCCGCTGCCCTAATAGGCCGCCTTAAAGGACAAGTAAGAGAGAACTAACGAAACCAAATGGAAAACATAACTGAAGTAACTTAACTAAAGGAAAAACAGAACACAACGAACCTGAACTAACCGAAAGCAAAGTAAAACTGAACTAACCTAACCCACATAGCCCACATTTATGTGCAGCAACCAACAGTCCTTTAAATGGTCGGGGCCCTAAAGGGCCGTTGCACAAGGTCCAAAGGTGGCCACTAACAGGTCGCCGTAAAGGAATAAAACTTAATTAACCAAACCAAAGCCATGCCATAACTGAACTAACCAAACCGAAGGAAAAACAGAATTCAACAGCAGTCAGCAGTCCTTTGAAGCGTAGCGGCCTTTAAAGGCCGCTCCAAGGGCCTCCCATTAGGGCCGCCTTGAAGAACAAGTAAACAGAACTAACCAAACCAAAGGGAAAACATAACTGAAATAACCTAACTAAAAGAAAAACAGAACATAACTAACCTGAACTAACCTAATCAACAGATCCCACATTTTTGTGCAGCAATCGACAAGCCTTTAGAGGGAAGCCCACACTGAAGGGCCGCTGCGCAAGTTCCAAAGTGGCCCTAACAGGTCGCCGTAAAGGACAAATAAAGCTGAATTAACCAAACCAAAGAAAAAACATAACTGTACTAACCTAGCCGAAGGAAAAACAAAACAGAACTAACCTGAACTAATCAAAGGAAACGTAAAATTGAACAAATATGAACTAACCTCAATTAACCAAATGAAAGAAAAAACTTAACTGAACTAACCTAACCGAAGAAAAAACAAAACAGAACTAACCTGAACAAATAAAAAGCAAAGTAAAACTGAACTAACCTGAATTAACCAAACCAAAGAAAAAACATAACGGAACTAACCTAACAGAAGGAAGAACAAAACAGAACTAACCTGAAGTAATCAAAGGCAAAGTAAAACTGAACTAACCTGAATTAACCAAACCAAAGACAAAACTTAACTGAACTAACCTAACCGAAAAAAAAACAAAACAGAATTAACCAAAAGCAGAGCAAAACTGAACTAACCTGAATAAACCAGACCAAAAAAAAACATAACTGAACTAACCTAACCGAAGGAGAAACAAAACAGAACTAACCTGAACTAATCAAAGGCAAAGTAAAACTGAACTAAGCTCACCAACGGAACCAATACTTATATGTAACCCGTTGAACTTAATTATGAATGCGACCCAAAGGAATTAAAATTTAAAAAACTATACAATTTTTTTTGGTGTTTAAAAAAAAATGTTTATACAAATTCCGAAATAATTTGGAAACAAGTTGGTTTGCGAAATAAAGAGCAAACTGCTTTTGGTTAGTTCAGGTTAATTTTGTTCTGTTTTTTCTTTGGTTAGGTTAGTTCAGTTGTTTTTCTCTTGATTTGGTTAGTTCTATTTTGTTTGTCCTATTTTTGGACCTTATCATATTGGCCCTTAAGACCGCTGCTCTTTAAGGTCCTGTTGATTGCTGCAGATAAGTGTTTGCTCTCTTGGTTAGGTTAGTTCAGTTCTACTTTGCATGTGGTTAATTCAGGTTAGTTCAGTTCTGTTTTTCAGGTAAAAGAGTAAAAACTTTGTGCCTTTAAATGCGAGTTTAAGTTACTTTAAATTTGGCGAGTAGAGGCTAGAACACGTGAGTTAATGTTACTTACATATGATACATACTTTAAATATTTTTAAAATGTATGTAAAGTTAGCTATAGTTTCAGGAAGAAGACTGAACCTATTTCAAAGGAAAGGTTCCTACTTGCGAATGGCAGATTTAAAAAAATGTTTTCAATTAAGTTCAACGGGTTTAAATTAATTTAAATCCGGCGAGTAATAACTGAACCCGCGAGATACTGTTATTTGAAATGCATACTTCAACTACTTTTAAAATTACTTATATTTTCTCTCCTTTGTTATTCAAAGTATTTTCTGGCAAAAGTTACAATTTATGAAGTGGGGAGTTAAAAGAAGGCTTTTAAAGAAATCCTTATCGAGAACTAAGTTTATAGATGTTTTTGAGTTCCAGGCGATGAATAAACCTAATGGCGAGTAGAGTTTGCTGCTCGCGAGTTGCTGCTGAGTTACAAAATGTTTTCGAGTGTTTCGTGCATGGAAGTTTAAAGGTGATTGGGTCTCTAAATGCGAGTTTAAGTAATTTTAAATTTGACGGGTAGAGACTAGAACCCGTAATTTAATGTTACTTACATACGACGTATATTACAACAATTTTTTAAATCACTTAGATAAAGTTAGCTCCCGTTTGAAAAAGAGAGTGAACCTATTCGTGAGTAAGAGTAACAACTCGCTAGTTGCTGAGTTATAGAATGTTTTCAAGTAATTCCTGCTTAGAAGTTCAAAGATGTTTTGAAACTTGCAAGTTTAAATTACTTTAAGTTGAGACTAAACCAAAAAAAAAAAAAATGTTTTTGCATTTGATGCATACTTTAACTAATTTTAAAAATTACTTGTTCACTAAACCATTTCAAAAAGACGGTTGCAGTTATTGTGATTAAAAGTTTCGCCTTGCAAGTTGCTGAGTTAATTTATTCAAGTAATTTATGCTTAGACATTTAAAGGTATTTTGGATCCTAGGAATTTAAATTATTTTCAATCTGGCGAGTAAACACTGGAACTGAGGGACCGCGTTACTTACGTATGATATTTTTTTCAACTATTTTAAATACAAGTTTCAATTATGTTACTTTATACGTTAATTACGTTACGTACTTAATATAAAATTAGCTTGCGTTTCAGGAAGACGACTGAACCTATTGCAAAGTAGAGGTTACTATTTACGAGTCGCTGATTTAAAAATAGTTTTCAAGTAATTTCAACGAGTTTAAATTACTTTAAATCCGGCGAGTAGAAACTGAACCCGCGAAATACTGTTACTTGCAATGCATATTTCAACTAATTTTCAAATTACTTAAAATTTCTCTCGTTTCATAAAAACGGAACTAGATGAACTAGAAGAAGTTAGGACTGGTGAGTTGCTAAGTTAAATCATGCTATCAAGGATATTTTCGAAGTGGTGAGCTAAAAAAAGGTTTTTATAGAATTCCTTCTCAAGAACTAAGTTTTAAAATATTTTGAGTCCCAGGCAAAGAATAAATCTATTGGCGAGTAGAGGTTACTACTCGCGAGTTGCTGATGAGTTATAAAATGTTTTCAAGTATTTCCTTCTTGGAAGTTTAAAGGTGATTGGGTTCTTTAAAAGCGAGTTTAAGTTACTTTAAATTTGGCGAGTAGAGACTAGAACCCGTGAGTTAATGTTACTTATATATGGCGTATATTACAACAATTTTTTAAATTACTTAAATCAAGTTATCTCTCGTTTCAAGAGAAAACTGAACCTATTTGTGAGTTTTACTTTACTATACTAGTAGCAACTAACAGTTCGCTAGTTGCTGAGTTATAGAATGTTTTCACGTAATTCCTGCTTGGAATTTCGAAGGTGTTTTGGGAGCTGCAAGTTTAAATTACTTTAAGTCGAGGCCAAACCCAAAACAAGTTTCTTGCACTTGATGCATACTATTTTTAAATTACTTGTACACTAACTCTCGTTTTGAAAAAGACGGTTGTAGTTACTGCGATTAAAAGTTTCGCCTTGCAAGTTGCTGAGTTGATAAATTCATTAAAGTAATTCTTGCTTAGACATTTAAAGGTATTTTGGGTCCTAGGAACTTAAATTATTTTTAATCTGGCGAGTAGACACTGGGACTTAGGGGACAATGTTACTTACATATGATACATTTTTCAACTCTTTTAAATACAAGTTTAAATTACGTTAAATCTGGAGATCTTGAAAACTATTTTTAAAATGTTACTTACATATGATACATTTTTCACTCTTTTAAATACAAGTTTAAATTACGTTAAATCTGGGGATCTTGAAAACTATTTTTAAAATCGATATAAAGTTAGCTTTCGTTTCAGGAAGACGACTGAACCTACTGCAAAGTAAAGGTTACTACTTGCGATTGACTACTCGCAAGTGACGTCATTTTGCGACGTGAGAATGACGTTATTTACGGTACGGTTTCTTTTCTGAAGTTTAGATCAATTTGGCTCAATCAAAGAATTAAAAAGCTTCTAGAATCATAACTCTCTATTTTTCTTACTACCTTTTTGCCTTTGACTTGATAAGAAGAAATTATAAGCTCTAAAAGTAACACAAAATTTGAATAATTTGAATTTAGTAACAGATAATTTTAGTCTAAAAATGACGCAAATTATTTTAATTTTAAACAATTTTTTTTTAATTTTGAGGTAATACACACAATTTTGGTTTGCAAGTAAAACAATTCTTTTAAATTTGAAACTGGTAACAGGAAACTGCAGTCTAAACTTAACAGAAAAATAAACAAAATGTATGTACTGACAAGAAATTTGGGTCCGAAAGTAACATCAAATTTTTAAATTTTAACTTTAGTAAACGGAGATTTAGTCTAAAGCTTAACACGAAATTTTTTATATGTTTTATTTGATAACAAAAAATTTTGGTGTAACAGTAACACAAAATTTTGACATTAATAACAGGAAATTTTAGTTTAAACGTAACACAAAATTTTTAAATTTTGACTGTAGTAACACGAAATTTTTACTTAGTAACCAGAAACAAGAAATTTTGATCCAAAGGTAACATAAAATTTTTTAATTATGACTTTAGTAACACGAAAATTTGGTCTGTAGGGAAAACTAAATTTAAAAATATCTACTTAGCAATGAGAAATTTTGGCTTGAATTGTTAATCTAAACGTAACAAGAATTTTTTAAATTTTCGTAACAAGACATTTTGGTCTAAAAGTAACAAAAAATTGATAAATTGTCACCTTAGTAACAAGAAATTTTAGTCTAAGCGTAACACAAAGTTTTTGAATTTTGACTGGAACACGAAATTGTAGTCTAAACGTAACACAAAACAAAAAAAAATACTTAGTAACGAGCAATTTTGATCCTAAGGTAGCATCAAATTTTAAAATTTTGACTTTAGTAGCACGAAATTTTAGTCTAACGTATCACAAAATTAAAGCATTTTTACTTAGTAACAAGAAATTTTGATCTAAAGGTAACATAAAATTTTTAAGTTTTGACTTTATTAACGCGAAAATTTCGTCTAAAGGGTAAAACGAAATTTAAAAATTTCTACTTAGCAATGAGAAATTTTTGTTTGCAAGTATAAATTGTTCGCCTAAACGTAACACGAATTTTTGTAATTTTGATTTCCTAACAAGACAATTTGGTCTAAAAATAACAGATAATTTAAAAATGTTTACCTCAGTAACAGGAAATTTTAGTCTAAACGGAACACAAAGTTTTTGAATTTTGACTGTAATAACACGAAATTCTAGTCTCAACGTAACACAAAATAAAAAAATGTTTACTTAGTAACAAGCAATTTTAATCCTAAAGTAATAAAAAATCTTAAAACTTTGCTTTGAAATGTTAGTCGAAACGTAACACAAAATTGTTTAATTTTTCACTTGTTAATAAGAAATTGTGGTCTAAATTAAGGCAAAATTTTAAAATTTTGACTTAAGTAAAAGGAAATTTTAATCTAAACATTACTCGAAAATTTGGTCTGAAAGTTACACTAATTCTCAAAAGTTTGACTTGAAATGTTAGTCTAAACGTATTAAAAAAATGTTTTCTTAGTAAAAAGCAATTTTGATCCGAAAGTAGCATCAAATGTTTAAAGTTCTAACGGTTGCAAATAAACTAAAAAATTTTGACATTAAACAAAGGAAATATTAGTCCAAACGTAACACGAAGTTTTTAAATTTTGACTTAATAACACGAAATTTTGGTCTAAGAGTGAGTCACGCAATTTTGTTTTATTTTGACTGTAGAAACACGAAATTATAAGATAAACGTATCACAAAAATTAAAAAAAATATTTAGTAACAAGAATTTTTTTTCCGAAAGTAACATCAAATCTTTTGATCACTCACGAATTTGTACTTCAGTAACAGGAAATTTTAATCTAAATGTTACACAAAAATTTGGTCTGGAAGTTACACAAATTCTCAAAAGTTTGATTTGAAATGTTAGTCTAAACGTAACACGAAATTATTTAATTTTTAATTGGCAATAAAAAATTTTGTTCTAACAGTTACCCAAAATTTAAAAAAATTGACATTAGTAAAAGAAAATTTGAATCTAAACGTAACACAAAGTTTTTTACATTTCGACTTTATAACACGAAATTTTGGTCTGAGAATGAATAACACAAAATTTTTAAATTTTGACTATAGTAGCACGAAATTGTAATCTAAACGTATAACAAAAATAAAAAATTTGTTTAGAATAAGAAATTTTGTTCCGAAAGTACATCAAATCTTTAAGTTTCGACTTTTGTAACACAAAATTTTTGTTTAAATGTAACGCGAAATTTTGGTCTGGAAGTAACACAAAATCTTAAAATTTCGCACTTGAAATGTTAGTCGAAACGTAACACAAAATTGTTTAATATTAACTTGGTAACAAGACATTGTGGTCTAAAAGTAGCATAAAATTTTGAAAGTTTTGACTTGGGTGTAAGACGAAAATTTAGTTTACGGCGTAACACGGAATTTAAAACTGATTGCTTAGCAACAAGAAAGTTTGGTTCAAAAGTAACTAAAATGTCAAAATGTTTACTTAAAATGTTAATCTATAAGTATAATTTTTTTTTTTTAATTTGACTTGGCAACGGAAAATTTTGTTCTCACAGTTACACAAAATCAAAAATTGTTGACATTAGTCAGAAGCAAGAAAATTTTAGTCTAAACTTAACACAAAGTTTTTTTAATTTGATTTAATAACACGAAGTTTTGGTTTAAGAGTGTCGCAAAATTTTTAAATTTTCACTCTAGTAAAATGTAATTGTAGTCTAAACTTATCACACAAATAAAAAAAATTGGTTTAGTAACAAGAAATTGTGTGCCGAAAGTAACATCAAATCTTTAAGTTTCGACTTTGGTAATAGAAAATTTTTTCTTAAATTCAACACGAAGTTTCGGTCTGAAAGTAACACAAAATCTTAAAATTGTGACTTGAAATGTTAGTCTAAACGTAACACAAAATTGTTTAATTTTGACTTGGTAACAAGAAATTGTGGTTTAGAAGTTACAAAAAATTACAAATTTTTATTTTAGTGACAGGAAATTTGAATCTAAATTTTACACGAAAATTTGGTCTGGAAGTTACACATATTCTCAAAAGTTTGACTTGAAATGTTAGACTAAACGTAACACGAAAATATTTAATTTTGACTTGGCAATGAAAAATTAGTTCTAACAGTTACATAAAAAAACTTGACATTTGTCAAAGAAAATTTTAGTTTATTTTTTAAATTTCGACTTAATAACACGAAATTTTGGACTAAGAATAAGTAACACAAAATGTTTAAATTTTTACTGTAATAGCACGAAATTGTAGTCTAAAAGTATCACAAAAATAAAAAACTTTGTTTAGTGACAAGAAGTTCTCTTCCGAAAGTAACATCAAATTGTTAAGTTTCGACTTTGGTAACACAAAATTTTTGCTTAAATGTAACACGAAATTTCGGTCTGGAGGTAACATCAAATCTCAAAATTTTTACTTGAAATGTTAGTCTAAACGTAACACAAAATTGTTTAAATTTGACTAGGAATGTTAGCCTAAACGCAACACGAAATTAGTTATTTTTGCTTTAGTGACAAGAAATTGTGGTCTAAAAGTAACACGAAAAGTTAAAATTACGATTGTAGTAACACAAAATTGTAGTCTAAACGTAACACAAAACTTAAAATATATACTTAGAAACCAGAAATACATTAGTCGATCCGAAAGTAACATCAACTCAAATAACAAAACAAGTTTTGACTCTAGTAATATGAAACGTTAGTCTAAAGCATAACACAAAATATAAAAATTTTTACTGAAAATGTTAGTCTAAACGTAACACGATTTTTTAAAATTTTAGCTCGGTAAAAAGAAATGTTAAACAAGTAACACAAAATTTAAAAATTTTTACTGTGGTAACAGAAATGTTTAGTCCAAACGTAACTCTAAACATAACGTAAAATTAAAAAATGTTTACGAAAGTAACATAATTTTTGTAACACGAAAATTTAATCTAAAGCGTAACACGAAGTTTTGACTTAGTAACAAGAAAATTTGGTCTAAAAGTAACACAATATTTAAAAATATTAATTTAGTGACACGAAGCGGTTACACCTCAATTTAGAATACACAAAAAAGAATATATATCAATAATATGCATATTTTAAATTGGATTTATTTGTCAAAGAAGCTAAAAATTAAATTAAATACGCATTAAATCTACACAAAAATTATTCGACTAAACATAACATTATTATGACGTCACTATAAGTTGTCATTATTAGGTCGAAAAATCGACGTTATTTATTCGTCTCCAATAACGAATGATCACCAAAAGTTGACGTTATAATGACGTCACGTTCCCGCCTGGGCAGATAAACCTTTCCGATTAACCCTCGTAACCACGCAACTCTATTTGAATCAATACTTGCACAACCCTTCGTTGAATCCCTCCGAAAATCAATATCATCCCTTACAATTTCGATTCTAGACCGTCAGGGCGCGCCAGTCACCTCGTTCCCCTCTTAGCCGAGAAACGCACCTCTTCGGTGTGCATTTTGCCATATCGTGGCTCAACACTCCGTTAAACCTGTTGCCTCTAGGTGGCGCCACATATCTTTAGGGCTTAGCGCCAAGTCTCCTACTCCCTAGCCGTATTCCCCTAGTTGGGGCGGAGCCTAACGTCACTAGGCGTGTCTAGGAGGCGAGTGGTGGGAAATTGGCGGAAGTGAACGCTAGGCTAGCGAAGGGTACGCATTGGCTATTGTGTTGGTAAAGTTGCTAGAAATAATCGGCAAGTTGGTGTATAATAGTTGTGAACAATTTTTTGGAGTATGTAGCGTGTTGGAGTGAAAAGAAGGTAATCTTCCTCATTAATTTAACGACACACTTAGCGATAATAATCCTGAGGAATAATAATTTTTTTGTGTGATGGCCGGCGAGACCACCGGACTTAAACATCGGTGAATCTCTGATGCCCGTTAGTTAATTGGCGATACGGCGGCTTAATTGCCCTGCTTCCCTGACAAGCTAAATAACATGCAACTTATCATACAGAAATAACTCGTTAAGACGAAGAATTTTTGCTTTAGCATGAAAAAAAAGACGCGGTTATAGTACGCACACACACATGGCGGCTTTATGACGTCGTGTCATTGTCCCCATCTGTATGTAAATGAGACCATAACGAATTTCTTTAGATGCGTGGCGTATGGGTTTTTATGATTATCTTTTTCTTTCGTTAGACCACAATAACTGTTTTCTATAAAATTCCTCTAATAAAACACCGAATTTTATTCTTTTTGTCTGTGTGTGTGTGTGTATAGAAACAGGTTTTTCTATAGTTGTAGTAACGGAAAGTTTTTCTCGCGTGGGCTTTAACGGCCACTTTCCATACATACATAATAAGCGTTATCTTAATGAGCGTTCGAATGTGGTTTCTCACATGTATACGCATACAAAACTAAGGAAACGGTGAGGTTTAGGATAAATTTCTAAAATTTCAATAATGGTCGAACATAATAAAATTTACCTTAGTCATGGCGCTTAATTGCTGCGAATCGTGTTTACACTAAAAATTCTCCTCGGCGATGGTTCTAAAGGCCATTTCCGTGACTATACATATGGCTACGTGGAATCATATCTGATGTGTATTTTGGTTGTAATTGAACGGTATTCTGATAGTCATAGTACTCTCTCCTAATTTGACTTATTCGTCTTTTTTTAACTGCCCCTCTCCCCTCCAGCGTTTATCTAACATCAGAATATCTGACTCAGCAAAAGCTCACTTGGCTTCCATATTGTCAATTCTTAGGATAGGCACACCAACTTGAAAAAAGTGGTATCCAGAAGATACATTGTCAGGAATACCATCCTGAACACTCGAATAGCAGATCATCTTCTTTCAGAAACCATCACAAAGAGTTCCGGTCACATGCCAAATTGTGCTCCATCATGTTGCGCTCAATGATTGCTACAGACTAGAACTCATAAAGAACCTGATAATTAACAGAAAATTGTTGATAAATTCTCATTATTTCGATTAGATTGAATTGTACTCACAACAAATATTTAAATTTTTTCTCTGTAGAATCTTAATTGGTTTAGGACCAAGAAAAAAGGCCTTCTGTTTTAAAGTTAGCGCCGACGTTTCGACTACTATATTTGGCCTTTCTCAAGACATCACTGTAGAAGAGTCATCACGTTCAAAATTATTCTTGTTTAGACTGTCACTTTAACCCTAATCTGGTCATATTCTGCTCTAATAGAAAAATAATTATTGTTGTAAATAACCTGAACTGCCATTAGTTCAGGTCAAGAGTGACTAAGAAAGAGACGCACTTTCGTTATTTCCTTGATTTTAGCGTTGTCTTCCAGAATAACAAAAACTAGTGGTAGGAGGTGTTCATTTAAAAACGAAGTAGGCTGTGAAATGTCCAAATAAAAGGACGAAGGAACCAAAGTCCATTTTCTTTGATTATGCCATTCTTTTCTGTCAAAAATTCGTAGTTTTCAAGAAGACGCTTTCTAATGAACACCCCGTACTTAATGTACAGAGTTGTTTATACCAACTCTCTTTTTATAACCATTTTGAGTTCGTTCTTTTTACCCTAAATTGGTGCCTGATGAAAAGGTTTTGTTGCACTAATTTACACTAGTTCAGTGACCAAACGCGAAATATTATATAACTTCTATGTTTTCCCTAACCTGAACTAACCAAAATCGACTTTATAGATTGTGTAAATGGAAGTACAAAAAAAGTGTCTAGATTCATTCCAAATTCAGTTCATAGGTACTAGTTTTAGGGGAAAGTTTTGTACTTAATGTAGACTACTTTTCAAAAAAGCAGGTTAAACTATTTTACGAGTACGCTCAAGGCTTGGTTTATTGTACAAAAAATACAAATTTTGGTAGGTACAACTATTGTACAATACGGACAAAGTGGTATATGGTTGTGTACCTATACAAGCACCACCTAGGTAGTGTTCGTATAGGTAGTCATTTTGTAATTATTATTGTCCTATTAAGTTATTAAAAAAAAAACTAATTTGTATATCTACTTGTATTTATCTAAGCAGGCTTTTTGCAAGCCCATATGCACATAAACAACCTTGTCTTTATATACATAATTTTGTACATAAAGGCCAGTTTGGATACGTGTACATAATTTTCTGTGTGTACAATGTAAGTACAATTTTTATACTTACAGAAATTTGTATTTCTGTGTGTGAGCTCTACACTGAGTGAACTCTAAACTGAGGCTCAGTTTAGAATTCACACTTCTTTTAAAATAAGTACAACTTAAACTAATTTAACTTAATCCAAGTTAAAACAGAAGGTGCAAGCTCTCTCGAAAGTTTGTTTTATTATACTATTCCAGGTTAGTAAATTTGGGTAAAAAAAATTTTTTTAATGATTAAGCTCAAAGTTTGGGTTATTGTACAAGAAATACAAATTTGTGTCAGTACAAAAATTGTACAATATATAAACACAGTGGTGAAATTTTGTGTACCTCCTTGAGCACAACCTTGTTTCAGGTTAGTTCAGATTTGATCTTGTTTAGTTATTGTTGGACTAATTTATTACAGAACAAATACAACTTATGTAACAAATTGTACAAGAAATACTAATTTGTGTAACGCAAAAAAATTGTACAATAAAGACAGAGTGCTGAAATTTCGTGTACCTACCCTTCGAAGCAATTTAGGTAAAGTGTTCAGGTTAGTTCTCCAATAATTTTATTGTACTAATTTAGTATTGTACAATGACAAGTTTGCGTTTGCACTTAATGCACATTATTCCCTAAAAGGCCTCAATTTAGTACATTTTCAAGTACAGATTAAAAATCTTTGATTTAGTAATTTATCTTAGCTGAAATCAGCAGAAAAAGTAAATCGTTATATCATAATAACATAAGTTACATTTTTTTAAAATGATTAAGCTCAAAGTTTAGGTTATTGTAAAAGAAATACAAATTTGTGTAAGTACAAAAGTTGTACATTGTATAGACAAAGTGGTGAAATTTTGTCTACTTCCCTGAGCACAATCCTCGGCACAATCTTAATTCAGGTTAGTTCAGATTCGTTTTTGTTTAGTTATTGTAGGATTGATTTATTATAGAACAAATACAAGTTAAGTAACAGATTGTACAAGGAATACTAATTTGTGTAACGCAAAAAAATTGTACAATAAAGACAGAAAGAAATTTTGTGTACCTACTCATCAAACAATTTAAGTAAAGTGTTCTCTCCAATAATTTAATTGTACCTTGTAGTATTGAACAATGACGAGTTTGTATATGCACTTAATGTAAATTATTTCCTAAAAGGGCTCAATTTAGTACATTTTCAAGTACAGCTTAAAAAGCGTTGATTTCGTAATTTATCTTAGATCAAATCAACACAAAAAGTAAATCGTTATATCATAATAAAATACCTATATTTTTTTAAACAATTACGCTTAAAGTTTAGGTTATTGTACAAGAAATACAAATTTGTGTAAGTACAAAATTTGTACATTATATAGACAAAGTGCTGAAATTTTGTGTACCTCCCTGAGCACAACCTTAATTCAGGTTAGTTCAGATTCGTTCTTGTTTAGTTATTGTTGGACTAATGTATTATAGAACAAATACAACTTAAGTAACAGATTGTACAAGAAATATTAATTTGTGCAGCACATAAAAATTGTACAATAAAGACAGATATAAACTTACCAACCAAGATAAAATCAGCACAAAAATAAATCATCGTTATATCATAATAACATAACCTATGTTTTTTTTTTAAATGATTAAGCTCAAAGTTTAGGTTATTGTACAATTAATACATATTTGTGTAAGTACAAAAGTTGTACAATATATAGACAAAGTGGTGGAATTTTGTGTACCTCCGTGAGCACAACCTTAATTCAGGTTAGTTCAGATTCGTTTTTATTTAGTTCAGGTTGGACTGATTTATTATAGAACATATACAACTTAAGTAACAGATTGTACAAGAAACACTAATTTGTGTAACGCACAAAAATTGTACAATAAAGACAGAGAAACTTTGTGTACCTACCCATCCAAACAATTTAGGTAAAGTGTTCTGGTTAGTTCTCCAGTAATTTTATTGTACTAATTTAGTATTGAACAATTACGAGTTTGTATTTGCAATTAATGTACATTATTTCCTAAAAGGGCTCAATTTAGTACTTTTCAAGTACAGATTAGTTAAAAAAAAAGCATTTTATTATACATTACTTAAATAAGCCACAGTTGACTTTAGTTCAATTAGCACTAGACGAGCAAAGACGTGTAACTAAAAGCACAAGAAAATAGTGTAATAAATCATGGTGTAATAAATCATAGTAAATCAAATAGTGTAATAAATCACATCATAAAATTCGCATTATTGTACTAAATTTAGTTTAGTGTACTTCTTAACGTTTATATTTTTTACAAAAAACATTCACTTATTTTACACTCGTAACAGCTGAGAAAATGTGTTTGGAAGTACTAATGTAGGTTCAGGTTAGTACAATTAAATACATGTGAGAACATTTCCGATTTTTAAATCAATAAGTTCAGACTTTAAGTGCTGTGTGTACAAAAAATTGTATTGCTTGTAGAAGTACAAAAATGCACAATGTGGACATTCGAAAACGAGGAGAGTAGTATTACTAAAATTATAAAAAAAAAGCAGGCCCGTTTTATGTTTATTGTACTATTTTAGACAGAATTTAGGTTATTGTATGTACTAGAATTACAAGCTTGTATAAGTACAAACATGCACAATGTAGGCAGGCAAAGTACACAATGTTAGTTTTGGTTAACAGTGGATGAAGAATGGTTACCAAAAATATAAAAGAACAACAAGTTTTATATGATTTTGTACTATCTTAAGGTTAGAATGTTGTACTTAAAGTTTTTTATTTTTACAAGAAAGGTTCACTGATTTTACCCATGTAACATGTGCAAAGGTTTGGGGATACTCACTTAAATTCAGATTAGTACATTTGTACAAATTTATGTTTTTTTTTATGAATTAACTCCAAGATTAGATTGTTGTATAAGAAATACACATTTCTGTCAGTACAAAAATTGTACAATATTGACAAAGTGGTGTAACTTCGTGTATCTATCCGAGCACTATCATAGATCAGGTTGGTTCAGGTTAGTTCCTTTCTTTTTTTACTCGTAATAAGTACAATCATTTTCTTGTAGGTTCTAAATAATGTTCAAGGTTAGTTCAGGTAAGAGGTTTTAAAAAAATCTAAAAAAATTGGCTCCTGTTAATAAGCCAAAATTCAGAAAAAATGGAAAAAGAAAACAAAACATTTCAGAAAAATACAAAAACACGTAAATATGTAAAAATAAGTTATAATTTATTAGAATTTAATTGCCATTAATAAAATGAAGATGTTAATAATGTTAATACAAGACGTCGATGTGGCAGAGCCAGAAGCGGACTTTTCTTAAAAAAATTCAAATTCCGAGTCTTCGGATTCCAACTTGGATGTGCCTTTGAATACTTATTTAACTTAAATATTTTTTTTTATTAATTTTTTTTCTCTTCTATATTAACAAAATAACAATCAATGTTTTGTTATTATTTCCGTTTTTTTTTAACAGTTTTGAAGCTTTGTGTATATGATAAAATAATAATAAATATAATTTTTGTGCTTATTGGGCATTTAAAATATGACTTATCTTTTTTTCTTTTCAATTTGCACTTTTTTTGTTTTTTGTATACCGTAGAAATCCGGTATGCAGTCCACTTCCGCACTGCGTAAAAAAATAGAAAATTTTCTCTGAGGCTTGTGAAAAACAGGAAAAAACCCGGTTTTTCCTTTTTTTTTCTGAAGCCTTAAACCCTTGCTTAAACCCCGAGTTCAGGTTCATTTGTGTTTACAGTTAGCTTGTGTACACGAAGAGACAAAAGATTGTGTTTAAAATATACATAATCTTAAGGGAGGAATGTAGTTTTGAGTACTTACGAAAACACTGCAAAACAATTTTGCTAGTTGTTTGAGAAACATCTAATTTTGTACAGTTCAAGTTAGCATTTTACGATCACTAGTCTCTGTTAACCTGAACTAACCGATTTTTTTTGCATAGCTTTTTAGGTTATCAACAAAACAGCGCAGTTCGTACTTTAGGCTACCAAAAGAAAATATCTTTGAAAATTAGGTATTAGGCAAATTTTCAATAAAAATTGACTCTGCAATTGCCACCCTGATGATGCTTAAAACAACCAACCCAAACGTCTCGTAAGATTGCGAAATTGAAACTTCAAATCCCGAGTTAAGCTGCTCTCTTAGGACAGTGAAATAATTTCATCTAATGCCTTGGAAATGTAAAAAAAAGAATTTTTCGAAGACATAGTACATACGATTAGAACTGCTCCCAAATAGTTAGCAAAAAAATGGTTTAAAACTATTAAAAAAGTCTTGTTGCAATTCTCGTAAAAATCCGCCCTAACGCACAGAATCCCGTAGCAAGTGCACTTGTTTCGGGGTTTAAGCCGTAAAGTGATTTAGCTGTGCGTTTGCCCCATTGTCTATCCAACAATTAGGTCCTCGTAAAATTGCGACCTTAAAGCTTCACATCCCGGGTCGAGTACCTTTCTTAGCGCATCGAGTTATGAAATAATTACATCGGGTGCTTTAGAAATATATCAGTACAAGAGCTTGAACTAAGAAATTATCAAAAAACAAAACGATTAGAACTGACCCAAAATAGTTCGCAAAGATGGTTTTAAAAGCATTTCTCGTAAAAAATTCGCATTAACACATACAATCCCGGAGCAAGTGAACTTGTTTCGGGTGTTAAGCCTTAAAGTGATTTTGCGGTGCAAAACAATGGCTCTAATTTTTGTATAAACTAACAATTATTTGTTATATTAAAGTTTTTTGGCATTTATAAAAAGCAAAACCAAATAAAGTGGGGGTATGGCCTCCTTGACCGCCAGACTTATACCCGCTTGCCAGAAATGCCTATTGTGACTTGACTGACTCGCGATAGCCCTCTGAAAAACGCAACAACAGCCCTTTTTCCCTTCTTTTCTCCACGATGGGAGGGGATAGACCGAGTGAAACTTTCGTCCTTCGACACACACACACACATTTGGTACATATACGTCGTCTTTTCCATGCGTCGGCCACTCCACACAAAAAACTCCTCAAGATATTTTCCCCTATACGACAAACCGTTTTCTAATATATACCGTTGTTTCCTTACAGTGCTGCCCCCCGCCCCCACCATTCGTCGCCAAGGGGGCGCTGCGCGCAGGTGCGGACTCCCGCCGCTGCCAACGACGGGGACCCGATTCGACGGAGTCCGTTCTCGTTCTCAGTTGCAGTTCAGTTCACTTTCGTCGAAGAACGTATCAAGGAGCTGGGGAAGTTAGAATGGAAGAAACCTGACATGTGCTCTCCCCCAAGTTGGTCTTGGAGGAGAAAATGGAGCGGTTTAGTGCGTGTGTTCGTGTGCAGATCTCAGTGAACGTTCGTTTCAGAGTTACAACTGGATTTTTTTATGGTTGTATTACAGTGTTTCGTGTGCTGCATGAAATTTCCACGGAGTCGTCGGGACGATGTAAGTACCTACACGCATTTTTCCTTATAAGAACTCTACGCGGACTTGTCCAAACTCGTCCACACGTCACCGCATCGTGGACCCGGCATAAAATTAGAAACCCAACGGCCTTGGAATTTTTATCAATTTTCGTCGTTTGGCTGGTAATAGCAGGTTTTTCGAATAAAAATGATGTAATAACGTAGTTTATTTGCGAGGTGGAGAGGTGCTGAGTAAGCGCTGTACAAACGGCTGCAGACCGTATTGCATTTGAAAAAAAAATATTTTTAAGTTTTGCTTTCGTTGACCGTTCGGCCGTCTCGATGGCCAGATCTAGAATTGAGCGATTTTTCTCTTTTACTGCTTAAATTTTGATGAAAACTGGTTAATCACTTTTTTTTCATGTCATTGACTACGGAGACCTTTGAGCCTAAGTCTCTGCTTTATCTAATAAAAAAATCTGTATGTTAGCTGAGAAATTTTCAGTAGTCTAGAATGAGCTCATAAACCGGGAATGTAACAATCCCTTGGCCTCCTTGACGGCCAGATTTAGTACTGCTAGCACTCTTGGAACTGTAGGAAAATTATCTTGACCGGTTTTTTATTGTTCTCACTCAAATTTTTCACTTTGGATTAATGGAGATTCTAATCCACAAGTAATGTGTTTCTGTTTCAAAGGACCCCACAACCAGTTTAAAGCGTAGAAGAATTATCAATTTCAAATGTTTCTTTCTCACAAGAGAAAAGAACGCCACGTAGGTTAGAAATGACATAAGAATTTTTGTTACTCGATCTTTGGTATCAGAATTGAATGCTAAATAGAATAGAAAATTCACTCTTTGCATAGTCTCCAGAAGGTCAGCTCAAAAAACCTTCTATGTCTCAACCGATCCGCCCCCTTGAGCAAAATTTAACTTGTCGAATAATTTCAGTTTTTCGCGTAAATATCACTTTTTCTGAAAATTCTAGTGCACTTGTACAATGGAAAAATATGTATCTATATACACAAATCACGCTTTGGTTTAGCATAGACACTCTTCTTAAGCCCAAATCTTTGTCCCTGATAACAAGAAGTCACCAGTAAGTTCAAATAGTTTGGACTTCTGTTTTCCATAGCAAATCGAATTCCCTTTTGAATAGTTTAGGCTGTAAGCTCAGAAAATATGCTATACCTATATCAATCTCGTCATCCAGATCTAGTGACGCATATTTTTTTCCTTAACTGCCTACATTCTCAGAAAAAATTCTTACGAATTCTTTTTTTGGTAAATTATTTCAGTATGTTTCGGTAACTTTCATCACTTTCGCTAGAAATTGTAATCCGCTTTATGCGCGTAAGACTCTTGTGACTTACCACAGATACTCTCCCTAAGCTTTAATCATTATTTTCCATCAGAAGAAGTCGTCAGTTTAGTTTAAAGTAAGTACATCTAGCAAATTGGTTTGGATTTTTTGATCACAAAGCAAATTACCTTTTGATCGTAAGTTTTAAAAACCTGCTATGTATCAACCGATTGGCCTTCTTGATGGCCACATCTTAGATTAGACGAAATTCTACCTACTTCGTCAATTGTCTGAGTATGTCTCGGTTACCACATCTTCTTAAGCATGTACTTGGGCTGAAAATTCAAATCCACTTAGGTATAAATTGGAAACTATCGTCTTACGTATGGCTAGTGACTCTGTGACTTACCATAGACCTCTCCCTGAGCTTAAGCATTTAGTTCTTAGAGCAAGTTGCCAGATTCGTCGCCAGATTTGTTCACAATGCACCAAATTGGTTTAGACTTACTTATAATTAATAAATCACTTTAAATGTGAGCTTCGAAAACCTGCTATGTATCAACCGGTTGGCCTTCTTGATGGCAAGATCTAGTGACGCATGATTTTTTTCCTTTACTTCAATCTTCGAATAAGGTAGAAAATTTTACTTGCAAAATCGTCCCTATCTGTTTCGATTGATCTCTTAGGTATCACCTTCGTTGTAAATTCTAATTACATTCTTACATTCTAATCCATTCATAAAATAGAAAATATCTATTATTATTACCTATTACTCTTGATTCCGTCTCCTTATTTTAATCCAATTTGATAGGTTTTTCGTGAAATGACGAGTTCTCATTTCACGAAATACCTATCAACTATTATCTATTATTATCGTAATCTCAAGTCTCGGTTTCTAAAAACAAGAGTTCGTAGTAATGCAAAATTATGCAGACTTATTTTTAGTTTAATAAAGCAAATTTTCTTTTAAATAGTTTAGAAAGTGAGCCTAGAATATCTGCTTCCTAGCGGCCAGTTGGCCTCCTCGATGGCCAGATCTAGTGCCGCGTGATTTTTCTTTATTGCCGCATTTTTTGAATAGGCGAATTACTGCATGGACACTAATTACAAATGACGCTTTGAATTACCAGATATACTCTCCATAATGTCAAATCTTTGTTACTCATAACAAGAAGTCGTCAGAGTTCTTCTTAATAGAGTACAATGATGTAAAAATACTTTTTGTATAACAAAGCGAATTCACTTTTGACTAGTTTAGAATGTGAATTTGGAAAATCTGCTATATATCAGCCAGTTGGCCTCTTCGATGGCCAGATCTAGTGACGCGTGATTTTTCTTTACTGCCTGTATTTTTAGAACAGGGGAAATTTTACTTGTGAAATCGTCTCAGTGTCCTCCCAGTTGAAATCATGATCTACTGGTAAAGTGGAAAAAAATCTACTTATTTCAAATGATTTTTTGACACCCTAGATACCCTCCCTAAGCTCAACTGTTCGTTCCTCGTAACAAGAAGGCGCCGGATTAGTATAAAATAACCTGGACTTACAACACTTTGCAGGTATAAAACAGCAAATTTACTTTTAAATAGATTGGAATGTGAATTCCTGCTATGTATTAATCTCGTTGTAAATATATCAAATTACTTGTAAACTGGAAAAATATCTACCAGTAAAAACGACAAAGATGACAGTTGACTTACCGAAGATGTGTCCTCTTTTAAAGTCCAAATGTTGTTTCTTATCATAAAGAAAGCCATTTTTTGTCAAATTAGGAAGAAGATATGTTTAGATAGATGTATTTTTGAGGATGAAGGTATTTAATGTTAAGGAATTATGGAAGCGTGGTCTTCAAAACCTGCTATTTCTATGGCTTATCTCGACAGCCCGACCTAGTGAAAGGCTTTTTAATTAAAATTTGACCAATTTTGGAATTAACAGCTTTAGGTTACTTACACTTAACTTTTAAAAGTTATAGATTAGTTCAAAAACTGGAGTTATACGCGCCACTATCAGTGACTAAAAGATGGCCTTAGATAAACGAATCAGGCTTTTTTACTCTATCATCGCTGTAGAGCGGACCAGTCTGTAACAGAAACTTCAGTCATCCGTCTCCCTTCTGAACCATTTTGAAGATTGCCCAGTCCTGATTGGTGGCCATTTCTGGTCCTGTGAAGTACCCCCTCCAACTGGGGCTGTTCAGGCGCTCTTGTTGTCCTCCTGGACGGTTCTTTCTCCGTTGGCTGTCACCCTTTCGGGTTGTCGATTTATCTTTGTAACAATTCAGGGTGGGTTGGGTTTATTGGGTGGGTAGGAAGCTCACCCTGGTGAGTAAGCGGGATGTGGAAAGAACTGGATGGCACCAGTTATACCCGGGGTTTGAGAATAAATTCGCGCTGCCTGGCGGAATGTCTCGTATGTAGAGGGTGTGTCTGTCTCTTCTTTGGATGGTCCTGGCTTCTGTGTTATTCGAAACAGATAATTAGACTTTTTTGCAAAAAATGGACTAATTGCTGAGAGCATTTTTTTTGCTGCTAGAGCGAGGTCCGGTGGCAGTGAGGTGTTTCCTGTTGTTGGGGCTTCTAGATGGCTGCTACTTTCTTTGGCGGACTCTGCGTACCTTTTGTTTTGGACTCTTTGGCTGTCTACTGAATTTGAGGAGCCTTTTCTGGCTTCTTATGAGCGGGGTTTCCTTAACAGCCTCGATAGCTTGCTGGGTGAGGGCCATTGCAATTCGCGCACTTGGCTGGAGTCTTTCTCGTTTTCCTACACTCTGTTGAGTGTAGGCATCGGTACTGCTGGCATCGGTGGCACATTTTTGGGGCTGTTTTGCCTTCTTTGGAGCTCTACTTGGGCTGCTAAGTCGCAGCAACGCTTAAGCTTCTGCATAGCCTCTTCCTCGTCCATCTTCACTTGCGCATTAGGGCAAAGGGTGCTTGTCTTTAAAGCTGCGCATACGTTGCACGGAAAGTGTGGCTATACCTTGGGCTGTCAGGTCCTGTTCAACGTCCTTAGTTCTATACACTGTAGGTAGGCCTTTAATTAACCCGTTGTTCGATCTTGTCTTCACTTAAAGTGTACGTGAGGTACTCTTTCTTTGTATCACACAGCATCTTCTTGAGCTGCCTGTAGTTTGTCGACGTTTCTGGTAAGATTGCAAGTCCATTCCGGTTCAACTTTGCCCTGGTAATTTTTTTTGACTTTCCAAGGTGTTTGCAGACTGCAGGCGAGTCGTTTTTCAACACCACAGGGGGGACCTTTGGTGTGTTTCTTCTGCCAGTTTTTTCGGTGCGGTCGTCCTTGTGTTTTCTTTATGAATATTTCTGGATCCTGCCACATCCGGACAGATATTTCTATCCGTAGGGACATCGCTGTCTCCAGCAGTCTCCATTTCTTGATCGGGTGTTTTGCTGCGTGCTGATTGCTTTGCCTGATTTCCTTGGCTTTTCCTCTTCTTTTCTTCCGGCTTGGTCATGTTTCTTTGCATGTTTTCTATGATTTTCGCCTGCTTTGCCATCATCATTTCCATTTCCTGGATTTTCTTTTGCATTTTTTGCTCTCCTCTCTTTGAGTTGAGCATTTTCTCTATCTAAATTTTGTTGCCTTTTTGTTACCTAAATTATTACAACTTTAAAATCGAAAACAAATTTTCCCTGACCAATTCGAGAATTAAATAATTGCCATGTTTAGTGTTGGTTGCCATGTTTAGTGTTCTAGTTTTTTTCTGGCAACTTGTAACTTGTTTAGCATTTTTCTCTCAGCGGTTCACATGGACTCCATTACTAGGAGGGTTTCTAGAAGAGTCTTACTGGAACATCCAATCCGAGACTCTAAGAACGGTTGGAGGATCTAACTTTTAGAAAATGTTGACGACTTGCAACTTTAGAACGATTGGATAGAGCAGGTCCAACTGTTTTTATGATCTTCTTGATGTTCTCTTTCACGTCCCACCAACAGAAGTCCCGTAGGTGAAATATTTTTGGACATAGACCCCTGCAGTGGTCGATTTTTAGGCACTTTTTTTGCCATTTATAAAAAATACTTTTGGGACTATTTAAATCTACTTTTAGTTGCCCTCTTATCTCATCAACTCTTTATCGCTTAATGTACGGAAATATTTAAATTTTACATTGAGACTGGTCTCACAAAGTGGACCCCCAACGCGTTTCTTTTCCTTAATAAAACTCGCCATCCCCTCATTGAAAACCAATCCACTATACAATGATATAACCCATCACTCAACATCAAACAACAATATACCGTAAACGCCGAAAATCGCTCTTTTCAGAGACCACAAAGCATTGTTGCGTAACGCACGGGCGTGTTTCTATTCACAGACCAGGTATCCGATTCAATAGGCCTGCACTACACCCAAGCTATTATCCTGGTCCATTCTACCTAGATTCCGATAATATTGGCCCACAAAAGCACTCCAAATCCGGGGATAAATGTCTTTTTATTATCGGTGATTTATCCGATCGTTTAGCAGGTATTCTATTGAGTCCTAAAACTGCCTATAAAAGGGGATTTTCTGTTCGGGTTGCAGATAAGTCAGGCTCGGTGGTTGCTGCAGGTTCACTCTAAAGGCTAAAAAGGAAACATTAAACGATAAGTGTTAATGGGGGTCTGCATCTCCTCTCTCTCTGGCATGTTATCAATTTTCAATGCACACAAATAACTAGAACCAGTTGAATTTTATGTGCACTAAACGACCTCCTATCGGTGGAAGTTTGCCTCTTATCAGCCTTGTTTGATATCACTCAAGGACTTTAGGATTTTAGCTTTGAATTTGTTTAACGTATTTGTATAGGAATGTAACGGCCATAGATAACAGAGTCGGCCGAGGATATGACGAAATACCTTTTTCTGTAGAATTTGAGGTGATGTAGGGTATGTCATGATCTAAGATTATGTATAAAAGTTATGCATTTAGTTTTATTTTTATTTGGAAAAAAAAACGCAACTAATTTGCTAAAGAACGCGTGTGAGACCATGTTTTTTGGAAACTAATTGATCGCTTGCCAGTGACAGTGTAAAAAAAATCGCTTAGTATTATTCACCTTGAAAAACGCAAGCCTGGACTTAATTAACTCCCTGAAGTCTTCGCCAAAAGTCACTTGCAATCTTCGAAAATCGTTGATTGGCCATGCCATGACATCGCTCGCTGAGTCTTAAAATCGTCATAATCAACATGTGGCCACTTATTTTCTATCTAAAGAATTCTTATAAAACTGAAGACTGAAAACTTCAGCTTTAGGCCAGAGGTTCTCAATTTGAGCTTCTCAGAACTGGCGACAGAAGGTTTCTGGTATGCTGAACTCAAATAAGGTGCCATTGGTACACTAAAAATGGCTTTTTTGTTCAGATTGTCTTGCAATAGTGGTTTGTGAGAGGTTCTGTGTCGATAATAAATTCTTGTTCTGATTGTTTGTAATCCAAGACTAATGGAGCCTATTGGAGAACTAAAATATTTAAATTTTCAAGGCATTTTTCACTCCATTCATAAGGCTACTCTTTCTCCGTCAGTTGATGCAGAGGCCTGATGATGATGTCAAATTTCTTGTAATAGGATTATAAACAGGGAAAGCTTCGCACCTGATGCTTATCTCTAGCTAGATAACGGTCCATTCTTCACTGCTTCAGTTTTCTTTGCGCCTTCACTCCACTTATGTGAACCAGATACTCCACTTCTCCAAGAAAGCTTTGCACCTGATACTTATCTCTAGCTAGATAATGGTCAATTATTCACTGGTTTAGTGTTCTTTGGGTTTTCGCTCCACCTATATGGGCTAGATACTCCTCTTCTTATTAAAAGAATTTGCACTTTTTTTTTGCACTACTGAACTTCTGTAATGGTAATTTCTTCTCAAGTCAGTTCAAGTATGATAGTATCAACTAGGTGCACTAAGTATGATTTCCATTTGAGGCCCTGTCAGACTATTTTGAGATCCCAGTTCACGTTCAAACCTGATTAGAAAAGTAGAAAATTAAAATGGTATAACTTTGAATTCCTAAGATTCACTATCAGTAGAGAATGCGGCTGTCTACCTAATGGATCCATCTCCACTTTACGATATTCACTATGTAAGTTTAAAGTGGTAAACCAGGTAGCATTTTTTCAGGACATCGTTTAGTTTCCTCTAGTTCAAGCTGCTTCTTGACCTCATGACTGCTTCATCTTTCTTTGGCACTAGTACAACTGGGACGACCATTAAAAGGCTCGATTGCTTCTACATCTCTAGAAGCATTTTTGCCACCTCCAGAATAGTGTTGTTCGACGATGACACTGTTTGTTAGACGGCTGTCTCCAGTAGTAATTTTGAGTTTTTTACAGTGAGTGGGGTCCAGGAGACGTTCTCAGATTTCGCGTAAGTCATTCAGCAGGTTTTGCCATTATCTGGTTGAATGATTCGATTTTGTCAATTTCATCCCCTTTCTTTAGGTTGTGGTCATGCTCTTTGATGTCTCCAATGGGAGGGATCAAAGGAGGTTACATTAAAACCTGCTTTTCTCGCCATCAGTCATGTCCAAAGAGTCCTAATAAGAACGCATGTGTCTCTCCTACAGGTAGAGTTTCACCTCCAGCCATTCCAGAAGCAACTTGTGATGAATGGGAGATAACTTTTAGTGCTGCAATACTTCAGGTCTTACTATGGTATGATAGGATGTAGTATTAAGTCCAGCTACATATATTGTGAGACTAGAATTGTCCTGGATCAGCCTTTTCAATCGTTTTAAGAGGGCTTGGTACTATGCAGTTATGCTGCTATCTTTAAAGCTACTTAACAATAGTTTTCTTGGTCTCCACGTCAGCGATCAAGTTCAGCATTGCTCAACTTTTGGGCCCTTAATTCTTATGTGACTCATATTGTCACAATTCCAACATTCCATGTTATTGTCGTCTTGTCTTCTACCTTCACGTGTATTCAGGACTTCATTTCCCTCTATTAGTGCGTCTAATTCGCAGTTTCGATGTTCTGGGTCTCCTCCAGTTCTTCTTGCTTCAACTTTTATTGGCATTATCAGGACCTTAATCGGGATACGTTGTGCAGCACTTGTGGATACTTGTTTAGCTACTTACACCTAGTTAACTTTGGTGCTTGCTGCAGTTCAATGACTCTGACTCCACCAGCAAAGCGTTGCGTGGATAAAGCAATCCTTGAGAGCGTTGAGTCAATTACCAGTTCCAGCAACTGCGCATTCTGTATGCTCCAAATGCTCGTCAGACTCACCGAGATGTTTTTTACCATAGAAATGCAAAATGTGACAAGAGGCCACACTCTGACCCTCTCCAGATCTGAGTCAACAGGGGAATGAAGCCGGACACCTCATGTCTCGAAGGAATTGTCATCATTGAAACATAAGTTTACTTGCACTCTTTGGGGATGTTTAATTTTTCGTTACGTCAGTGAGTTTCCATAACATCATATGTTTTTGAATATCTTTGATCAGCGTGTGCCAGTTGTCTTCTAACTTAAAAAAATCCAAGTTGAAAGGTTGGAGACTCAGAGTATATTCGAGTAATTTCTAAGTACTTACTGAGGCCCCTTCATTAGAGAACTCCAAAATGTAGTCCCTCACAAACTGATTCAGTTTAGTCAACTTAGTTTCATTTTCCCCTGACAAAAATGCAGGTCTGGACTTAACCAATTTTCTAAGGTTGATCATCTGTGGTGAGTTTCCATGACATCGCAAATCGTCATTATTACGTTAAAGATTGAAGCATTAAAATATCCTAAGAACGACCCATTTCGCCCAAAACACAGGTCTGGTCTTAACCATTTCTGTAAATTTTTGGAGAATAGATTCGTTTTTTTCCACTGAGATTGTAAACCAGAAGTCAGCATCTTGGGAGATCTTTTATGGTGAGTTTCCATGACATTACAAATCGTCGTTGCGTGTGCTAGTTGTCTACTATCTCAAGAATTCCCATAAAAGTTAAAGATTGAAGCGTGAAAATCAAAGCCGAAAACGGCCCATTTCGCCGGATCTAAAACCAAATATTTAAACCCAACATATGGCGATTCGAAACCTGCTGCTCTAAACAGGGATTCACTTTTAGGGTTATTACTGTAATAAATATTTTTTTTATTTGCGTGTCTGCCGTATAAGGCGCTGCTTTACGATGATAGTGTTTAGGTTATAACGATTCACACGTGTTTAACAGATTTTTCGAATTGACTAAAGCTCACACACACACCACGCAGGCGAGTCATAAATTTTAGTGCTTTCTAGGCTTGAGTAAGTCAACAAGGAGGCCACCTACCGGCTCGATTTGTAATTACTTTGGATAACTTCTTATTAAAGTTTGATGGCCTTATTTATTGCTGCTCGAGGTGCTGCGGGTAATATCTTTTACTGGCCAAAGTGGTGCCTTCATTAAGGTTTGAGTAATGAGCCAACAACTCAGTAGAAACATTTATTAAAACCATAATTAGACAGCGATACATACGGGTCTCTTACTTGTAGTTTTTCTATGCGTAACTTTCAACCACAGGCACGCAACATTTGACCTTAGCTGTTCGTACGTCATTTGGACTGACTTATTTGTGTACCGATAAAAATTAGTCTTAATTACAGCGCAGGTTAGTCGATGTCAAGCTCGCCTAAAGTCCAAGTAAGTATGTATATGAACTCGTTTATACGTGCAACCTTGTTGCAGAGGAATTAACGTGGCGTGCTTGTAAAGTCGAGTTACCTGCTTCATGGAAAAACTAGCTTCTACCTAGAACAAAAGTTTGATTCAAGCCGCGGTACTAATTAACTTCTTGCCGGAAATGTCCATTTTTTTTGTATCGCCCGGTATGTAATACAGTGAGTGATGTTTTTACAATGTATATCTATACCTAAAGAGGCACATATTATCTCCTATGCCGATCGAACTTACTTGGAGTTTCAAGAATATTTCCGATCACAAATGGCTTTGTGAAGAAAGGTGAAGCCATAGTTGAAACTTGTATTTGGCGCAGGAGAGGCGGTGTAATGTTACGAAGGATTTCGACTAATGCCGCCACCTGTGAGTAGCTGGGTGAAATTTCGGCGCTGCCACCTGTGAGTCGGTGGATGAAGTTCCGTCACAACACTCCCCTCCCAGTGACAACGAGGACGGAGTAGGCTCTTTTTGCGAACTGAGGGGACGAAATTGTATAGCTGTTGCTTGAGCGAAGTGAGTGATGAAGGATGATCCGGTGTTGCCGCGAATGGTACCAGAGAGTAAAGTGTATGAGATTATTCTGCGTTGTAATGAGTGAAGAGAGAGTTTGCTGGATGCTGCGTGCGGTGGGTATGAGAGAGATGCTGCTGGTATTGTTGTGGCGTTGAAGCAAACCTCGTTGCGACTTTGTGCTCGGAAGATTGCGTATTGCTTTTGTCGAGGGTCACCAATATAGCGTAAATGATGAGCCATGGATGCTAAATATATTCCCAGAAAAGATTTTTGTTACTCAGAGAAAGACAAATTCAGCGTAGGAAAGGGGGTGTGATGCTACGAAGGATTTCGACTAATGCTGCCACCTGTAAATCGGTGGGTAAAGTTTTGGCGCTGCCACCTGTGAGTCGATTGGTGAAGTTTCGCCACAAATATTATTAAAGTAGTATGAATAACCAAATTAACTAATTAAAGAAGTTTTATCCTGGGTCGGAATTGAACCCAATTTAATCACATAACAAAGCAGGCTTAGATGCATCTACGAGACTGATGGAAATGGATTTGAAGAGATTTATTCCTCCACCGGTGGGATTATAAAAAAATAGTAAATGCAAAAAATGAAGGTAACAGAGCTAACATATGAACTCACTTAACTCCAACATACCCCTAGTGTATTAATATTAAATTTAAGAGGGCACATTTGAGGTATGTGACAGCAAAAATCAGATAGCCAGCATTGTACAACTAGAATCTTTTGGAAGTGCAATCTTTTTCCAATCTTTGCATCCTTTTCCACCTCAGTTTTCTTAGCTAGTGGTATTCTAGTACCGAAAACCCTTTAATTGTTTTGATGTACAGTTTTAAACTATTGTTCTTGTCCCCTGTTGTGTGTTCATGTGAACAGTTATTTGAATGGGGCTCTGGATCTTTGACGCATTGAACTTTTTCGCTTGGAAATCTCCTGAAACTCAGGGTCACTGAGTCAGCCTGACAATTAAGTTTGGTTTTAAGACGCTTTCCCGAAGACATGACCACTCTGGTCCCATCAAATGCAAATATTAACTTCTTGGTCTCTATTTGAAGATGGATCGTCGTCAACCACGTGGGTTTTCTTTGCTTTTCATTCTTTGGTTGAATACCATGAACTTTAAAAGCTTTATTTTTATTTGAAACAGAAAGTCTTTCTTTGAACTTTCTAGTTTCATACGTATCTTCTATCTTCACTAATGATTCAAACTTTCCATCCTGCTGAGAAAATAGGATTACATTATTGTTGGAATGGGTTAATTTTTATGGTCCAAAACACGTTTCATGTCTTTGAGTGGATCTTCCAGCAGTGTGGGAACATCTGGTTAGTCCATCGAGGTCATAGTGACAGGTTCTACAGAGGCCACCTCGTCCCCTTTAAATTCTCGTCATGTTTTCTGACGTTGGGTTCGATTCTAGCTACCAACACTCTTTTTTTTATTAATGCAGAAGCATCCTCAATGTCGCATTCGATGGATTCTACATGACATCGTCATTTAAGGAAATTCACAATGCTACATCTTCTGCCTTCTTTTGAACAGTTAGCAGCCAAAATATCCACCAGTTGTTGATGGCAATTAGAGCCAGTTTTATACATATGTCGGTGCTGCGTACTGTTCGTTCCCAGAACTGTTTTATAGAATATTAAATGGAACTTTGTTCTACCTTGCCAGGTGGTGAGGTCAACATTGATGAAGTAATTGTGTGGAGTACCAATGGTTGCTTTTGCATATCTTGAAGCATTTTTTAACCTCGAAAGTTCTTAGCGAGTGGTAAGTGTTCGACAAAGGCACTATTTCATACGGGTATGCCTCCCGGCCTCCCCAGTATCAAACACGTCTGCATTTCATTTAGAGTGCATTCTCAGGCTCTAGAAGACGTTTCAAGTCGTCTAGTGGGTTATCCAACATGCTGGGTACATTATCTAGTTGGTCCATCGTTACCAAAGGGTTACCAGTAGGAATTTGTCCTTTTCTTTGGATTCTGCTCAAGCTCTTTGATGTTAGCTCTACGAGCGTGCATAATATTTACCCTCGTACCAACGTTCTAGCCACCAACACTCCGGTTTTGTTCAACTCAAAAGCATCCTCAACCTTGGATTCTGTCATCTATTCATCAACATTGTTATTCACTGGGTCCAAGGGATCAGACCTCCACTAGAGTTTTTATCCTGCACTACAGTCTAATGTCAGGCTCTCTTCTCATTTCTGTAAACTTAGAACTTGATTTTATAATTTCGTCATGATGGTGCTTTAATAGAGATCTATAGGACACCATTTGGCTCCGTCAAGTCAAGCCCAAGAAGAACGTCATCTACTGTGAGTTTTAGTTGGAACCCATTTGAGGAATTTGGCAGCTAGACGTAAGAAATATCTAATAAAAGAATGTGCAGATATAAATGTATGCCAGATAGTGAAGGCCAAGGCGAAAATAAGTTTACTTTCTTCCCCTAACTTAAATACATTGCTTACCAATATGGACATTTTTACATTTTACAATAGTACTTTTTCTACGCATGCAAACCAGAAGAGAGTATGGACGAAGTATAACTTACTAAATCCACTCACTATCTAAACTTACTCACTTACACAAAATCAAGTAACGGATTTTTTCTAATTTAAGCCCACTCACTGGCCAACACACCTTCTTCTGATTTATTTAAAAGCATTAGTAAGTTATTAAGTTCTATTATGACAATTCGTACACTTACTAATTTATAAGTTTGAACTGTATTGCCTAAATCTGAAGGTCTGAAAAAGACTAATGTTGTTATGGCAGTTCAAAATTATTTACGTCAATGATCTGTATTTGAAGCGACGTTAGGGAAGATATTCTAAAAAATTGGAATAAATAAATAAATAAATGAAACTAACTAATTTGGTTTGGCCAACTTCATATGCTTACTTTCAGCCTCACTCGTGGCTATTCCAAAGGTATCTGAGCTGATATCAACGACCGCCTAAAAGTGTAACCCTATAAAAAAAAAATTTAAAAAATAGTGGTATCCCAAAGGATAAAAGATAAACTTTTAGTTATTTTAAGCTCTGGGAAGTCTTGAGACATCAATCTCGGACAGGAAGATCCTAAGGATCTAGTAGAAGAGGAATAGAAGTAAGGTTTTGATGACATACCTACAAGAGACTAGCTCAGAACTTATTGCTAAACGAAAGTTCAAAATAAATTCATTATAAGCTGTAATTTGGCCCTAGAAACAGAACAAAAGATGACTGGTCCGATAGACCACTCAGAGGAAGTTTAGCTTATGAATGTAGAACTAGATAATGCACAGGCCGTTGTGTTGGTAATTTCGATTACAATCGACGTACCTACGCTGCATAAGGCCGGTTTAATTAAAGTACAGACAACAATGACGCCTCACATGAATAAAAAATGCCTAAAATTACGGCCTGAAACGCGATCATCGTTGTTTAGCACTAATTAGAGAGCCCAGAGACTGAGATAGGCACAATAATTCAGCAATTTGCCCCGCAATTCTATGTATGTATGCAACTCTGCTCTGTAATAAGCAACTTCCTCTGCATACGGGATGATTCCATGAATAGCTAAGTATAAGGTGCATCACTTCTCGGCGGCCTTTGAAAGAAATCTGATAGACGACAAAAAATTCCTGCGTCTAGCTTTATAAAAATTAAGATGCCTGCCAGATGTCGCCTTTACCTATCCTAAGATTTAATCACATACCTACGTTTCTTGGGCTTTCGGGGGTTCGAAATTCTACCTGTGCCTGGCTGCGCTACTGGGGCCCCCGCCGAGATCTATTTTCGGGGCCTTAATGTTTAAACATTCTTATTAATATCATAGCGGAACAATGAATAATCCCAGCGAGAGAGTTACGAAACCTATTTATAAACGTGACTGGCTTAATCGTATTTTTGTCGGGCAAGGCGAGGCGCGCTTGCCAAAACCGTTTTTTTGCCACAAAGCAGATGCATTTCCTTGGGAACGTTCTCAAGGATGTTTCCTGAGATATTTGTTATGCGACTTCTAGGAAAATGTCAAATTAAGCCGGACAGCTGCGCCCTGAGCTTGCCAAAAGAAAAAGGCCAGAGACGCGTCAGGGACAATTACACTTGATAAATTGGGAACGCAACATTGTCAGCCATTTTTTTTTCTGGGGGGACTTAACAGGTGCACGTTGGGGGACGACTGCACGGTTTGTGTGTCGTGTGAATCTCAGTGCATAAACATCGGTAGGGTGCATTCTGTGCTGCCCACGACTCCTAATCTTGGAAAAAGTGGGTTCAAGCAAAGAAGATCAAGTCCAGGTTAACCAAAAGGTGAAGAGGGTAAAATGAGAAAGAAGTAGAGAGTGAGTGAGTCATTTTTGTAAAATCTGTCAAAAGAGGACTTGCCACCTCAGGGCTGGAGTCTTATACCTGTAAGTACCATAGTTCAGGTAACAAAATGGCGACTCTCTTCGTTAAATGATGCCAAGAAGCCAAGTAAAGGCAGAAGTTCGACAAGTGAAGGCTACTCAATAAACAATTATCAACATGAGGGAAAAGCTGATCTGCAGCACGAACTCGATGAAATGAAAGGCAGCCAAGAGCTTCAATTTTACGAATTGAAAGCCCCTCAGGAAATGGAGTAAAACCAGTATATGGAAAGGAAAATGGAGCAAGTGGACAAGTTGGAGTTAGTCATCAGGGCTCAAAGAAGTGATTCAGAAAGCAACCAACGAGTTTAGGGATGAAGTAAGGAAGGATTTAGAATTGGAAAACAAAAAGAACCGCCAATAAGTGCCCGTACCGGTATATGAGAAAGTGGGGCCCTCACATTTGATGGCCGATGGAAGCCAAGTAAAAACAGAAGTTCGAAGAGATGAGGTTACTCAAAGCTACTCGATGAACTAAAGAACAATCACGAACATGGGAGAAAAGCTGATCTGCAGCACAAACTCAATGAAATGAAAGCCAGCCAAGAGCTCCAATTTTACGAACTCACAGCCGCCCAGTAAATGTAGTAAATCCAGTATATAGAAAGCAAAATGGAGCAACTGGACAAGTTGGTGGAAGACACCGTTGAAAGTAAGTCACCAGGGCTCAAAGAAGTGATTCAGAAAACAACCAACAAGTTTAGGGAAGAAGTAAGGAAGGATTTAGAATTGGAAAACAAAAAGAACCACCAGTAGGTCCCCGTACCACTGTATGAGAATGTGGGACCCTCACATTTGATGGCGGATGGAAGCCAAGTAAAAACAGAAGTTCAAAGAGGTGAAGGTTACTCAAAGCTACTCGATGAACTAAAGACCAATCACCAACATGAGGTAAAAGCCGACCTGCAGCACAAACACCGACAGCCCCTCAGTAAATGGAGTAAAGCCAGTATATAGGAAACAAAGTGGAGCAATTGGAGTTGGTGGGAGACACCGGTTGAAATCAAGTCACCAGAGCTCAAATATTCAGTGAACAGTCGATGAGTTTAGGGAAGAAAGAAGGAAGGATGTAGAATTGGAAAACAGACAACCTACCAGTACATCAGAATGTGGAGCCCTCACATTTGATGGTGGTCTGAGGCAGCTGCAGCCTCAACTAAATGGACGCTGAGAGGGCCTTACCAACCAAAGTACTTGTTAGGTCTGGTTAGGTATTCAGATAATAGTTCAATCTGCAGAGTAAAATGAGTGTCTATCTAATGAGATCTTGGACTGAGCCTTTTCCTCAGGTACAAAGGAGTTACTTAATTTGAGGCTTTACAGGACTGCTTCTGGGCAAAACAATCTGGGAGATAGTTGCTGGGAACACGTGACTTCTCAGAGCTCTTGCAAAAAAACTTATTCTGGTGTGCTCGTCTTTATAACGAAAAGAGTCTTAGTAGGATGTACTAAACTTAATTGGCTGTACTAAACTTAATTGGCTGTATATCGTGGATAGAACTATGAGTTAAACTTATACTGTAAATTTCTGTAGAGTTTCTTTGGATAGCTTTGTAGAATCTCTTGATGATCGTTGGGCTTTTGCCTCAAGTCCTCTACCGTATCTTCAAACTTTGCTTTGCCTTCCTCTCATTGTGCCAATCCTATTTACTCTTCAAACCGTCTATAATTTCACGTATGTTTCCCTACAGCCTTAACTTAGGCGAATAAGCCCTCCTTATCCAATAACACACTCACCGACTTTTTGTCTTTTCATCCTTCTCCAAGCATCACTTCCTCTTCTTCTTCTATGAATATTGTATCTTTCCCTTTAATTCGAAGACTGCGATCTAAAACCTTTACCAATCAATTGAAGGCACGGATTTCCAAAGATCTGAAGGGGATAATCCTGCAGCTCCTGCTGAGGATAACTAATTGGAGCCTTCTTCTTTTCTTATCAACCTTGGACTATAAGCTGCTTGCATTGATAAATCCTTTTCTTATTGCAATGAATCAATATTACAGAATAGTTGGAAAATAAACTATTTGGACTTAGTGAGTATGGGCAATGGAGGAAAGGAGAGAGAGAAAAAGTTTTTCAGTTTGGTTCAACCTGGAGTAGCAAGAGAATGTTTTACAGAATTGTGTTTTATGGGATGAATTTTTGCATTCTAGTAACAGCAGCTTATGTATTAGTCGGTAAACATGTATTAAGTGAAGTAAGTTTAAATAAATCAGAAAAAGTGAGTGTGAATGAATAAAAGTTTAGATAATAGTCAATTGCTTAAGATATAATTATAGAGCCCGGAATGGCTAGATATTTGAATTGAAAAAGTGAGTTTGCTTCAATTAGAGAAAGTCCGTTGCTTGACTTTGTGTAAGTGAGTAAGTTTAAATCGTGAGTAAATTAAGTGACTAAGTAAAACTTTCTTCATACTCTTATTTGGCTGGCATACGAATGTTTTAAAAAAATGTGTTTAAGAGATGCATTTTTGCTTATTAGTAACAATACCTTACATATTAGTAAGTCACTTTTATTTAATAAATTAAGTTTGAATAAATCAGAAAAAGTGAGTGTGAATTAATAATAGTTCAGATAATAAATTTAGTGGGTTGCTTAACATATAATTACAGTGCCTACATACTTGAATAGCAAAAATTGAGTTGACTTAAATTAGAAAAAGTCCGTTACTTGATTTTGTGTAAGTTAGTAAGTTTAGACAGTGAGTGGATTAAGATAGTAAGTCACACTTCATCCATGCACGTTTCTAGCTAGCATTAGAATGTTTTACAAAATTTGGTTAAAGAGATGACTGTTTGCTTATGAGTAGCAGTAACTTACATATTAGTAAGTCACATTTATTAAATGCAAGCAAGTTTAAATAAATCAGAAAAAGTAAGGGTGAATTAATAAAAGTTCATATAATAAATTTAGTCAGTTTCTTAACCTATAATTATATAACCCGTAATGGTTAAATATTTAAATAAAAAAGTGAGTTAGTTTAAATTGGAGGAAGTCCGCTGCTTGATTTTTTGTAAGGAATAATTTTAAATGTGAGTCAAACTTACTTAATAATTTTTTCTGCCGATGATGAAAATATTTTGAAAAATTGTGTTTAAGAGACGCGTTTTTGCATATTAGAAAAAGTAGCTTACATATTAGTAAGTCATATGTATCAAATAAAGTACCTTTAAATAAATCAGGAAAAGTGAGTGTAATTTAATAATAGTTCAGAAAATAAATTTAGTGAGTTTCTTAACATGTAATTATAGTGCCCGAAATTGCTACATACTAGAATAAAAAAAGGGTGTTGACTTAAATTAGAAAAACTCCTTTGCTTGATTTTGCATAAGTGGCTAAGTCTAGATAGTGAGGGGATTAAGATAGTAAGTCAACGTTCTTCCGTACTCTTTCCTGGCGAGCATGAGAATATTTCATAAAAGTGTGTTTAAGAGATGCGTTTCTGCATATTAGTAACAGTAGCTTACATATTGGTAAGTCACATTTATTAAATGGAAGCAAGAGTAACTAAATCAGGAAAAGTGAGTGTAAATTAATAAAAGTTCAAGTAAATAATTTAGTCAGTTTCTTAACATATAATTATAGAGCTGGAAATGGCTGCATACTTGAATAAAAAAAGTGAGTTGGCTTACATTAGAGAAAGTTCATTGTTTGATTTTGCATAAGTAAGTTTAAATCGTGAGTAAGTTAAGATAGTAAGTCAAACTGTCTCTGTACTTTTTTCTGGCTAGCATGAGAACGTTTTCAAACATTGTGTTTTAGAGACGCTTTTTGGCATATTAGTAACAGTAGCTTACATATTAGTAAGTCAAATTTATTAAATAAAGTAAATTTGAATAAATCAGAAAAAGTGAGTGTGAATTAATAAAAATTATACAACCCGGAATGGCTACATACTTGAATAAAAAAAAGTCCATTGGCTTAAATTAGATAAAGTCCATTGCTTGATTTTGCGTAAGTGACTAAGTTTAGATAGTGAGTGGATTAAGATAGTAAGTCAAAATTCAGCCGTACTCTTTTGTGACTAACATGTGAATGTTTTACAAAATTGTGTTTAAGAGGTGCGTTTTTGCTTCTTAGTAACACTAGCTTACGTATTAGTAAGTCAAGTTTATTAAATGAAGAAAGTTTAAATAAATCAGAAGAGGCGAGTGTGAATTAGTAAAACTCAGGTAGCAAATTTAGTGAGTTTCTTAAAATATGGTTATAAGGCCTGATATGGCTACACACTTGAATAAAAAAAGTGAGTTGGCCTAAATTAGAGTAAGCTGTACCTTGATTTTGTGTAAATGAGTAAGATTAGACAGTGAGTGGATTGAGATAGTAAGTCTAACTTCATCTGTACTCTTTTCTGGCTAGCACTGTGTTTAATAGATGCGTTTTTACATACTAGCTACAGTAGCTTTCATATTAGCAACCGCAACTTACATATTAGTAAGTCGCATTTATTAAATGAAGTAAATTTGAATAAATCAGAAAAAGTGAGTGTGAAATAATAAAAATTATACAACCCGGAATGGCTACATGAATAAAAAAAGTCCATTGGCTTAAATTAGAGAAAGTCCATTGCTTGATTTTGCGTAAGTGACTCAGTTTAGATAGTGAGTGGATTAAGATAGTAGGTCAAAATTCAGCCGTACTCTTTTGTGACTAACATGAGAATGTTTTACAAAATTGTGTTTAAGAGGTGCGTTTCTGCTTCTTAGTAACAGTAGCTTACGTATTAGTAAGTCAAGTTTATTAAATGAAGAAAATTTAAATAAATCAGAAGAGGTGAGTGAATAAAGCTGAGATAGCAAATTTAGTGAGTTTCTTAAAATATGGTTATAGGGTTTGATATGGCTACACACTTGAATAAAAAAAGTGAGTTGGCCTAAATTAGAGTAAGCTGTACCTTGATTTTGTGCAAATGAGTAAGATTAGACAGTGAGTGGATTGAGATAGTAAGTCAAACTTCATCTGTACTCTTTTCTGGCTAGAATTGTGTTTAGTAGATACGTTTTTACATACTAGTAACAGTAGCTTTCATATTAGCAACAGCAACATACATATTAGTAAGTCGCATTTATTAAATGAAGTAAATTTCAAAAAATCAGTAAAAGTGAGTGTGAATTCATAAAAATTATACAGCCCGAAATGGCTACATATTTGAATAAAAAAAAGTCAGTTGGCTTAAATGAGAGAAAGTCAGTTGCTTCATTTTGCGTAAGTGACTAAGTTTAGATAGTGAGTGGATTAAGATAGTAAGTAAAAATTCATCCGTACTCTTTCGTGACTAACATGATAATGTTTTACAAAATTGTGTTTAAGAGATGCGTTTTTGCTTGTTAGTAACAGTAGCTTACGTATTAGAAAGTCAAGTTTTTTAAATGAAGAAAGTTTAAATAAATTAGAAGAGGTGAGTGTGAATTAATAAAGCTGAGATAGCAAATTTAGTGAGTTTTTTAAAATATGGTTATAGGGCCTGATATGGCTATATACTTGAATAAAAAAAGTGAGTTGGCCTAAATTAGAAAAAGCTGCACCTTGATTTTGTGTAAATGAGTAAGATTAGACAGTGAGTGGATTGAGATAGTAAGTCTAACTTTCTTGATAATCTTTTCTGGCTAGCCTGAGAATGTTTTCCATAATTGTATTTAAGATTTGCATTTCTGCATATTATTAACAGTAACTTACAAATTAGTAAGTAAAGTTTAATGAATAAAGTAAGTTTAAATAAATCAATAAAGTTAAGGTTACTAATAAATTATCAGGTAGAAAATTCAGTCAGTTTTCAACTTATAATTATGAAGTCTGTTCCTTTATTTGGTGTAAGTTAATACGTTTAGATAGTGAGTGGATTAAGATAGTAAGTCAAACTTTCTTTCTAATCTTTTCTGGCTAGCCTGAGAATGTTTTACAAAATTGTATTTAAGATTTGCATTTCTGCATTTTAATAACAGTAACTTACAAATTAGTAAGTCAAATTTAATATATAAAGTTAGTTTAAATAAATCAGTAAAAGTGAAGGTTACTTAATAAAAATTCAGACGGTAAATTCAATCAGTTTTTCAACGTATAATTATAGGTCCCAGAATGGTTACATCTTAAAAAAAAGTAAAGTGGCTTCAATTAGAGAAAGTCCGTTGTCTGATTTTGTGTAAGTGAGTGAGTTTAGATAGTGAGTAGATAAAGATAGTGAGTCAGAGTTGCTTCATAATTTAATTTACCCTAAAATTGTTTAGAGAGTCAGAATTGATTGAACTATGGCTACAAAAGAGTAAAATTGAGCAATGCAAGTCAGAAAACGTGAGGTGATTAGTTTTAGTTAGGTACCTAATAGTAATGGTAATCAAATAATAAGCTACATAACTGCCTTGTTGGTTCCGAAAATTGCTACATATTTTATTGAAAGAGAGTGATTCAATTGGGAAGAATCCGTATCACAGAAAATCCGTATTGTTAATCAATGTAAATTGATGTCAGAGAAAGTTTACATAATAAGTAAATGAAGTTAGTTAGTCAGACTTGTCTGAAAGTTTATTTTAGCAAGCACTTATTTAGCAAGCAAAAGCAAAGTAAGTTTATGTCAGTGACAGCGATTTGAAACAAACTTACTGCACTTGAATTTATGTAAGTGAGTACCTATGTTTAGATAGTGAGTGGGTTAAGTTTGTACGTAACTCAGACTTCTTTTGAAAATTAGGTTAAGCATGAGCTTGCTTAAGAAAGACAGATTTTTTTTTATTATTAATAGTAAAGTATTACATATCACTACGACTCTAAGATTATCAATCAATGTAGGTTGAAGTCAGCAGAAGTGACATGAGTTTGATGTTATGACTTAACTACCTTTTAGGGATGAAAATTGTAATGTTTTTTGATTTAGTTGAATAAGTTTAGAAGTGAGTGGTCAAAGTTAGTTCAGGTTCCGAGACTTACTTTTAGTACAGAGCTACATGTTATTAAGACTTTAAGCAAAGTGAGTTTGAACGAGAAAAAGTAAGGCGATGCATTTTAGTTAAGTGAAAGTAAGGGTGACCTTTTAGAGCTATAACTTGCTAAGCACTAAAATAAAATTGGTCGGTATTAATTAATAAAAGTCAGAATTATCTGATTTTAGATTTGGTGAGTAAGATTAGATAGTGAGTAGGAAAAGTTAGTAAGTGGATTAGTTAGATAAATAAGTCTATGTCACCAACTCAGCAAGGTAGAAAATGACCTAACCTCCTTTGGATTATGTTTTAATGGTAAGCTTTTACTTTGCAAGCTAAATTAATCTGGTTACCTTGTAGGCATCCATCTTCTCGCAAGAATTACTTCATATTTCATACCTAATGCCGCCCATCGTAACAAGCCCCATGTAATTAATTCCCAATCAGCCAGAGCTATGAATACGTTCACATGTCGCGGTAACCTTCTACCCAACATCGTTGACCGCGGTCCGCCTTAAGCCATTGTTTCGGAAGTCATTGTGACGTCACCATGTCAAAAAGATTGTCAGTTGTTTTCTTGTCGCGTACATTGTTGTTGGTCGCTCGGGCCCACGTTTTGCAATAATAGACCTATGAGTTATGGTTCCGAGTGGCCATTTTTTCGTGTTGTAGTTGAAGCTGGGTGCGGCTCTATATAGAGCTGGAATTCGAAAGATATTGCTGTCCGAATTGACGACACAAGTCGGCGGGGAGCCGTCTAATTTTGGGCTCCCCAGTGGCGCGCCCAAATTAAGCCCCCCTCCGCCACACTGAGATGTTTAAAGTTGTTAATGTCCTCGGCTTTACTTAATTGTTTTATTTTCCTGCGTTGACCTTTGCTGTTTTTTTTTGCGCTCTTACCTAATGCGAATCGTAAAAGGAGACCTAATTCGTTGATTACTGATGATTAGTGGCCGCATTAGCCAATCACCATCAGTGCTAATACATATTCCCGGCTTAGCTGTGAAATTTCCAATTAACCCAACACGTTGTCAAACGTGAGCGCTAATTAACTCTAATTCTTAAGCCCGAACCATAAATAATCAAAGTTTTTGTTGTTGCAGGTTGTCGCAGGGTTTGTTGTTGCAAGTTGCACCATTGCTGCACTTATTGAGACACATGCACAGGTAAGGAAACCTTTACGTAACTCAACCACACAAAACCGTATTTTATCTAGTCATTGTTGACAAAGCAAGAAAAAAACGTTCAGAACAAATCTACACCGGTTGTCTTTGTGCGCAATCAGCAATCAAAAGGCATCATGACGCTCGGCTTTCGTCAAATCACGATGACTATCGCGTTTGTTACATAAAAGTGTTACAGTCCGTTACGGCATTATGTCTTGGCGTTTGATAAAGGATGATGATGGCCGGTGCCGCATTGAAGGATCGCTTGAAACAATGCGGGAGGTTTTAGTAGTATGTGAACGAAGAAGTCGTTGAATGCGGCTCTTTGCTGTAAAAGGTTTCACGAAGTCATCAGCGTTTTGTAATGCTGCTGCCATGGGGCTTTGTTGTCAAGAGTGTGATGAAGATGTTAGTGCGGAGGTCAGCTAAAGAAGAAACCATGAGACTCTCTAGGCGTCCGGTTAGAATTGCAAAAAAAATGCTCAGAAAGTTCCAACTGACTCAAAAAAAAACTGCTAAATTGCATGTTCCCGTTAAATCTCTTTGTTCTTCAGAAAGTAAAATTCTCAATATCTTCAAATAACCTCGTAAACGCTTAGTCAGGAAGTTCACTTCAATCCACTAAAGAAAGTCACTAACACTTCATACATTTCTCCATTATCACTATTTGCTTTAAAAGCTTCATAACGAGATTTACTGTAGAGAATTAGTTTCTGAACTCTTACCAATAATTAACCATGAGGTATTATAGAATTTTCTTAACAGATTCAAGTCTTATACCATGCCCAATACTTTTTTTCATTCAGAGGCATTTTTTTCAAATCAATTTTGTTTATTTTTGTTGACAACAAAAAAGTCGTATCTCAAGAGTACAGTCTTCAATGGCGGCCTCAGAACTCTGAATGTAAGGTCTTGAGTATTTTTAATGCAGTCATAAACTTTTATTCATTTTAACAATTGTTGAGCATATGCTCAGAAAGTAAAAACAAATCTACAAATGTACAGATACATATTTTCGTAAATATTTCTCAGAAAGTAAAACTATTCATATATTTAGATATTCAGTGAAAAAAATGGCATATGTCCCTTAATAATTCTCTACAATTTGCTAAGTGCTGAAACATTTAATGTCCAAAAAGTTAACATTTGAGTCTTACTTTCTGAGCTCTTAACCAAAAATTTCCTTTTTGTCAATACGTAGTTTAGAATCCTTTATTGAGGCTCTAAAACTTTTTTTGGGGTATTATTACATCAACTTTTTCAGTTTTGTTAGGCTTAATGCTCTGTTGTTTAATAAGTTTTACGTTCTAAGTAACTGACTCTCAGAAACTAACATTATAAATATTTTCCTCTGACCTAGAAAGCCACTGTACAAACTGGTAATGGATTGTAAATATATTGCTACAACTCAAAGCAAAAAGCTGTGTAGTTTTTGCACTCAGAAGTTACACAGAACTTTTGCAAGAAAATCTTACGATCTGAGGGGGTAGCACTCAGAAAATTGCATAATGAATATTTTTCTCTTATCTCAAGTCATTATTTGTCAAACTGCAATATTTTGTTAATAAATGTTTGTGTCAAATCTCTTTGCTTCTCAGAAAGTAAAATTCTGAAATCTTCAAATGGCCTACGTTTTGAAAATACTTCTCAGAAAGTAAAATTATTAATATTTTTACATATTTAATGAAAAAAAATGGCCATTGTTTATTAGTAATTCAACTTAAAGCAAAAAGCTGTGTGGTTTTTGCACTCAGAAATTACACAGAAATTTTTCAAGAAAATCCTACGTTCTGAGCAGGTAGCTCTCAGAAAGTTGCATTATAAATGTTTTTCTCTGATCTCAAGTAATTAATTGCCAAACGGCAATATTTTGAAAATAAATGTTTCTGTTAAATCTCTTTGCTTCTCAGAAAGTAAAATTCTGAATATCTTCAAATGACCTATGTTTTGTAAATACTTCTCAGAAAGTAAAACTATTAATATTTTTATACATTTAATGAGAAAAATGGCAATTGTTTTTTAATAATTCGCTACAATTTGCTAAGTACTTAAACATTTGAGGCCCAAAAAGTTATCATTTTGAGTTTTACTTTCTGAGCTCTGACTACTTTTAACCAAAAACTGCTGGCAAACTGCTGGCGCTCAGAAACTAGCATTATAAATATTTTGTGAGTTTTTTTGCACTCAGAAGTTACCCAGAACAATTGCAATTATATATACATTCTGAGCAGGTGGAACTCAGAAAATTGCATTATGTGTATTTTTCTCTGATCTCAGATGTCACTCATTGTCAAACTGCAATATTTTGAAAAAAAATGTTTCTGTTAAATCGCTTCTCAGAAAGTAAAATTCTGAATATCTTCAGAATCATCTTATTAAAAATTTCCATGTGGTTTGTAAATATATTTTAACAACTCAAAGCAAAAAGTTGTGTGTTTTTTGCACTCAGAAGTTACACAGATCTTTAGCAAGAAAGTCTTACGTTCTGAGCAGGTAGCAATCAGAAAATTGCATTATGAATATTTTTCTCTGATCTCAGAAGTCATTTTTTGTCAAACTGCAATATTTTGAAAATAAATATTTCTGTTAAATCTCTTTGCTTCTCAGAAAGTAAAATTGTGAATATCTTAAAATGCCTACGTTTTGTAAATCCTTCTCAGAAAGTAAAACTATTAATATTTTTACATATTTAATTAAAAAAAAATGGCAATTGTTTCTTAATAATTTGTTACAATTTGCTAAGTACTTCAACATTTTAGGTTCAAAAAGTTATCATTTTGACTTTTACTTTCTGAGCTCTGACTACTGTTAACCAAAAAATGCTACGTTCTCAATAAATAGTTTCAAACAGCTTTTTTAGTTTTGCTAGGGGTAGGGCTCCGAAGTTCAATAAGTTTGACGCGTAAGTCTGAGCAACTGACACTCAGAAACTAACCGTATAAATATTTTTCTCTGCACTAGGAAGCCTTTATACCAACCGGCAATGGTTTGTAAACATATTGTAACAATTCAAAGCAAAAAGGTTTGTGGTTTTTGTACTTAGAAGTTACATAGAACTTTTGCAAGAAAATCTTATGTTTTGAGCAGGTAGCACTGAGAAAATTTGCATTACAGATATTTTTTTTTGATTTCAGAAGTCATTCTTTGCAAAACTGCAATATTGTCTAAATAAATGTTTCTGTTAAGTCTCTTTGCTTCTCAGAAAGTAAAATTCTAAATATCTTCAAATGGCCTCGTGAACGTTTAGTCAAAAAATTCACTTTAATCCACTCAGAAGCTCAAACTCAGTATCTTCTGAGTCAGTCAGATGTATCGCTTTGCCGAATTGTTGAAATTTAACTCAGAAAGTCATAATTTTTCCAGAAAATCACAACGGTAGCAGTTGTTTTTCTTTGTAAGTAGAGACATTCTGAGGGCAGTAAAAGGTATTCTGAATAAAATGTTTACATAATTCTACTTGCATTTAGCAAGATTACATGTCAAACATGTCTTTTTTTGGACCTTAAAAACATTTTTACTTAAGTCTGACAGTACTCAGAACGTCACAGTTATAGTAAAAAACCTATAACATTTTTTTTTCACAATTAGTGTTCAAATGCTGAGTTCTCCGTTAATAATTTTTTACAAATCAGAAACTAAGCTAGCAAACCGCACTCAGAACGTTACACTCTTCTGTATTCAATAAATCTTACGTTCTGAGAAAGTGGTACTCAGAAACTTATAAGTATTTATTGCGACTTCAAAAGGAAATAACTCAGATAAGAAGATAGGTTTTTGCACGCAGAAAAGCTACACAAAAATCTTGAAAATTTTAACAGTCTCACTTTCTGAGTAGCTGACTCCTAGAAAGTGCTTCGAGATATTTTTTTCTGACCTAAGAAGTAATTTATTATCAAACTGGCAACGGTTTGTAAATATATAGTTACAACACAGAATATGAAGCTTTTAGGCTTTTACACTCACAAAAGTTAACACAGAAACATTGAAGATTTTAAGAATGGTGTACTTTCTGAGTAGCTTGTACTCAGAAAATAACATATTTTAAGAAGAATTTTAACATACATTTTTCTAAAATCTTCTTTTTTGAGTTGTCGACACTCAGAAAAAAAACATTATAAATATTACCCTCTGACCTCAGAAAATTAACAATGTTTGTCTCTCACCTCAGAAGGAATTGTTTGTTAAACTGGCAATGATTTGTAAATATATTGTTAAAACCCAGGGTAAAAACTGAGAGGTTTTTGCAGTCGAAAAACGATCCTTGCAAAATTTAAGAAATTCTTATGTTCTGAGTAGCTGGCCCTCAGAAAGTAACATTATAAATATTTTGTTTTTAATCTTAGAAGTCATTCTTTGCCAAACTGCACTATTTCGTAAATAAATATTTCTGTTAAGTCTCTTTGCTTCTCAGAAAGTAAAATTCTGAATAATATCAAATGTCCTCGCAATCGTTTAGTCAAAAAGTTTATTTCAATCCCCTCAGTCACTATAACTTCATAAATTTCTCGATTGGCACTATTTGCTTCAAAAGCAAAACATGTTTTTTATTGAACTTAAAAGCGTTTTTACCTAAATCTGATAGTTCTCAGAACGACAGAGTTATAGTAAAAAACTTATAAAGATTTTCGCACAATTAGTAGTCAAATACTCAGTTTTTAGCTAAAAAATGTTTACAAATCAGAAACCAAGCTTGCAAACCGCACTCAAAAAGTTACTCTCTTCTTTGTTTAATAAATCTTACTTTCTGACAAAGTGACACTCAGAAACTTATAAATATTTATTGTAACCTCAAAAGGAAGCTACTCAGAAAAGAAGACAGGTTTTTGCGCTCAGAAAAGCTACACAGAACCTTGAAAATTTTAACAATGTTTCACTTTGTAAGTAGCTGAGTCCTTGAAAAGTGCTTGAAGACATTTTTTTTCTGACCTAAGAAGTAATTTATTATCAAACTGGCAACGGTTTGTAAATATATAGTTACAACACAGAATTTGAGGCTTTTAGGCTTTTACACTCACAAAAGTTCACACAGAAACATTGAAAATTTTAAGAATGGTTTACTTTCTGAGTAGCTTATACTCAGAAAATAACATATTTTAAGAAGAATTATAACAAAAATTTTAAGAAAATGTTACTTTTTGAGTGGTCGGCACCAGAAAAATTTATTATAAATATTTTTCTCTGACCTCAGAAAATTAAAAAATATTTGTGCCTGACCTCAGAAGCAGTTGTTTGTTAAACTGGCAATGATTTTTAAATAAATCGTTAAAACCCAGAGTAAGAAACTGAGAGGATTTTGCAGTGGAAAGAAAATCCTTGCAAAATTTAAGAAATTCTTATGTTCTGAGTAACTGGCACTCAGAAAGTAATATTATAAATTTTTTGTTTTTAATCTCAGAAGTCATTCTTTCCAAACTGCACTTTTTTGTAAATAAATGTTTCTGTTAAGTCTCTTTGCTTCTCAGAAAGTAAAATTCTGAATAATTTCAAATGTCCTCGTAATCGTTTAGTCAAAAAGTTCATTACAATCCACTTAGTCACTATAACTTCATAAATTTCTCTATTGGCACTATTTGCTTCAAAAGCAAAACATGTTTTTTATTGTGCTTAAAAACATAATATAACATTTTTCTCACAATTAGTAGTCAAATACTCAGTTTTTAGCTAAAAAAGGTTTACAAATCAGAAATCAAGCTTGCAAACCGCACTCAGAAAGTTACTCTCTTCTTTGCTTAATAAATCTTACTTTCTGACAAAGTGACACTCAGAAACTTATAAATATTTATTGTAACCTCAAAAGGAAGCGACTCAGAAAATAAGACAGACTTTTGCGCTCAGAAAGCTACACAAAAACCTTGAAAATTCTACAGTCTCACTTTCTGAGTAGCTAACTCCTAGAGAGTGGTTCGAGACATTATTTTTCTGACCTAAGAAGTAATTTATTATCAAACTGGCAACGGTTTGTAAATTTATAGTTACAACACAGAATATGAGGATTTTAGGCTTTTACACTCACAAAAGTGAACACAGAAACATTGAAAATTTTAAGAATTGTTTACTTTCTGATTAGCTTACACTCAGGAAATAACATATTTTAAGAAGAATTACAACAAAAATTTAAAAAAAAATGTTTTTTTTTCTGAGTGGTCGGCACCAGAAAAAATTATTATAAATATTTTCCTCTGACCTCAGAAAATTAAAAAATATTTGTGTTTCACCTCAGAAGCAGTTGTTTGTTAAACTGGCAATGATTTTTAAATAAATTGTTAAAACCCAGAGTAAGAAACTGAGGGGATTTTGCAGTCGAAAGAAAATCCTTGCAAAATTTAAGAAATTCTTATGTTCCGAGTAGCTGGCACTCAGAAAGTAATATTATAAATTTTTTGTTTTTAATCTCAGAAGTCATTCTTTGCCAAACTGCACTATTTTGTAAATAAATGTTTCTGTTAAGTCTCTTTGCTTCTCAGAAAGTAAAATTCTGAATATCAAATGTCCTCGTAATCGTTTAGACAAAAAATTCATTTCAATCCACTCAGTCACTATAACTTCATAAATTTCTCGATTGGCACTATTTGCTTCAAGAGCAAAACATGTGTTCTTATTGAGCTTAAAAACATTTTTACCTAAATCTGATAGTTCTCAGAACGACAGAGTTATAGTAAAAAACTTCTAACATTTTTCGCACAATTTGTAGTCAAATACTTAGTTTTTAGCTAAAAAATGTTTACAAATCAGAAACCAAGCCTGCAAACCGCACTCAGAAAGTTACTCTCTTCTTTGCTTAATAAATCTTACTTTCTGACAAAGTGACACTCAGAAACTTATAAATATTTAGTGTAACCTCAAAAGGAAGCGACTCAGAAAAGAAGACAGATTTTTGCGCTCAGAAAGCTACACAAAAACCTTGAAAATTCTACAGTCTCACTTTCTGAGTAGCTGACTCCTAGAGAGTGGTTCGAGACATTATTTTTCTGACCTAAGAAGTAATTTATTATCAAACTGGCAACGGTTTGTAAATTTATAGTTACAACACAGAATATGAGGATTTTAGGCTTTTACACTCACAAAAGTTCACAAAGAAACATTGAAAATTTTAAGAATGGTTTACTTTCTGAGTAGCTTATACTCAGAAAATAACATATTTTAAGAAGAATTGTAACAAAAATTTTAAGAAAATGTTACTTTTTGAGTGGTCGGCACCAGAAAAATTTATTATAAATATTTTTCTCTGACCTCAGAAAATTAAAAAATATTTGTGCCTCACCTCAGAAGCAGTTGTTTGTTAAACTGGCAATGATTCTTAAATAAATCGTTAAAACCCAGAGTAAGAAACTGAGAGGATTTTGCAGTCGAAAGAAAATCCTTGCAAAATTTACGAAATTCTTATGTTCTGAGTAGCTGGCACTCAGAAAGTAATATTATAAATTTTTTGTTTTTAGTCTCAGAAGTCATTCTTTGCCAAACTGCGCTTTTTTGTAAATAAATGTTTTTGTTGAGTCTCTTTGCTTCTCAGAAAGTAAAATTCTGAATAATTTCAAATGTCCTCGTAATCGTTTAGTGAAAAAGTTCATTACAATCCACTCAGTCACTATAACTTCATAAATTTCTCGATTGGCACTATTTGCTTCAAAAGCAAAACATGTTTTTTATTGAACTTAAAAGCGTTTTTACCTAAATCTGATAGTTCTCAGAACGACAGAGTTATAGTAAAAAACTTATAAAGATTTTCGCACAATTAGTAGTCAAATACTCAGTTTTTAGCTAAAAAATGTTTACAAATCAGAAACCAAGCTTGCAAACCGCACTCAAAAAGTTACTCTCTTCTTTGTTTAATAAATCTTACTTTCTGACAAAGTGACACTCAGAAACTTATAAATATTTATTGTAACCTCAAAAGGAAGCGACTCAGAAAAGAAGACAGATTTTTGCGCTCAGAAAGCTACACAAAAACCTTGAAAATTCTACAGTCTCACTTTCTGAGTAGCTGAATAGTTTACTTTCTGAATAGGTTATACTCAGAAAATAACATATTTTAAGAAGAATATTAACATAAATTTTAAGAAAATCTTCTTTTCTGAGTAGTGGGAAAGTCAGAAAAAAAACATTATAAATATTTCACTCTCACTTCAGAAAATTAACAAGTATTTGTCTTTCACCTCAGAAGCAAATGTTTGTCAAACTGGCAATGTATTGTAAATATATTGTGAAAACCCAGAGGAAAAAACTGAGAGGATTTTGATGTCGAAAGAAAATCCTTGCAAAAGTTTTTAATCTCAGAAGCCGTTGCTTGTCAAACTGGCAATAGTTTGTAAATATATTGTTACAGTTCAGAATAAGCGGCTCACAAGTTTTTTCCACTCACAAAGATTACAGAGAAACGTTGCAGCTTTTGAAAATGTTTTAAGTTCTGAGTAGCTGACACAACAAATACCATCGTAAGTGTTTTCCTCAGAAGTTGTTTCTTGTTAAACTGCCAATAATTCAATACATGGGAGGGTTTGTACAAATAGTTGTTAAATGTATTTTTTCGGTTCAGAGTAAGGAGTTCTGAGGTTTTGCAGTTAAAAAGGTAAACAAGAAACTTTGCAATGGTTTACGTTCTGAGTAGCTGACACTCAGGAAATACCGTTATAATTATTTTATTCTGGCCTTAGAAGCTGTTACTTGTCAGACTGGCAATGGTTTGTTTACAGCTCAGAATAATTTGCTCTGAGGTTTTTCCACTCCACAGAAAGGTTAGCAGAAACCTTGTTGAAGTACTCTAAGGCCATATTTGAGAATTCTGTTCTTATTAATTCCGACAATAACAATAGCATAACAAGATCAGGAAATGTCATATAAGGGGGAAGGGGGGTAATTTTGTTCGGTTCGAAGGACCAAAAATGCATAATTGAGTAATAAAGCTTTTGGACACATAAACATAGCGAAAATGCTATATATTAACAGATAGGTACGTTAAAGTACATGTGTACGTCCCAAGTTTTGGGTTTACTTTAGACTTTATAACTAGTATTTTATTTGAAATCTGAGGAAATTAGGCTAGAAGAATCAAAATACATTCAACTAACCTGAATTCACTCATGTTTCACTCACAAATCAGTAAATTGTTCTGGTGTGAATAATGATCTTATGTTTAACCGTATTTGAAAGCAAGTCGACGAACTGCCAAATTAGGCTCGAAGGACCAAATATTTCTTTGAAAGTTCTTTTAATTAGTTTTAAAATTAAAGTTATACTTTGACTAATGTCAAAAAAAACTGTAAGTCAGTAAGTGGTGTGCCCCTCCTGGCAGCAGATAAAACTAAACAAAGCTTCTCGCACCAATTTAGTGGCATTTAAATACATGTAAGCTCACTTTCTCACGAACCCTTTCCCTTTACAGGCATTTCCATGCAAAACACATATCATCTAGTCTAAAGGGAAATATTGCCCAAACTAACCGCCCGGTCGGCTGGCTAAGAATAAAAAAACACCCGTTATTTTACCATAAATTTCGAATATATCACGCTTTGGGCTTTATATTCGGCGATGAAAAATTGATAAAATTGCCATCGAAGGTATTCAGCGCAAGAAGGGCACCCTATGGGAAAAATTTGAATACGGTCTGCCTGACGGGGTGCGTTTGCTTGCATTAATTTACCCTTTGGCATAATAGGACCGACAAAAGGGTTAAGAAATCTGTATGCGGTGCAGGTCTCGGGGGTCATGCGAAGGAATTGATACGGGCAGATTACTGGAAATAATCGGTAAGGGTGTCCGTTGGACGGGTGTTAAACGAACACTTTGTTCCGAAAACAAAGCCGCAATGTACCAATCAAATTAAAATTTCATATGTGACAAATTTCAGGTTTCTATAATGTACCAAACAATCAAGTTTCCTCAAGGTGACCTTTTAAGTAGGTGAGCTATTAAGTAGAGAACAATTCCGTTAAAAATTATACTTGAACAGAAACAATAAAACCAGCATTGTGGTGGGCTATAAATAAGCGATAGCACCGAAATCGACTGGTAAAAAGCAGAGAAGCAATTAGCCGCCAAAACGCGTTACTTAATGGCAATTAATTCCCAAACTACACTTAAAGCTGATGGGTGTATTCTATATTTATAAATCACTGCAAAATGGTGAGCCATTAAAAGCCAATAAAAGTGGAACGATGGTTTTACCATCATCGAACCCAAGGACACCCGAAATGTGGCCACGATGGGTTTTTAATGACCAACACACAGCTCACCATAAGAAAAAGTTTTATGGGAAAAACGTCTACTCTGAGGCTGCTTAGTTAAGACTAATATCGTGGGGCAGGTACCCATACCCTTGACTCGAACAATGGGAAATTGAAATCAACAAAAAACCTCCCGACTTCTTCCTATTAGTTGGTATTATGATTAAAAGGGGTCTGTGTGGTAATCTATTTAAAATTGAAAAGGCGCCTTAAGAATTTCTCGAAAGGCACACCTGCCTCCATATATCAACCCTTTCGGCGGCCTAGACTGACCGCTCACCAGACCTAAACCTTTACAGAAAATCTTCCTATTTTGTTAACAACGTGGGAATTGAGAGTGTGCATACGTGATTTGAAAATTTGAATTTTTTTTCTAAAAGAAGAGGTAAGGGAACTTGTGGTATGCTAATGTGTAGGGCAAAGGGACGATGGGAATGCTGCCAAGGATCTTTGTTGTTATGCAAAGAAGTCGTATGGAAATGCGCGGGTTTGTCGTACCTGGAATTGTGGCCAAATCTTAAAGGCAGCTGCTCCTTTAAAAGGAAAAACATACTGAAAAAAAATCAAATTAGTGGCACTATTCAGAAACCTGGACTTTATGCTCCTGGAAAGAATAGAGAGCTTGATGAGTTGGTCAACTGTCTAGAAAGGTCCGAAGATGCATTTTGCCCGTAAATAAAGGGCACTGGATTCTGATTCAGAAAGCCAACAAAAGTTGAACATAACTTGTTGAACACTTCTTCATACAATCTGGTGCAGTCTAAATGTACCAAATGGTGGTCCACTCTCTGAAAGATGATTTACTATTAGGGACCACCCATAACTAATTCCGAGATACATTAACGACCCTTTTGTGACGTCGATCTACTCTTCCTGATGCAGATGACATACCCATCGTAGCTAAGGTAATAACAATAAAGGAATTAGAAGATCGAGTCAATTGGTGAGTGAACTTTTTCGCAAACTGTAACTTTTGTAGCTTTGCCGATGACACAAGATTCGTTGCAGAAGTCTACTTTTCATGACAATTAACGGTAAATAAAACAGACTGTTTTGAAAGTTGGCCTGGCCCTCCACACAAAATAAAAACAACCCCGAGAAGCCATACGTATGGGCGTACGTGTACACCCGCTCAGATGACAGCGGTTTAAGGGAGAATACAAGGAACTCCCCGCCCTTTCATGGAACAAATTCCCGATTATTGATTTCGTCATGAAGGGGTTTTGGTATTGGTCCGGAAATTACAGGTTTTCATTGCCCCCTTTTCGAATAAAACGTCACAGTGCCAGATTGCGTGATGACTGACGGCCAGTTCTTCTTCATCTTCACTCGATTACTCTTCGATCGGATATGTGGAGGAAAATAAGCTGTGTGATGAGGAACGCAATTATCGATTTGCTCGTGGCAGTAAAAATAATTCGTGATGGCCATGCAGCTGCTACGAAGAGTGAAATTTCAATTACCGGTCGTCTTTTAAAAGGCAGGCAGTTTGCTTGCATAATGTGGGCAAATAACAACCTATCCTTCCTTTGCGAATGACGCCACTGTCAATAATAACGGCTTTTCAAGGTGGTACCAACATTAATAAGCTGACGTGGTTGCCAAGCAAAAACTGTTCGTCTCTAATAGGTGATTTGACGTCATTAGGCAATGGAGAAAACGACTTGTGGAAATGCCAGGTTTGATAAGAGGCGGAAGTTGGCGGTTGGAGTTGAGAAGAACTGCAAATTAATTTCTTACATACTACTTAATATGTGATTGGTAAAAGATGTATAAGACTTCCTGACATGCAATTCAAGTGTTTATTTGTTGTTAGATAACAGGTTCTGCATAGCTAGCAAGTAAAAACTATTCTCAGCAAAGTTCAGGTACGTGATTGAACACAATTTCGACACAAAATTGTCAGAGAACACTGTGATACTCTTAATCTTGTTAAACTTTTTCGGGTTGTAAACCACCAGAAGCTCTTTTCCAACCCAACATTTCCAAATTTACTAACCTGATTCTGAAGCGATTGCGAGACTCAGAAGTAACAAAGTAAAGGAAATGAGGTACCTCAGAGGTGATGACTTGGGATATACATGACGCATTGTTGTGCACACACTATTAAAAACTATTAGAAGGCAAGTGTTACTCAGAAACGCTCTTCTCTATTCGGTTACAGTCAATTTGCTTTTGCCAATGCTCTAAGAAAATATTAAACAAAACACATCAGAAAAGTGTCTTATACGCTAGAAGTGTTTTCTGGAGTGCGAGCCGGACATGTTTTTCAAAAAAGTAGTTAGCCGAACGTATGAGAAACTATTTATAGAAAGTTGTCATTTTGTTAAATAAAATCTCAAATATCCTGGTTGTATTGAGCCGTCCTCTTCTGAACCATAACACAAGTGCTCAGAAATCAGTATCTGTATAGAAACTCAAACAAAAGGAAATAGTGTGCCTCAGAAAATAACTGATGGTAAATACAAAGACTCAAACATTGTAACAATGTTTTATAACACCTGAGTTTATTAGTTAGTGTCATCAGAAATTGCTGGCTTTTCTCTCAAGGGCTTTTGTTTCTGAGTACTGTTTGAGTGTTCTGTAATTTCTCATGTTGATCAAGTCAATGTCATCCTAAACTGGATTAGAGCTCAGAAGGGTCAGAATTCAATTGGATGGGAAATTTTGTCGCAGCAAAAATATGGTTTTTCTATTTTCTTAAACTTTGAGATCAACAGTGCGTTGAGAGAGGAAAAAATGCTCTGTATCAGAAGACCTTCCAGTGCTAGTATAAAATTGATAGAATCGAGGTCTAAAAGCTACTTAGAGAATCATAAGAAAGTCATTTTGTACAAGTTTCCGGTCGTAGTATTACTCAAAGTCTCAAGACCATTAATTTTTACAATTTATTTAATAATTTATCAAAAATGGTATTGTGCAAACTTGAGCAAATAGCTCAGGCTAATAAATGTACTTCATGTTAATATACTGACTTTCGAGGGTATCAAATTCCCGGTACGACTAAGGCTTAGTGACGTAGCGATCATTAGAAGGAGACGTTGGAGTCTGTGTAAGAAAAAACATTTAGTTAAATTTGTAAGGATGGACTAGTCTAAACTAGCTTGCAGCTTGTCAAAACAGACATCTATTTATTTTCAAAAACAAAACTCATTCTTAGTATTCCCTACGTTTTTGCTATGCAACTAAAAACCGCCAGACTCGAAGATAGTATTTGCTCAGAAGGGTCAAAAGAAAGCAACCTGAAAGGAAAAACACTGAAAAGCTTACGTCAAGGCTTCAAGTAGACAGCTCTGTAGACAATGTCGACAATATTTCCCAATTTACCGAACAATTAGCAAAATTAGTTTGGGGCTAATCAGATCAAAAGTCTATTTACTTTCAGAAACACAACTAATTCTCATTATTTGCTGAGTTTTTGTTGTGTGTTTTTGCCTAGGTTTTCGCTCAGAATAGAATATTTTCTCAGAAAAGTCAAAGAAGAGAAAAACCCTGAAAGGTTGAAATTAAGACCTTAGGCATTCAGCTTTGTAGACAATGTCGATAATATTTCCCAATTTACCGAACAATTCCGCAAAATTAGCTTGCGGAAAATCAGATCAGACTCTATTTACTTTCAGGCACACCACCATATCTCACAACTCACACAACTATATCTCATTATTTGCTGAGTTCTTGTTATGTGTTTTCGCTCAGAGTAGAGTATTTTCTCAGAAAAGTCAAAGAAGAGAAAAACCCTGAATGGTTGAAATCAAGACTTTAGGCATTCAGCTATGTAGACAATGTTGACAACATTTCCAAATTTACCGAACAATTAGCAAAACTAGTTTGCGGCTAATCAGACCAGATGTCTATTTACTTTCAGAAACACAACTAATTCTCAGTATTTCCTGATTCTTTGCTATGTGTTTTTCTCAGAATAGAATATTTTGTCAGAAAAATCAAAGAAGAGAAAAACCCTGAAAGGTTGAAATCAAGACCTTAAGCACTCAGCTATGTATACAATCTTTACAACATTTCCCAATTTACCGAACAATTAGCAAAATTAGCTTGAGGCTAATCAGACCAGACGTCTATTTACTTTCAGAAACCCAACTAACTCTCATAATTCGCTGAGTCTTTGTTATGTCTTTTCTCTCAGAATAGAATATTTTCTAAGATAATTATTTACTTTCAGAAACACAATTAATTTTCATTATTTGCTGAGTCTGTGTTTTCGCTCAGAATAGAATATTTGCTCAAAATAGTCAAAGAAGAAAAAAGGCATGAAGGGTTGAAATCAAGAACTTAGGCATTCAGCTATGTAGACAATGTTGACATTTCCCAATTTACCGAATAATTAGCAAAGTTAGCTTGCCGCTAATCAGACTAGACGTCTATTTATTTTCAGAAACACAACTAATTCTCATTATTTGCTGAGTCTGTGTTTTCGCTCAGAATAGAATATTTTTTCATAAAAGTCAAAGAAAAGAAAAACCCTGGAAGGTTGAAATCAAGACCTTAGACATTCAGCTTTGTAGACAATGTCGATATTATTTCCCAATTTACCGATCAATTAACAAAATTTGCTTGCAGCCAATCAGACCAGACGTCTATTTACTTTCAGAAACACAAATAATTCTCATTACTCGCTGACCCTTTGTAATGTGTTTTCGCTCAGAATAGAATATTTTCTCAGAAAACTCAAAGAAGAGAAAAATACTGAAAGTTTGAAATCAATGCCTTTAGGCATTCAGCTATGTAGACAATGTCGACAACATTTCCCAATTTACCGAACAATTAGCAAAATTAGCTTGCCGCTAATCAGACCAGACGTCTATTTACTTTCAGAAACCCAACTAACTCTCATAATTCGCTGAGTCTTTGTAATGTCTTTTCTCTCAGAATAGAATATTTTCTAAGATAATTATTTACCTTCAGAAACACAATTAATTCTCATTATTTGCTGAGTCTGTGTTTTTGCTCAGAATAGTCAAAGAAGAGAAAAGCCATGAAAGGTTGAAATCAAGACCTCAGGCATTCAGCTTTGTAGACAATGTCGTCAACATTTCCCAATTTACCCAAAAGTAAGCAAAATTAGCTTGCGGCTAATCAGACCAGACGTCTATTTACTTTCAGAAACACAACCAATTCTCATTATTTGCTGAGTCTGTGTTTTCGCTTAGGATAGAATATTTTCTCAGAAAAGTGAAAGAAGAGAAAAACCCTGAAAGGTTGAAATCAAGATCTTGGCATTCAGCTATGAAGGCAGTGTCGACAACATTTCCCAATTTACCGAACAATTAACAAAATTAGCTTGCGGCTAATCAGACCAGACGTCTATTTACTTTCAGAAACACAACTAATTCTCATTATTTGCTGAGTCTGTGTTTTCGCTCAGAATAGAATATTTTCTCAGAAAAGTCAAAGAAGAGAAAAGCCCTGAAAGGTTGAAATCAAGAACTTAGGCATTCAGCTATGTAGACAATGTTGACATTTCCCAATTTACCGAATAATTAGCAAAATTAGCTTGCCGCTAATCAGACTAGACGTCTATTTATTTTCAGAAACACAACTAATTCTCATTATTTGCTGAGTCTGTGTTTTCGCTCAGAATAGAATATTTTTTCAGAAAAGTCAAAGAAAAGAAAAACCCTGGAAGGTTGAAATCAAGACCTTAGACATTCAGCTTTGTAGACAATTTCGATATTATTTCCCAATTTACCGATCAATTAACAAAATTTGCTTGCAGCCAATCAGACCAGACGTCTATTTACTTTCAGAAACACAAATAATTCTCATTACTCGCTGACCCTTTGTAATGTGTTTTCGCTCAGAATAGAATATTTTCTCAGAAAACTCAAAGAAGAGAAAAATACTGAAAGTTTGAAATCAATGCCTTTAGGCATTCAGCTATGTAGACAATGTCGACAACATTTCCCAATTTACCGAACAATTAACAAAATTAGCTTGCCGCTAATCAGACCAGACGTCTATTTACTTTCAGAAACCCAACTAACTCTCATAATTCGCTGAGTCTTTGTAATGTCTTTTCTCTCAGAATAGAATATTTTCTAAGATAATTATTTACCTTCAGAAACACAATTAATTCTCATTATTTGCTGAGTCTGTGTTTTTGCTCAGAATAGTCAAAGAAGAGAAAAGCCATGAAAGGTTGAAATCAAGACCTCAGGCATTCAGCTTTGTAGACAATGTCGTCAACATTTCCCAATTTACCGAAAAGTAAGCAAAATTAGCTTGCGGCTAATCAGACCAGACGTCTATTTACTTTCAGAAACACAACTAATTCTCATTATTTGCTGAGTCTGTGTTTTCGCTCAGAATAGAATATTTTCTCAGAAAAGTCAAAGAAGAGAAAAGCCCTGAAAGGTTGAAATCAAGAACTTAGGCGTTCAGCTATGTAGGCAATGTTGACATTTCCCAATTTACCGAATAATTAGCAAAATTAGCTTGCCGCTAGTCAGACTAGACGTCTATTTACTTTCAGAAACACAACTAATTCTCAGTATTTGCTGAGTCTTTGTTATGTGCTTTTGCTCAGAATAGAATATTTTCTCAGAAAAGTCAAAGAAAAGAAAAACCCTGGAAGGTTGAAATCAAGACCTTAGACATTCAGCTTTGTAGACAATGTCGATAATATTTCCCAATTTACCGATCAATTAACAAAATTTGCTTGCAGCTAATCAGACCAGACGTCTATTTACTTTCAGAAACACAAATAATTCTCATTACTCGCTGACTCTTTGTAATGTGTTTTCGCTCAGAATAGAATATTTTCTCAGAAAAGTCAAAGAAGAAAAAAATACTGAAAGGTTGAAATCAATGCCTTTAGGCATTCAGCTATGTAGACAATGTCGACAACATTTCCCAATTTACCGAACAATTAACAAAATTAGCTTGCCGCTAATCAGACCAGACGTCTATTTACTTTCAGAAACCCAACTAACTCTCATAATTCGCTGAGTCTTTGTTATGTCTTTTCTCTCAGAACAAAATATTTTCTAAGATAATTATTTACTTTCAGAAACACAATTAATTCTCATTATTTGCTGAGTCTGTGTTTTTGCTCAGAATAGTCAAAGAAAAGCCATGAAAGGTTGAAATCAAGACCTCAGGCATTCAGCTTTGTAGACAAGGTCTTCAACATTTCCCAATTTACCGAAAAGTAAGCAAAATTAGCTTGCGGCTAATCAGACCAGACGTCTATTTACTTTCAGAAACACAACTAATTCTCATTATTTGCTGAGTATGTGTTTTCGCTCAGGATAGAATATTTTTTCAGAAAAGTGAAAGAAGAGAAGGAAATCCATGAAAGGTTGAAATCAAGAACTTAGGCATTCAGCTATGTAAACAATGTTGACAACGTTTCCCAATTTACCGAATAAGTAGCAAAATTAGCTTGCCGCTAATCAGACCTGACGTCTATTTGCTTTCAGAAACACAACTAATTCTCATTATTTTCTGAGTCTGTGTTTTCGCTCAGGATAGAATATTTTCTCAGAAAAGTGAAAGATGAGAAGAACCATGAAAGGTTGAAATCAAGAACTTAGGCATTCAGCTATGTAGACAATGTTGACAACATTTCCCAATTTACCGAATAATTAGCAAAATTAGCTTGCGGCTAATCAGACTAGACGTCTATTTACTTTCAGAAACACAATTAATTCTCATTATTTGCTGAGTCTGTGTTTTCGCTCAGAATAGAATATTTTCTCAGAAAAGTCAAAGAAGAGAAAGAAGCTGAAAGGTTGAAATCAACACCTCAGGCATTCAGCTTTGTAGACAATGTCGTCAAGAATTCCCAATTTACCGAACAGTTAGCAAAATTAGCTTGCGGCTAATCAGACCAGGCGTATATTTACTTTCAGAAACACAATTATTTCTCATTATTTGCTGAGTCTGTCTTTTCGCTCAGAATAGAATATTTTCTCAGAAAAGTCAAAGAAGAGAAAAGCCATGAAAGGTTGAAATCAAGAACTTCGGGCATTCAGCTATGTTGGCAATAACAAAAAACAACACATCACAATTATTTGTATATACAGGCTAATTTTGTTGAACACTTGATATATACATATAGGCTTAAAGCAGTAAAGAAACACTTAGCCATTGGAGTTTTTGATCAATTCTTGATCTTTAAACACTCGACTTTGGCCTTCCTCAAACGCAAGAAAAACGAGCCATTAAACCAATTATCCACCTTTCACTGAGCGAAATAGTAAGGCGCATATATTGATGACAAATAGTCACGAAGAACGTGATAAAAGTAGGCGCCGAAGCGGCAAACCAGCTACCAGAAAGGCGATTTCAATCGGCCGATAAAGTAGATCGCCATATTTCGCGCCATAATCGCTCCCAATTACGACATTACCGTCCGCTCTATCATGCCATATAATCTTTGCCATTTCTCTTCGGAGGTGGCTGGTTCTTGTTACGCCGCGCCGCAGACTTTAACCCCGAAGAAGCTGCAGGCACTTGTGGAGTTAATTAACACCACATGTCACTTCTAGTCTAGGAACTAACCTAATTGCCCTTTAACCCCTGACAGTTAATTCGCTTAAGATTGGCGTACACCCCATCATCATAATCGACAATTGCACAGCACCGGGGGGTGGGTGGAGGGAGGACCACATATCAAAATGGGTGACTGACGACCTCGTGGGGGTGACGCGGGCCCCCTCGGTGATCCGCGAGTGACGTCACCGATCCATCATGGCTTCCTGGAGGGTTACATGTAATTCCGAAGCTTACAGATTTGATTAGGCTTAGGTTTTATTGCGTTTTGGCAGACATGTTTGCGTAATTTCCGAGCGCAGTTGCCAATTTGCCGGGGGATAAGGGCCGAAGCCGATTTTAGATAAAAAGGCTGGCATTAGCATATTTCTTGCTGATCTTATCGGTTGTTATTCTGGGATTCTCTGTTATATTTGTCACCGACGAAATGAGGCGGAAAAATTCTTATAATAATTCCCTCCCGTCGGGTTAAGAAACCGATCGGCTCCTGCGGAGGGGAACCAACAGCAATTACCATCTGAAAACCTACAATTACTATTAATTTTCGTTTTTAATTTGGATTGGTTACAGCGATCATCAATCAAAGGACTGCATGCTGAGAATTAAAAACTCGAAACGCTTTTTATACGTTTTCAATTTGTGTAAATTGCTCCTCAGCATTAGACCATGCAAATGCCGATAATTATACCAGGTACTAGGTACTATACATTGCAGGAGCGAAGCTTGTTTTTGCGATAATTGCAACCGCATTCGTGGTCAATGTTCCAATGGACATTTTCAATAAATTGTTACTTCCAGAGAAACGTCTAGTGTTGATAAATCTGGTAATAGCGGAGGCCGTTTTAGAGTTTAAGTGTATGTGGGTTTAACGGTCACTATTTTACCACTTAGCTTAATTTGGGCAAAAGCTATTGACCAAATTGTTTATTAAGGAACGTAATTTATGATCTAGCTCTTTTAGTAGTTATATTAAATGTCTAGGAGTACTTCTCCCGAATTCTTTCATGTCTTGCATAATTTTCGCAATTTTTCTTGTGAAACAAGCAGTTGGGACATTATTTTCATGTTGAGGAAATAACCCAGTTTAAACTTTGGACCCAAGCCTTTAGTGCAAATCTAGCAAGATACTTCCAGGCACATAAAATGTAACCTTTTCTTCAGTTGTTTGAGATCCCTCAATAATTACCTTTGTCTTAATGAGCATATTCTTCGACACCAGTAAATGCTGAAAGCTAAAAGTTTCCATCTGAAGATTTCTCATTAACTTAACCGAACCTTTTTCCACTGCTCGATCAACATCAGCATCCCGAACAAAAAAAACAACCATCATCAAGGGCAAGCCTCGGGCAGGATCAAACGCGGGGCTATCAATTGCACAGTGCAACAAACGCATTCAGGAAATCAGGCGTAGCCAAGGCCCATTATTTCGTTAGGCTCGCTCCAATTAATTGCAGGTTTCTCTCTCCTCGATGTTCGGGCACCGAAAAATTCAATTAGCGAATCGTAATTCGAACAGAGATAGCGATCGAGGGCTCGGGTTTATCTTCTCAATCTCTTCGGAGACATTATCTCTAATTTAAGCGATACTATGGGCGAATAATAGCTGCTAATCAGTTTACATTACGCAGACTTTAATTAGGTACGCTGAATAATGTGGGACCTGGGTGTTGTCTGATTTGTATCAGGAGTGGTGTTTTGGTACAAGAAGCACCTGGTCCCCTTGGTTAGTTTTACTTTGACACCTTGGATTGATCAGGATGTTAATCAAAATTTGTTTTGCATGCAACAGACGTTCACTGAACTAGAAGGACTAATATATAATTTATTACTCTCAGCGATATGTAGACCGCAAAATTACTATTCAGAAGAACGTCATAACATGTTGAAACTATAGAACCTTCATGTTCATCAGGCTGCAATCTTCTCGTTAAATATATACAAAGTCGTCATTCATAACTTGACACGTTTACGACAACTGACCACCAGTAGCCACTGGTGCGTTTTACGGTTGAAATGTTAGATTTAATTGCTGATATTTATGACTAACTACCAGGAAGCAGAGATTTATCCTCGGTACCATTCAAAATGCTGCTGATTATGTTTCTGCAGTGCTCCTAGCAAGGGGGCAGGATACCCATACGTTGACCTTTTACCGTGAGATCGCTTGAGCGGGTAATTACACCCTTTCAACTCTGTGCGTAAATGTTGCCTTATAACATGTCATCACACTAATAACACTGTGGAGTTCTGCCATCAGTTAGACTAGTCGTCAATGACCTCAGGACACAATTCTTTGTTCCCTTAACACATTCCGGGTATACGGTAATTTCAGCGGTACCAGTATTTAGTCTGGTAACAAAAACTAAGGCTTGTTTGTGCCGACTAATAAGCTGCCAGTTAAATATAGAAATTAGAGCAATGTTTTCTTAATGGGGAAAGTCACCATGTTTCGTTCGTGTATAGAAACTGACCGTACGGGTTTGATGATAAAGCAATTAAGCAAACTGCTTATGAGTGCTACTTGGCTAACCAACATTCAAGTTTATGGTTTAAAAGTATCTTCTCTTCTTGAAAAGTTGCAATCTTGTTGTTGCTGGGGCAGCAGTGCAGCACAATTTTCGATGAATTTCCGTAAACTTGTTGAATAGTGTTGATGTAGTGCGTAGTGTTATAGATGTGTATTAATCTATTAGTCCAATTTAAGCCATGGTTTAGTGTTCAAAGCCTTGTTTAAATATCCAAGTTCCGTAGTGTTAGAAATAGTACCGCATGTCAAAAACTACATAGCATTTTGTAGTACAGTTCCCTGTTAGCTAAAGTCACAAAATTATGTCTAGTACAGTGTATAGATTAGTATATATATAATAGTTGGAAAAACAAAGGAATAACCAGTTTTTTTTTGTTTCAGGAAAAGGGAATACATTAGTACATACAAATGACAAAACAAACTGGTTGCCACTGGAATCACATAATCATAAGTTTAGCAATTGCTTTCAGGTAAGTAACCAATGAAGTAAAAAACAGGCTAGAATTAGGAACAATCAATTGATTGGTTTAGGAACACCAAGTTATTAAGTTTTGTCAGTTAAAGTTACTTTAAATTAAGTTAGTAAAGTAATATTTGCAATCCAGTTCTAGTTACTAAAAGTGATAAACCATTATACCAAGTACATAAGTAATTTTAAGCAAGCTAAACTAAACTAAACTTGCGAGTTCAAGTTAGCGAAGTTAGTTCGTGGCCAGTTCTAGTTACTAAAAGTAATAAACCAGTGTAGCAAGTACATAAGTAATCTCAGTCAAACTAGTGCAAGTTAGCCATGTTAGTTTCTGGCCAGTTCTAGTACTAAAAGTAATAAACCAGTTTACCGAGTACATAAGTAATGTTCATCAAACTAGTGAACTTACTACTTTAAGTTAGCGAAGTTAGTTTCTGACCAGTTCTAGTTACTAAAAGTAATAAACCAGTATACCAAGTACCTAAGAAATGTTAATCAAACTAGTGAACTTACTAGTTTAAGTTAGGAAAGTTAGTTTGAGGTCAGTTCGAGTTACTAAAAGTAATAAAACATTGTAGCAAGTACATAAGTAATCTCAGTCAAACTAGTGAACTTACTAGTGCAAGTCAGCAATATTAGTTTCAGGCTAGTTCTAGTACTAAAAGTAATAAACCAGTATACCAAGTACATAAGTAATGTTCATCAAACTAATACACTTACTACTTTAAACTAGCAAAGTTAGTTTCTGGCCGGTTCTAGTTACTAAAAGTAATAAACCAGTGTACCAAGCACATAAGTAATGTTAGTCAAGCTAGCGGACTTACTAGTTCAAGTTATCAAAGTTAGATTCTGGCCGGTCCTAGTTACTAAAATTAATAAACCAGTTAGCCAAGTACATAAGTAATGTTAATCAAACTAGTGAACTTACTAGTTCAAGTTAGCAAAGTTAGTTTCTGGCCAGTTCTAGTTACTAAAATTAATAAACCAGTTAGCCAAGTACATAAGTAATGTTAATCAAACTAGTGAACTTACTAATTCAAGTTAGCAAGTTAGTTTCTGGCCAGTTCTAGTTACTAAAAGTTGTAAACCATTATACCAAGTACATAACTAAAGTCAATCAAACTACTTAACTTACTAGTTCATGTTAGCAAAGTTAGTTTGTGACTAGTTCTATTTACTAAAAGTAACAAACCAGTATACCAAGTACATAAGTATTGTTAATCAAACTAGTGAACTTACGAATTCAAGTTAACAAAATTAGTTTCTGGCCAGTTCTAGTTACTTACTAAAAGTAATAACCAAGTACATAAGTAAAGTCAATTAAAGCAGTGAACTTACTAGTTCAAGCTAGTAAAGTTATCGGCTGGCCAATTTTAGTAACTAAAAGTAATAAACCAGTACACCAAGTACGTAAGTAAAGTCAACCAAACTAGTGAACTTACTAGTTCATGTTAGCAAAGTTAGTTTGTGGCCAGTTCTAGTTACTAAAAGTAATAAACCAGTTTACCAAGTACATAAGTATTGTTAATCAAACTAGTGAACTTACTAGTTCATGTTAGCAAAGTTAGTTTGTGGCCAGTTCTAGTTACTAAAAGTAATAAACCAGTTTACCAAGTACACAAGTATTGTTAATCAAACTAGTGAACTTACGAATTCAAGTTAACAAAGTTAGTTTCTGGCCAGTTCTAGTTACTTACTAAAAGTAATAACCAAGTACATAAGTAAAGTCAATTAAAGCAGTGAACTTACTAGTAAAGTTATCGGCTGGCCAATTTTAGTAACTAAAAGTAATAAACCAGTACACCAAGTACGTAAGTAAAGTCAACCAAACTAGTGAACTTACTAGTTCATGTTAGCAAAGTTAGTTTGTGGCCAGTTCTAGTTACTAAAAGTAATAAACCAGTTTACCAAGTACATAAGTATTGTTAATCAAACTAGTGAACTTACTAGTTCATGTTAGCAAAGTTAGTTTGTGGCCAGTTCTAGTTACTAAAAGTAATAAACCAGTTTACCAAGTACACAAGTATTGTTAATCAAACTAGTGAACTTACGAATTCAAGTTAACAAAGTTAGTTTCTGGCCAGTTCTAGTTACTTACTAAAAGTAATAACCAAGTACATAAGTAAAGTCAATTAAAGCAGTGAACTTACTAGTAAAGTTATCGGCTGGCCAATTTTAGTAACTAAAAGTAATAAACCAGTACACCAAGTACGTAAGTAAAGTCAACCAAACTAGTGAACTTACTAGTTCATGTTAGCAAAGTTAGTTTGTGGCCAGTTCTAGTTACTAAAAGTAATAAACCAGTTTACCAAGTACATAAGTATTGTTAATCAAACTAGTGAACTTACTAGTTCATGTTAGCAAAGTTAGTTTGTGGCCAGTTCTAGTTACTAAAAGTAATAAACCAGTTTACCAAGTACACAAGTATTGTTAATCAAACTGGTGAACTTACGAATTCAAGTTAACAAAGTTAATTTCTGGCCAGTTCTAGTTACTTACTAAAAGTAATAACCAAGTACATAAGTAATGTCAATTAACGCAGTGAACTTACTAGTTCAAGTTAGTAAAGTTATCGGCTCGCCAATTTTAGTAACTAAAAGTAATAAACCAGGATGCCAAGTACATAAGTAATGTTCATCAAACTAGTGAACTTACTACTTTAAGTTAGCGAAGTTAGTTTCTGACCAGTTCTAGTTACTAAAAGAAATAAACCAGTATACCAAGTACCTAAGAAATGATAATCAAACTAGCGAACTTACTAGTTTAAGTTAGCAATGTTAGTTTCTCGCTAGTTCTGGTAACTAAAAGTAACAAACAAGTATACCAGGTACATAAGTAATGTCAATCAAACTAGTGAACTTACTAGTTCAAGTAAAAAATGTTAGTTTCTGCCCAGTTCTAGTTACTAAAAGTAATAAACCAGTGTACCAAGTACATAAGTAATGTCAAACAAACTATCGAACTTACTAATTCAAGTTAGTAAAGGTATCGGCTGGCCAGTTCTAGGTTCTAAAAGCAATAAACCAGTCGACCAAGTACATAAGTAATACTAATCAAACTAGTAAACTTAGGAGTTCAAGTTAGCAAAGTTAGTTTGTGGCCAGTTTTACTTACTAAAAGTAATAAAGCAGTGTACCAAGTACATAAGTAGCGTCAGTCAAACTAGTGAACTTACTAGTTCAGGTTGGCAAAGTTAGTTTCTCGCCAGTTCTAGCCATTAAAAGTAATAAACCAGTGTACCAAGTACATTAGTAATATCAATCAAACTATTGAACTTACTAGTTTAAATTAGCAAAGTTATTTTCGGGCCAGTTCTAGGTTCTAAAAGTAATAAACCAGTAGACCAAGATCATAAGTATTATTAATCAAACTAGTAAACTTAGGAATTCAAGTTAGCAAAGTTAGTTTGTGGCCAGTTCTACTTACTAAAAGTAATAAAGCAGTGTACCAAGTACATAAGTAATGTCAGTCAAACTAGTGAACTTGTTAGTTCAGGTTGGCAAAGTTAGTTTCTCGCCAGTTCTAGTCATTAAAAGTAATATTCCAGTGTACCAAGTACATTACTAATATCAATCAAACTATTGAACTTACTAGTTTAAGTTAGCAAAGTTATTTTCTGATCAGTTCTAGTTACTAAAAGTAATAAACCAGTGTACCAACTACATAAGTAATCTCAAGCTAGTAAAATTACTAGTTTGAGCTACCAAAGTTAGTTTCTGGCAAGTTCTAGTTACTAAAACTAGTAAACTAGTGTACCAAGTACCTACATTAGTAATGTCAATCAAACTGGTGAACTTACTAGTTTAAGTTAGCAAAGTTATTTTCTGGCCAGGTCTAGTTACTAAAAGTAATAAACCAGTATACTAAGTAAGTATAACATTACATAAGTAATGTTATTCAAACTAGTAAACTTACTAGTTTAAGTTAGCAAAGTTATTTTCTGATCAGTTCTAGTTACTAAAAGTAATAAACCATTGCACCAACTACATAAGTAATGTCAAGCTAGTAAAATTACTAGTTTGAGCTACCAAAGTTAGTTTCTGGCCAGTTCTAGTTACTAAAACTAGTAAACTAGTGTACCAAGTACCTACATTAGTAATGTCAATCAAACTGGTGAACTTACTAGTTTAAGTTAGCAAAGTTATTTTCTGGCCAGGTCTAGTTACTAAAAGTAATAAACCAGTATACTAAGTAAGTATAACATTACATAAGTAATGTTATTCAAACTAGTAAACTTACTAGTTTAAGTTAGCAAAGTTAGTTTCTGGTCAGTTCTAGTTACTGAAAGTAATAAACTAGTATAACGTGTACTAAGTACATAGGTAATGTCAATCAAACTAGTAAACATTCTAGTTTAAGTTAGCAAAGTTTGTTTCTGGCCAGTTCTAGTTACTAAAAATAATAAACCAGTGTACATAAGTAATGTTAAACAAACTAGTGAACTTTCTAGTTCAAATTAGTAAAGTTATTGGCTGGCCAGTTTTAGTTACTAAAAGTAATAAAGCAGTGTACCGGGTCCAGAGTAATGTCAATCAATTAGTTTAGCTTATTAGTTCAAGTTAGCAAAGTTATTTGCTGGCCAGTTCTAGTTGCTAAAAGTAATAATCCAGTATGTAATAATTTTATTCAGGCTAACACGTTAATTCATTACCTGGGTTATTCCGCTTCATTTAATACGTCAATTGATAAGAGTTTAGAGTTTATCAAGTTGACTGTTTTATTTTTCCTATTTCAAATTAGTCACTTCTGGTTACTCTATTAATCCAAAACTAGCACTTTAGTAGTACAAAACTCCTAGTTACAAAACGAGGCAGTTTTATGATACTGTTTAAAATTACTGTCAAAACTATTGCTTCATCAGTTAGTAAGAGTAAGTACGTAATACAGGTTACTTTAGCATATACTAAGTAACAGTAAGTCCATCAAAACACAAAGGTATTGCGTAGTTCTGCGTTAAGTAAAGTAAAAGTAATGCAAATTTTATAGGTTTGTTTATTAGTAATAAAAATAATAAATATGTAAAGAATGGATTTGTTTAGTACTAAGTAATAGCTAATAATACATACGGTAACCGGCAAGTTATTCATCAGTGAAATTACTAATCAGCCTATTTTTCAAATTAGTAATGTTAAAGTAATATTGTAAGGTAGGTTACTTTATTAGCAAGTAATAAATATTTTAACTATTATGTACTTATCTAGTCAAGTAAGTTACGGAAAAAATTATTATTACAAGAGAAAGAAGAGTTTCGTAAAATTAAGTAAGTATAAGAGAAAAAGAAATGTAGCATTCACCAAGTGAGTTATTAACCAGGTTATTGCATTAGTAAAGCCAAAAGTCACTAGTTGACGTGGTGATTCATACTGTTTAGTAATTGATCCAGAAAGAGGGTTGTTAGCATTAATTGAACTCTCAATCAAACTTTTGTTTAGTGTGCCCCTAGCACTTACTAAAATGAGAATAATTTAGATTTTCTCTAGAGTTCAGTGGTATTAGTAATAACTTACTTACATCAATTAACAAAACCGTATCACTTCTATTACTTATCATAAACTAACAGACATTTACATCACTTTAACGATACTAAATCAAAATAACAAGTTGAATAAATAACCTTGACGCCTAATTACTTGGCCATTAATTATTACTTAATCTGTTATTTCGGTTTGGTTTATTGCTAAGTAATAGTAATAAGTATTACAAATGTCTAGGAGGTAGCATGAAAAATTTTTGTTAAGACATATTAAATTATGTGAGTTAGTCTATTAGAAAGTAATTGAAATGTTTAGGTGATTTACTTACTTGAACTAATAGTGATCTAACTTTATTTAGTAAGTAATAAAAGTAGCAGTTATGTGGGCCAACTAAATTATTTTAAGTTATCAGTAGGTCTGTTACTTCAACTAAACTCAGTAAAGTTAAAAACATTGTAGATTGTAGAGTATGGTTTATTACTAATTAAAAAAGTAAAGTAGGTATTGCGACAGTTCATTGGTAAAATTGTTACTCAAGTGGGGAAGTAAAGAGGAAGTAAAGTACATTATGTATACGAGTTTATAACTAAGTAATAGTAATAAGTAAGCAACTTACAATTTTAGTTGAAGTGAAGAAAAAATAGAATTAATCATGTAGATTAGTTCGTTAAAGGATGGTAGAACCTAATAATTATTGCGACGATTAAGTAACTTATTTAGATAAAGTAATAGCAAACTAAGTTTATTTAGTAAAGAATAAGAATAAGTAATATTATTCAGGGGTAACGCGTTAATAAAATTATTTCTTAACTATGGGAGTAAAGAGAAAGTAAAGTAGGTTATATAGGTGAGTTTAAAACTAAGATTCCAATAGTTATTTTGACGGTTAAGTAACTTACTTATTTAAAGTAATAAAAAATCAAATATACTTAGCAAAAAATGGAAATAAATAATATTATTCAGCCTGTTGCTCAAAGTTAGTAAAAAGAAGTTATGTAGGTATATAGTAGAATACATATTGTTTATAGTCCTTTGTCGAGTGGTAAGAGTAGAGGTATGACTATCAAGTAAGTCATTTTAGGTTATTATTATGTCCATTACTTCGAGTTTATTATTAAGTAAAAAAAGTAACTTCGCAGTTAAGTAACTTATCGGGAATATTATTGCCAAATCATATAAAGGAGTATGTTAGTAAGTAATAAGTATTGTGACATTTAGGTACTTTACCTGGTTACTCAGCTGGTTATTGGAGGATAGTAAAGCAAAAGTTATATTTATTAACTAAGTAACATGAATAGGTTTTACAAGGGACCTGTGTCACGTTAGTAAATCTAAAATATTTTAGGCTTAGGATGAAAACCAATTCCAAACAACATATTTGTCACGAAACCCCCTCTATACACCCCAATAAAATGTATCCCAATCTAACTCTAGCAGAGCAGTAGACACACACACACACGCACACATGTGAGAGGGTGCAAATTGCGAAATCCCAACCGCCCTCCCACCCCCTGTCGTCGACGGATTTGACTGGTTGTTTAGGATCACGTCACCCCAATCGCGCACACAAGGGGCAAGCAATTTTATGCGTTTTAGGGGGAGATGGCAAATAATGTGATTTTGTGGATTTTGTCTTAATTTTATACTACAAAAAGCCACAAATGTGAATATAGCCCAAATTATTAAACTTCTTCACTGTAGCTATTATATAGCCCGTGCTATTTATACATATATACATATAATAAATATTCCACTTCTTTGTGTACTGCTCTATGTGGTTAACAAGAGAAGTTTTCAACTTCAATTAAGGGTCCCAAAGTTGTGCGTATATAGTCGATACATCCCTTTAGTCCTCCCTAAAATATTCAAATTATATGCTTTTTTACATGTAGTATTTGGCTACCCCACTTTCTTGCAACATCCCCCTTTTCCCTCGCATACATTATCTGTCTTCGGGGTCTTATCTTGGCTACTGGAGGCATTCCTTTATTTGAGTTATTGCTGGCGAAGGGAGTGAAGGTCGTGTTATGAAGGTTCCGTGGTTTATGAATTAGTAGTGGTGTATGCACTATATAGTTATATAAAAAAATAAGGTAATTTTACCCTCACTCAAATATTAGTTAGTTATGTTGTGTCTGGATGTATGTACGTATTGGCATGGCGGCCTTTCCATTCAATTTACGTAGTTTTTGCGTTGAACGTATAATGTAATCTATTCAAAACCTCTTGCATGTTATTACATTACCTCGAAAATAGAACTTTACACACAACGTTCGGACAGGCATAGGTAATAAATCTATGTCTGATATTTGAGAAAAGTCGTTGCTACATGGGGAAAACTAGGGCGACCTATGACAGAAAATAAATCAAACACGCGGTTGGAAAATCTGCGATTGGTTGGAAGCAATATCTCTGAAACTTTGCAAAACAAAATAGATGTGGGGTGCCCGTTAAGGTTAAATTGGTTTCAAGCTGCGAATGTGCGTAAACACTTAATACGCACAATATTATCACTGAAGTGCCGATACCTGTGTGTTACGTTTCAAGATTTTCACTCAGTTTCTATATCAAATAAGTAGGTTAATAAACACGTCGTCTAGTTTGCTGTGAAATGTCAAAAGAAAGAATGAATCAACAACATTTACTTTGATTGTGGAATCTTTTCTGACAAAAATTCATGGCTTTCTAGATGACTTTTTTAATGAACACCCTGTATTTGTTTGTCTGTTATAATACCTATTCTTCTTACTTACTGAACAGATATCTTTTTACTTTAGTATCATTCAATAAGCGACTGAATAACAGCTTTGCCAGTAAGTTAAATAACTGTCACCATACTTATTACTATTACTTCCTAACCACATAACCCATGTAATTTACTTTACTTTTTTTGTCAAAGTAATTTGTTTACTTTTTTTAATTAGTAATAAACTACACTTTATAACCAATAAAGTAAAATTACATTGACAGTACAGTATACAGACCTAATGTATAACTACATTAATTACTTGGAACCACTTTTTTTATTGAACAACCCGTATTTGCTTGTCTGTCATAATTCCTATTCTTCTTACTTACTGAACAGATATCACTTTTGGTTTACTATTATTCAATAAGCGACTGAATAACAACTTTGCTAGTAGTTACTTAATTGTGACGATACTTACTACTATTACTTACTAACCAACAAAACTACTTTTTTTTTACTCGCACAGTTGTTTAAGTAATAATTTTTGCCTGGAAGTTACTTAAATGCCAAAGTGCTTTCTTTACTTTTTTACTTAGTAATAAACTACACTTTATAACCAACGATATGTTCACTTTACTACTCCGAAGTAAGAGACATGATAATAACTTAAAATGACTTTGGCAGTCATAATGCTATTATAGTACAGTATACAGAAGTAATGTTTAACTACATTACTTCTTTATTACTTACTTGGAACCACCTATTTTTACTAGGTAGGTCCTGAACGGATATTATTTTTACTTTACTATCTTTTAATGACCGGCTAAGTAACAACTTTTCCGCTAAATTACTTAACTGCCACGATACTTATTTCTATTACTTACTCCTAAACCTATATAATTTTCTTAACTTTTTCTGTACTCACACAGTTGGCTAAGTAATAATTTTGCCGATAAGTTACTTAAATGCCAAAGTTTTTTCTTTACTTAGAACTACACTTCTTTATAATCTACAATATTTTTACTTTACTAACTCAAAGTAAAAGACAAAATAATATATTTAAATTACATTGATTCTACAGTATAGAGACATAACGCATAACTACTTTACTTCTTTATTATTTATTTGGAACCACGTTTTTCTTACTTACTGAACAGATACCACTTTTACTTTACTATCATTTAATAAGCCACCGAATAACAACTTTGCCAGTAAGTTACTTAACTGTCACGATACTTATTACTTACTAGCCAACTAACCCATGTAATTTACTTTACTTTTTACTCGCACAGTCATTTAAGTAATAATTTTGCCTATAAGTTACTTAAATGCCAAAAATAATTTCTTTGCTTTTTTTACTTAGTAATACACTACACTTTATAATCAACGATGTTTTCACTTTACTAACCCGAAGTAAGAGACATAATAATAACTTAAATAACTTAAAATGACTTTGACCCTCATAACGCTATTTTAGTACAGTATAGAGTAGTAATTTTTAACTACATCTTTATTACTTATTTGGAGCCATCTATTCTTAGTAAGTACTGAACAGATATTACTTTTACTTTACTATCTTTTAATGACAGGTTAAGTAACAACTTTGCTGCCAAGTTACGTAACAGGCACGATACTTATTTCTATTACTTACTAATAAGTTAACCCATATAGTTTGCTTTACTTTTTCTTTACTCGCACAGTTGGATAAGTAACAATGTTGCCGATAAGTTACTTAAATGCCAATTCTTTGCTTAGCAATAAATTACACTTTATAATCTACAATATTTTTATTTTACTAACCCAAAGCAAGAGACAAAATAATAACTTAAAATTGCATTCACAGTACAGTATATAGACGAAATGCATAACTACATTACTTCTTTATTACTTACTTGGAACCACGTTTTTTAATGAACCCCATATACTTGTTTGTCTGTCATAATACCTATTCTTCTTATTTACTGAACAGATATCATATTTTACTTTACTATCATTCAATAAGCGACTGAATAACAACTTTGCCAGTAAGACACTTTACTGTCACGATACTTATTACTACCACTAACCAAACCAACACTACTATTACTTACCATTTAAGTAATAACTTTTGCCTATAAGTTACTTAAATGGCACAGTGCTTTCTTTACTTTTTTACTTAGCAATAAACTACACTTTATAACCAACGATAATTTCATTTTACTATTCCGAAGTAAGAGACATAATAATAACTTAAAATTACCTTGATCGTCATAACGCTACTTGAGTGCAGTATAGAGAAAATTTTTTTAACTACATTACTTCTTTAGTACTAACTTGGAGCCACCTATTCTTACTAAGTACTTAACAGATACTACTTTTACTTTACTATCCTTTAATGACCGACTAAGTAACGATTTTGCCAGTAAGTTACGTAACTGTCACTATACCTATTTCTATTACTTACTCATAAATTAACCTATATACTTAGCTTTACTTTTTTTGTACCCGTAGAGTTGCATAAGTAATAATTTTGCCGATAAGTAAATGCCGAAGTTCTTTCTTTACTTAGTAATAAACTACACTTTATAATCTACAATATTTTCACTTTACTAACCCAAAGTAAGAGACAAAACAATAACTTATAATTACATTGACCGCACAGTGTAGAGACGTAACGCATAACTACATTACTTCTTTATTACTTACTTGAAACCACGTTTGTTAATGAACACCCTGTAATTGTTTGTTTGTCTGTCTTAATACCTATTCTTCGTACTGAACAGATATTATTTTTTTACTTTACTATCATTCAATAAGAGACTGAATAACAACTTTGCCAGTAAGATACTTAACTGTCACAATATTTATTACTATTACTTACTAACTAATCCATGTAATTTAATTCACTTTTGTTTTTACTCGCACAGTCGTTTGCTAATAATGTTTGCCTATAAGTTACATACAGGCCAAAGTACTTACTTTTTTACTTAGTAACAAACTACGCTTTATAACCAACTATATTTTCACTTTACTAAGCCGCAGTAAAAGCTATTATAAAAACTGAAAATGACTTTGGCCGTCATAACGCTACTTGAGTACAGTATACAGAAGTAATTTTTAACTACATTACTTATATATTACTAACTTGGAGCCACCTACTCTTACTAAGTACTGAACAGATATTACTTTTACTTTACTATTTTTTAATGACCGGCTAAGTAACAACTTTTCCGGTAAGTTACGTAACTGTCACTATACTTATTTCTATTACTTACTCATAAATTAACCTATATAGTTTACTTTACTTTTTCTGTACTCGCACAGTTGGATAATTTTGTCAATAAGATACTTAAATTGCAAAGTTCTTTCTCTACTTAGTAATAAACTTAATATCATAATCTACAATATTGTTACTTTACTAACCCAAAGTAAGAGATAAAATAATAACTTAAAATTACATTCACAGTACAGTATGCGCACGTAATATTCTCTCACTCTCTCCTCCTTCACTTGTTTCTTTAGCTTCTTCCTCTTCGCTCTCATCTTTAAGCAATTACTCCTCCTCTTCAAAATTTTCACTCCGCGCCTCTGTAAATAAGTATTTAAAGTAATTCCTATGCCTCATCTTCAAGTGATTATTTCTGTTCTTAACCTTTATTATATATAATGTTTTAAACACTTTTTTTTCGTTTTTCTGTTTACTTTATTTTTGCAAATTTATACTTCGCGACCTTCTGTATGTGTTTTTTTTTCACTACCCCCGCCCCTTTCTGTATCTCTCTATGCTACTTTTCTTTGTCTCCTCAATAAGTACCATCTCTCTTTTTTTTCTGTTTTTTCTATTTTTAAATTATTCGGTTTCATTTTTTCTTTAATACGTTCTTCGGTTTAGTTTATATTTTGATTGATTCATGTTTTTTTTTTTTAAATTTCTTAACTTTAATCCATCCCTTTATTTTTAAAGACTACGCTCTATCTTGCTCTCACTCTTTCTCTCTCTCACCTTCTCCTCTCTTCCTCTCTTGTTCTCTCACTCTCCCTATTTCTTTCCCTCTCTTAAAGTTACATCAAGCAATAACTAACTGAGTTTTGAATACGTCTGTAACTATTGTTTTTATTGGCATTATTTATTTATATTTTTCTCTTTGTTGTGAGCTCTGTCAGTTGATGTCTTTTTTCTCTTCCTCTATCTCTTTCTCACTTATTCATACTAGGTTAAGAATTATTTTTTATTCTAGACGGGCGTTTTCTCTCAACGTTTCGACTAATTCTCACCTTCACTCATACTCCCAAAATCTCGAAAGAAACCGATTTTTACTAGCAAGTTCTTCGTAATTATTTCGGGTTAGTTTTAGTTGACCTTTTAGGTCTAAAAATACCGACCGCATGCTGCTGCTAATGCCGTTTTAAATCAGACGAAATAAAAACGAACGTCGAAACTGCACCTGCAACAATATAAACCCTCTCTGGCTGTTGTTTATTTTACCAGTCTTCAAACATTCCTGTTGACGTATTACACATTTCTTCGCTCTTCGTTCGGGGCTCTTGTGACGATATTTAGATGACGTGCCAACGACCACATGGGTCCGACATGATGTCACACAATATTAGAGAGCTGTCGCCGTCAAAGTTGCATCACCCTAATCTAACGCCTGATCGTTACGTTACGGGTTAGGGAGATTAGGGAGGTGCAGCAGTGAAAGGAGTTTTCGCCTGCATATGCACAATCTCCCCGGGCTTTTAGAGTCAATTAGAGATGTGTTGGGTTATGTCTGGGGTCCTGAGGTGCATTTGGCTGGCACCAGTGTGGAATTAAATCGATGTGTAAAATTTATTAATTTTTTCCTTGTAAAACAAGTTTTTGCCCGGGAATCAATTATCCAGCGCCACCACCGAAATAATGACTTAATAACCGTTGCATGTTATTAAAATTTTTTGCTCTTCAGGTTGATATTAATGATGATCACACCACCGGCTGCAATTGAGCGGAAACATAATTCGTTTCGTCACACGAGGTGTAATTACTATCGCTGTGAAAAAATTCGCTAATGGAAAAACATTTGCATATAATAAATGTTGCATCCGAATTGAATGTTAAGCATAAAAATGCTAATTTCTGGCAATATCAAATAGGTGTGTGTGTGTTTGCTGACTAATGTGCTTTTAGCTTGACTCATCGCGTGTTCATTTAAATAAATTACTACGTGATACTTTTTTCACCGTGTTGGCGATGGTATTGTGTGGTAGGACAGTGGCGTAACGTCCTGTGTATGAAACTATACTTTCCGCAGACCATAGACATATAAATAGTGATAAAATCATTCTTTTTACACTTTCAGTTCCACACCTCCATCTCTCTCCCTTTCTCTGAAGACTACCAACTTTTAGAGGGCGCCACTAGATAACTCCGCCTCTGCTTGGTATGGCAAGTCACTAGGCGCACATATCTAGCTTAGTACCAAGTCACTAGGCCATCTACGAGGGTCAGCAGAAGAAGATACTAGCAGTTACTCGATAGACCACTAGCGAGGTATAGAGTTCCTACGTAACGCTTGAGTTGTAGGAACTTCATACCGTGCTCTTGGATTTGTCGGTTTTCGTCGTTTGAACACGATGGTGGGTGGCTGGGTGGAAGAAGATGACCTTCAGCAGCGGTTTTGTGATGTGTGAAGTGATTTGGTTTCGATTGCATCGCTAATTGCTTAGGCGTTACACGTGTAGTTAATATGTTTGTTATGATTATTAAGTTAAGTTATTTAATTTGCTGCTGTGAATAAATTTATTGTTACTTTGTGTGTAATAGAACAACACTTGGAGTTAAGTGGTACCAATTTAGGCTTGTTCCAGTTTGTTTGAACTAACCTTTTAGTAAGAGGTCATGTTTAGTACACTAAAGAATTGGAAAATTAAGGTGTCAGTTCAACATGCTTAGTTTTATGTTGCGGTTAAGGGGATCGGTAAAAATGTTAATTTTCTTTCTGCAAGTGATCCTTGATCGTTCGTGTCAGTCATGTCAATCATGTAAGCTCTTAGCTATTCAAGAAAAAAATTGAAATTTTTGTAAAGAAGAAAAGAAAAGAAAGAAAATCAAGGAAAAACAATTAAAAAGAAAAGCAAATCGACGTTGAAGAAGTGAAAAATAAAATTTTAAAGCAGTTTTTGATAAATATCCTTCCCATTTCTTATCTTGTATATGCATACCCAAGTAACAAATGAAGTTGAAATTACGTCAATTTAACCTATCACAGGTCGAAAGCCTTTTCCTGATCACATCCCAATACGAAGAAATTACTGCAAATTGCCTTCCTTTTTTCCAATGTGGGTAATTTAGAAGTATTATATATAGGTTGTTAAGACACATTTGTTTTTAAGACTTATAGGGTGGTGGTCGGTGGTTAAGCCCTATGGAATTTCGAGGTTTTTTTGAATTTTACAATAAAGAGGGCGTCAAATTAGATAGTTTAAAGCAAAAAAAATTGCAAATTTTTCATATTTATACTAAAAAAATAATAAAATATACCAAAAACGTTAAGTTTTTAAATAAAATAATACCAAAAATTTAACGATTTAAAAAAATAAACTATTGAACTGAAATGACTTTCTTTGATAGTATGGCCTTTCGAAGGGTTCTATTTCCGGAACTGTTGAACTGAAGGGACTTTTTTTGATGGGAGGTCAAAGACATCAAGGAGTTGAATTCACTCGAATCGGTCTACTTGTTCCAAGTTTATAAGGCCGTCAACGTTGGAAATCTGAACAAAAAAGAAAGACTACCACTCCCCCTCCATCCTTTTGAACATTTTCGAAACAATTTTGAAAACTTTTCTTGCTGTTTTTGATAGAAATTAGACAAATTCGTTTCCCATTGAACGAAACGAACTTAGTACGAGCGAAATTAGTCCCATAACTGTTTTCTTTTAAAGCTTCGAAAGGGCGTTATAAAAGTACCTAAAAATTGCCCATCGAAGGATTCTATCTCCCAAACTATCGACCTGAAAGGACTTTTTTTGATGGAGAGTCAAAAAAGATTCACGCCATTTGGTCTATTGGTTCCAACTTTATAGGTCAACGTTGGAAATTTGAAAAAAAAGAAAGAATACCCCCCCCCCTTTTTAAACGTTTTCGAAAAGATTTTGAAGATGTTTTTTTTCTGTTTTGATAGAAATTAGACAATTTTGTTTCCCATTGAGCAAAACAAACTTAGTACAAGCCAAATTAGTCTCGAAACTGTTTTTTTAAAAGTTTCAAAGGGGCGTTTTAAAATTGCCTAAAAATGGCCTATCGAAGGGTTCTATCTCCGAAACTATTGAACTGAAGGGACTTTCTTTGAAGGAGTGTCAAAGAAGACTTCGAGGAGAACCAAAAACCGTGAGACGCACTCGAATCGGTCTATTCGTTCAAATTTATGGGCCGTCAAATTTGGAAATTTGAAAAAAAAGAAAGAATCCCCCCCCCCCACCATTTTGAACATTTTCGAAACAATGTTGAAAATTTTGTTTGCCGTTTTTGATAGAAATTAGACAACTTCGTTTCCCATTGAACGCAACAAAGTTAGTACGAGCGAAATTAGTCCCATAACTGTTTCCTTTTAAAGCTTCGAAAGGGCGTTTTAAAAGTACCTAAAAAATTCCCATCGAAGGATTCTGTCTCCGAAACTATTGAACTGAAAGGACTTTTTTTGATGGAGGGTCAAAAAAGATTCATTCCATTCGGTCTATTGGTTCCAACTTTATAGGTCGTCAACGTTAGAAATTTGAAAAAAAAAAAAAAGAATACCCCCCCCCCCCTTTTGAACGTTTCCAAAAAATGTTGAAAATGGTTTTTTTTTCTGTTTTGATAGAAATTAGACAATTTTGTTTCCCTTTGAGCAAAACAAACTTCGTACAAGTCAAATTAGTCTCGAACCAAGTTTTTTTAATAGTCTCAAAGGGGCGTTTTAAAATTGCCTAAAAATGGCTTATCGAAGGGTTCTATCTCCGAAACTATTGAACTGAAGGGACTTTCTTTGAAGGAGGGTCAAAAAAGATTTCGAGGAGAACCAAAAACCGTTAGACTCACTCGAATCGGTCTATTCGTTCAAATTTATGGGCCGTCAAATTTGGAAATTTGGAAAAAAAGAAGGGATACCCCCCCCCCCCCTACCTTTTGAACTTTTCGAAACAATGTTGAAAATTTTTTTTGCTGTTTTCGATAGAAATTAGACAATTTCGTTTCCCATTGAACGAAACAAAGTTAGTACGAGCGAAATTAGTCCCATAACTGTTTTTTTTAAAGCTTCGAAAGGACGTTTTAAAAGTACCTAAAAATTGCCCATCGAAAGATTCTATCTCCGAAACTATTGAACTGAAAGGACTTTTTTTGATGGAGGGTCAAAAAAGATTCATTCCATTCGGTCTATTGGT